>CM054138.1:76348802-76434869 GCA_028751875.1 Rapana venosa | reverse complement strand
GAGAGGGGAAGAGTCTTTTAAAAATACAACAAGGTTCATGGCAGTAACCTCGTACATTTTGGGTACTGCTTAGTACCTAAGACAGTGACGTAATTCTGACGACTAGCTTTGTCCAGGACGTCAGATTTAAATCAAACCAAGCTGTCTTCTGTGCAGTAAGCCCTCGTACAATCTCTGTGAATGAGGCTTGCTACACGTAGGCTACAGGCCTGTTCAATTCTTGTTAGAGCTATGGCTTTGGACTAGGGTAGTTGAGCTCAAGAATGAGACCTGTAGCCGCCTATTATAGCCTATAGCCTCTGCCAAGGTCTCGTTATATGAGGACATTTTCAAAGTTATCTTTGGTAGTCTTCTTCTCTCGATGGCTTTTATACCGTCAGATGTGTCTGGGAGCAATAATGATGTGTCCTTTCCAGCTCCTCTCGTGGGCCCTACAGCTTGGTTTGCAGGGTTATCTCATTGTGGAGTTTTGAGCCTTAACATTTCAATTTCAATGGTAACGTGTGTGTGTGTGTGGTGTGTGTGTGTGTGTGTAAAACAATAATAACAATAATAGTTTTCCTTAGCCTACGAATCACTTTGTAGTTGCACAATGGAAAAACTGAAAGTCTGATCTTTTAAATAAAAAACACCCAAACAAAACAATAACCAAAAACAAAAAACCCCAAAACAAAAAGTTTAAAGGTTACATTTGCCAGGTCTGTAAGAAGTGGGCCAAATATCTTTAAGCATCGAACTAAGTGGGAAACAGATGGCCAATGTGGTGTTTCCCATGCCAATGTAGAGAGGGGGGGGGGGGGGGGGGTTCCATAGCATGTATATACCAAAAAGGCATCATGTCACCCTCATTTGCAGGTTTTTCTCAGTATTCTGATGGACTATAGCCTAATCAGCAGGAAATGACACAAATCTTCAATACATTGTGGCATTATTTACTGAGGGGATCTTTCATTTGTTGGTTTGGGTAGATCATGCTGTTCGGATGTAACCTACTCCTCAGTAAACTCGGTGTGTGTGTGTGCGTGTGTGCTCGCACGCGCGCGCCCGCGCGCGGCCTGCACATAGAAGTTTATCAAAAGATAGTGTGTGTGTGTGTGTGTGTGTGTGTGTGAGTGAAGGTATGCAGCCTATCTCTGCTAAGCACCTACAACAATAGTATTTACATAACTGAAACTTTGCACTGCCTGTAGCTTGCGGCTGAATACACATTATATAAGGGTTACTCTGTCCCTCTCTCTTCCAGTGTGCGTGCGTGTGTGTGTTCGTTCGTTGTGTGTGTGTGTGTGTTGTTGTTGTTTGTTTGTGAGGATTTTTGGTGGTTTTTTGGTGTGTTTGGTTGGGTTTGTTTTTTTTTTTGGGGGGGGCGGGGGGTTGTTCTTCGGATAGAGCTCCAAGGTTCACCAATGGTGAGGTTTTAGTGTATGCGACCGTTCCATTCGTCTATATATACACTTGCAGACAAACACACACACACACACACACACTATGTCGCCACTCAGCCTGTGGTAAAACCCAACACTTGAGTAATAATGCATGGTTGCCACAAGCAGTGTGGGCTGACTCGCGCACTAGGGCCTGCTGGTTACTTACTCGCCTAATGATTCACTGAATCCAGAGGAAGGCAAAAAATAGAGGAGAATGGGGTGACAGGAAGAAACGGATCAAGGCAGGAACAAAGAGAGGGATTTGAAAAAAAAGGGGGTAAATTGCTAGCACAGATCTTCCAGAAGGTGAGGATGCTATAATTATGCTATTTATACTGCTTCTGGCATCTCCGAGGGGGGATAATGCGTCAAGGAATTAATCAATCTATTAAAATAATAAATCAGTTAAGCATAAAAAGCCCACCTTAGGCTTCTGTACAACTCTTAGCAGCATACCCAAATCCTGTTTCTGTTTCATTGTCATTTTCCCTCATCTTCCCCTGTCATATCAACCTCAATACCAGATGCCATGAGTTGTAAACTGAAAAGATAACTTCATGATCGTTCAAGAAAGAAAAAAAAACAAGCAGTGATCAGAGCTTCCTCGCTCTTACATAATTATTGTCAACACACATTAAACTCAACATCTTGTTTGAGTAACCAAAGCATGACTTTGATTAGCAAAGATCTGTACTTTATCTAAAATTAGAATACATCTCACTGAGAAATGGAAGTATGGGTCACACAATCCAACCAAAAACAAACAATCCACTCTAAACAGAGCAAGAAATAGACTAGTAGAAGAAAGCAGAAAGATATTATTGATATGCAACAACCTATGCCACCAACGGTTTAGTTGTGTGCATTAAAAAGTCAACGTTATCTTTCTAAAGGTCTGAGTGCTCAATAATTCTCTTTGACAGCAGACTACTGCCTTAAAGGAAACGAGGTCAAGTGTCTGTGTTGACCTCAATGGTTTAAAGGCAAGTGACAGGCCTATAGTGTTGACTGTTGGGCTGCTTGCATTAATGGGGTGCGTTCAACTCACAATACTGTTTTAGACTACTTGTTTTGTATTCACAACGAAATTGAGTTGGCTAAACAGGAAGCAAAACTTATTTATTTACTCTTTTATTTCGAGGATAATGGAATAAGTATTCATGTGCTTTTATTTACAATTAGTCCCCGAGTGTATGCAGTTTCGGAAATTTTGTCATCCGTTGCCATCGGCACGCAGTTGCCTACTCTTCCGAAAAGTAGAATGGGTTTTAACGTGTGCACAAGATGTTCTGGTTGCGTTCGCACACGGGACCTCGGTTTATAGTCTCATCCGAAGGACTTTTGGGGGAAGGGGAGTCGGCACTGATGTTAACTCCAGAGGAAAAATCTTCTTGAACGAGATTCGAATCCGGGTCAGCAGATCACAGGCGCATCCTTTTAACCACAAGGCTATCCTGTCCCCCTAAACAACAGAACCAAAACGTTCATGCCAAGTCTTGTGGTCATTCTTACAAACCATCAAGTCAGTATCTCAGGAAATCTTCTTCATCCTCAGAACGCTCAGACAGCAACTATTGTTGCCTGTCATATGGTCGAAAATGCTTTGCGTTGCTGTTAAGCACCTGACAAGTCAGGCCCAGCACATCCAACTTCTGTGTGGGAGAGGATTGTTATCTATACAGTCTTTTGGGGGAAAAAGGCAAGAGGATGGACCAAGAAGGCAGAAAATAGATAAGAAGGAGATGACAGGAAGAAAAGGAGCAGGGAAGAAACAAAGAGAGGAATAGAAAAGAGGGAATTCATAGCACAGATTTTCCAGAAGGTGGGGATGCTATTTAAGCACTGACAGCCCCCCCCCCCCCCCCCACTCCCCCTCCCCCCACCCCGGCATTCCAAGGGGAAAGTCCTCAGTTCGAATCTCAGTGGTGTCTGGTGAATTAAGGGTATGTATTTTTACGATCTCCCCGGGAAGACCTGCCAGTGCCCTAATTCCCTTCCTGTATATACGCATGGTGAAGATCGAATATGCACGTTAAAGATCCTGTACTTCATGTCAGCGTTTGGTAGGTTACGAAAACACGAATAAATCTTGGATACAACCCCGAAGTCGGAATGTGGCTACTCTCATGGAGGACAAAAAACGGCGGCATATGCAAAATCTCACCATTGGTAAACCTCGAAACCCTAGCGGAAAAACCAAAAAAGAACAGCACCCGTTCCTCCTCCCCCCCCTCCCTCCCCCCCCCCCAAAAAAAAAACACACCCAAAAAACCACCCAACAACAACAAACAAACCAGAACAAAAACAAAGAAAAAAACCAAAATACCACCACCACCAAAACAACAATAACAACAACAACAAAACCCAAACAAAGAAACAAACAGCAAAACAATAAAAACAAAACAAAATAAACAAACATAATTTCAGGAGATTCATGTATCACGTCAAGAAATGATACAGTAGGATTTCATTGGATCCACGATTTGAGAAGATTTTCCTGCCTGGGTCTACAAAACTATTAGAGTTTGAGAAGATTCTGCAATTGTACGTCTTTCAGAAGATTCTTACTTCACTGTGGTGACACAGTGAATTCCCTGCAGAGTGAAAGGGAAAGAAGATGAGGAGGAAGAAGAAGAGAAGAAGAAGGAAAAGAAGAGGTGAAAGAAAGGAAGAAAAAAATCATGTTGTTCCCCAGCTTAACATCATGAGACTCACAATATGCATGCTTTATTTCTCACTCATCAAACCTGGGAAACTCTATGAAAAACATAAGTACATACTGGAAGAGAAGTTTGCATATGTGGCCGTTTTCAAGTATCTTATATAGGCAGCCTTGCCGTCAGCGCCTGGGCTTTATCACAGTTCTTGATTAAACCATTGACGCTGGGGGCAACAGCAAAGTGAGAGGCTGTATGACCAGTGGCTTTCCCACTCATGGAATTCCACTTTACAGCTTAGTCTTTAGTGATCGACTATGACTCTCTGACTAGGAGGCTTGACTCCCACAGTCCTTATGTGCTGCAGCCTTGGGGGCTGGTTGGCCTTTGGAGAACATCTCCAACGCTGACTGTCCTTATGCCCACTTGGCCGAGAGAGTGGGGATGTACTGTGGGAAAGGCATCTCCACTATAATCAAATTTCTGCCCAGTTTCCAAAACAGCAGCTGCCTCCTCTGCTGTCTTGGAGGTCATCGTCGGACACGACGGACAAACATACACATATATATAGGCAGTCACACTCAGACTTCGCAAAATAGAAGTGATGATAATGAAGATGATGGTAGTGATGATGATGATGATGATGACGGTGGGTTCAATATGGTTGACAAATGAGTTTGTTTCTTCTTCTTCGTCTGTGTTCCCAGGCCACGCTAAATGTTTATTGGGGTTTATATTATGGGTCAGGTCAGAGACTCCCTCTGCTACTGGTAACCATGTAACCCAGTACCACCTGCCACATGTGGGGAGTAAACCCAACCAAAAAATCCGACCTGGAGAGGGATGGGCTCCGCCAGGTTTGATTTGCCCAAGATACACCAACGACAAAGACAGCCAGAATCTCCATACCGGATCGGTCGTCGCCCGGGTTACCAAGGACCGCGCCTTCTGTTGCTCATCAGGACAGATGTCGAAAGTATGCTACTGATGAAAAAACGCAGCAAAATTCGTGCCAGAAACAACACCATCATTGGCACATGGAATGTACGGACACTAAGAGCTGCAGGCAAAGTGGAAGAACTGACACATGAGATGTCCAGATTCAATGGCACATCCTTGGGCTCTGCGAAGTCAGGTGGAAAAACATGGGAGAAAAACAACGACCCAGGAAGACCACAAATTATACTACAGTGGAAAACAGGATAAACATGAACACGGCGTGGGGTTTCTCGTTCACAAAGACACCGTGAACACCGTCATGAGCTGTCAGCCTGTGTCCAGCAGACTTATTACCATCCGCCTGAGAGCAACCCCTTTAACTAACTATGTACAGGCATACGCCCTACATCACACTGCACAGATGAAGCCGTAGAAGAATTTTATGACCAGCTACAAGAGGTTCTGAATCAAACACCCAAGAAAGACATCCTCGTTGTGCAAGGCGACTGGAACGCCAAGGTAGGAGAAGATGCAGGGGAAAGACTGGGAGGGGTTTGTGGGCCACATTGTATAACCAATCAAATGAAAGAGGCTTGAGACTCCTGAGTTTGCCAGTAACAACCACCTCCAGCTAGTGAATACACTTGGCCCACACAAGAAATCCAGAAAATGGACATGGCATACCCCAAATGGAGAACACCACAACCAAATAGATTACATCATGGTGAAAAGACGGTTTCAGTCTAGCGTTAACATCGCACAGACACGAAGTTTTCCAGGAGCAGACATAGGGAGTGATCATGATCTTGTGATGATGACTTTCCGACTACGTCTAAAGAAAATCCACAAGCGGAACAACATCAGGATCAAATTTGACCTCGAGAAGCTGAAGGACCCAGAGGTATTAAAAATTTTTTCAAGCAAGGATAGGTGGAAAGTTTGCAGCACTCACTGTGATAGACTCAGACATAGATACACTGACGAATAGTTTCAATACAGCGGTGACTGAAACAACAAACGAGCTTCTTGGCAACGCCGACCATCAAAAAACCATGGGTCAACCTAACATCCTACAACTATGCGACAAGCGTAGAGAGTTGAAGAAAAAGAAAAATGAAACAAAAGAAAGAGCAGAACAATATAGGGCAGTCAACAAAAGAATCAGGAAGTCCATGACGGAGGCAAAAGAGAAATGGATCGGTGAACAGTGCCAAGACATTGAAGAGAACATCAAGAAAAACAATAGCAAGAAAGCATATCAGCTGGTGAAAGACCTGACTAGCACGAAACAGAGAAAAGGTTTAACAATCCAAGACAAAAATGGGAAGTGTCTCACTGACGACCAGGATATTCTGAACAGATGGACAGAATACTGCTCCGACCTGTTAAACTATAGAACCGCAGGAGATCCAGAAGTCCTTAATGTACCCGAAAGCAAAAACACAGACAGTCACCCTATCCTCCGAGAAGAAGTGGAAACAGCAGTCAGATCGCTGAAAAAGGGGAAGTCAGCAGGGGCTGACAACATTCCCGCTGAGTTGGTCCAAGCTGGAGGGGAAGCCTGATCAGCGCCTACTAAGAATCTGCAACAAGATCTGGCAGACAGGAAAATGGCCAACACCATGGACGCAGTCACTCATCAAACCCTCCCCAAGAAAGGAAAATCTACAACAATGCCATAATTACCGCACAATCAGCCTCATATGTCACCCAAGCAAGGTCATGCTGCAGATAATATTGAATAGACTGAAGCCACAAGCAGAGACCATCATTGCTGAGGAACAAGCAGGTTTCAGAGCAGGGCGCAGCACAACAGAACAGATATTCAACCTCAGAATACTATGTGAGCGGTACCTTCAACATCAACAAGACCTTTACCGTATTTATCGATTTTAAGAAGGCATTTGGGCAGGGTGTGGCATTTCAGCTTTGTGGGCAACCATGAATTTGTACAGCATCAATGCAAACCTGATCAGAGTCATCAAACAGCTGTACAGCGAGGCTACCAGTGCAGTGTACTACAACAACAACATTGGAGAATGGTTCGAACAACAGTTGGAGTAAGGCAGGGCTGTCTACTCTCACCCACTCTTTTCAACATCTTCCTTGAGAGAATCATGGCTGATGCACTGGAACATCAGAAGGATCAGTCAGCATTGGTGGCAGAACGATCACAAACCTCCGCTTTGCAGATGACATTGATGGAATAGCAGGATCAGAAAAAGAGCTTGCCAGCCTAACAGAACACTTGGATAAGGCCTCCAAAACATACGGCATGGAAATCAGTGCAGAGAAGACCAAACTGATGACTAATAACACCAACGGCATTAGCACTGATATCAGGGTTAATGACCAGAAGCTGGAAACAGTTCAAAGCTTCAAGTACCTGGGAGCCATTGTATCCGACCAGGGATCCAAGCCAGAAGTAGTATGCAGGACTGCACAGACAATAACAGCTTTGTCAAAACTAAACACCATCTGGAGAGATAAGAATATCTCGCTTATCTCCAAGATCAGACTAATGCACTCCCTTGTCATATCCATATTTCTGTATGCCTGTGAATCATGGACCCTGACTGCAGATTTGGAGAGAAGAGTACAGGCAGTGGAGATGAGATGCTTTCGGAGACTCCTTGGCATTCCTACAAAGACCACATAAGCAACGAAAGCGTGCATAACAGAATCCAGCAAACCATTGGACCCTATGAGAACCTTCTAACGATCGTGAAAAAGCGTAAACTTAAGTGGTATGGGCATGTCACAAGATCCCAAGGAATTACAAAGACAGTTTTGCAAGGCACTGTCCAAGGAGGAAGAAGAAGAGGCAGACCAAGGAAGAGCTGGGAGGATAACATCAGTGAATGGACAGGCCTAGAACTCAACAAAACCCTAAGAAAGGCAGAACAGAGAGAGGAATGGAGGGAACTGGTTGTTGAGTCTTTGAGGGTGCCCCCACGGTCGTCAGACTACGGGACAGATAGATAGATATTATATTGTGAAGTCTGCAGTCCTTTGCAGTGACCCTGCCAGTCTCTACAGCTTTTTCGTGGAGCTCTACTGCACTGGGCCACATCTGGTGTCTCAGAGATTTTGTGTAATACGAATGAGTTCATATGTCCGATTTTTTGTTGCTCTAAGAGTGCAGTGATTTTCACTGTTGACAGTCCACTCTTCTTCAAAATATACAAAACTGCATACACACGAGGACTGGATTACAAAAAAAAAGCACATGAGTGCTTATTCTATTATCCTCAAAATTAAACAATAATTTTTTTTTAATGTTAATATAGTCCACCATGAGCTGAACACAGCCTACATGTGGGCCTGGCCTCTCCCTTACTTCTACATAGTCCATAATGAACTGTAGGACTGGCCAGCCACACCCCACACAGCACAACTCCATAGTCTTCTGAGACTGAAGGATGCTGACTATAGACTGAGCTGAACACGGCCTAGATGTGGGCATGGCTTCTTGTTTATTTCTACACAGTCCACAATGAACTGAACTTAGCCTACTTTTTGTTTGTTTGAGATTATATTATGGTCCCAGGGAGTTATCGGATTTCGGGACTGTGTTCACAAGTCATCCCACTTGAGCGCGAGGGCCACCCTAAAAACAGTACAATTCTTGAAGCCACTGTGCCAGGCCAGGACAAGCAGGAGAGTGCTGCATGAGCCTGAACTCCTACATTTTTTTTTTTTTTTAGTTATTCTTTTATTTCGAGGATAATGGAATAAGCACTCATGTGCTTTTTTTACATTCAGTCTCCATGTGTATGCGGTTTTGTAAATTTTGTCATCTGTTCCCACTGGCACTCAATGGCCTACTCTTTCAAAAAGTGGAACAGGATTTAACACATGCGTAAGATGTTATGCATGCATTTGCACACATGACCTCAGTTTATAGTCTCATCCGAGGGACTTTTGGGGAGAGTGGAGTCGGCACTGATATTAACTCCAGGGGAAAAAAATCACCTTGATTGGGATTCGAACCCGGGTTGTCAGGTAGGCAGATTGTGAGTGCAATGGTCTAACCACTAGGCTACATGTGGGTCTGCTGGCCTCTTGTGACTCACTTCTACATAGTTCACAATGAGCTGAACACAGCCTACCTGTGGGTCTGCTGGCCTCTTGTGACTCACTTCTACATAGTTCACAATGGGCTGAACACAGCCTACCTGTGGGTCTGCTGGCCTCTTGTGACTCACTTCTACATAGTTCACAATGAGCTGAACACAGCCTACCTGTGGGTCTGCTGGCCTCAGGCAATGCCAGGCAAAGTGAAATGAAGTGGAGCCATCAATAGACAAGGTAAAGGGATTACTACTGGGGCACAATGCCTTGTGTCAACTTCTTCTGAAAGCCACTGTGTGAGTCTGTAAAACTTGAGTCCTAAAGTAGGAAAATAACCAATAAACATTGCTCCCAAGGTGGTTATTGTTGTGTGTGTGTGGGGGGGGAGGTCATGGATGGAACAGTGGCTTCACACATGTATGGATAAGTGTGTGTGTGTGTGCATGCGCGCGTGTGTGTGTGAGCTTTGTATTGTATTGTATACTACTCTCAGTCATGGTAGATAGTTAATTTCTCTGCTTGAAATTCAGGTCGCTCTCTTTGAGAAGAGTGTCGCCATAAGAGCAGGGCCATCCCAAATGGCTTTTATCTAAGCTATTTTGGCAGGGACAACTCTCTTGTTGCTGTGGGTTCTTTTATGTACACTGAATGCATGCTGCATACGGACCTCGGATTATCACTTCTTTCAAAAGACTAGCACCCAGACCACCACTTAGGATCTAGTGGATGGGGAAACATTTTTTGACTCAAACAAGGACTGACTCTGCACTTTTTACTTTCTAGGTGGATATGTTACCTCTAGACCATTAATCCACTACTAACGCTTGTGTGTGTGTATGTGTGCACGTGTGTGTGTGTGTGTATGTGCGCATGTGCGTGTATGTGTGTGTGTTTGCGTGCGCACCTGCATACGTGTATGAGTGTGCATGGGCATGTGTGTAGCATGCATTAATAGCCTGTGAGTGCATGTATGAATATGTTTGAGTGCACATGCGTGTGTGTGTGTGCACATGAGTGTGTGGATGTGTGTGGATGTGTTTGTGTGGGTGTGTGCTCATGCATGTATGTGTGTGTGCATGTGTGCACAAAATTAATGCGTGTGCATGTACTGAGTGCAGGGATATGTGTAGTGAATGCACGCATGAAACATGAAAGTAAATACAAGGTCCACATCAGCTGCCATGGCGCAGTGGTTAGCGCCTTGGATTTTGGACTAGAAGGTCGCGGGTTCAAATCCCTTAAAGTCATAGGGATATTTCAGACTCTGGCCCGCTCCTATCCAGAATGACTGTGCTATGGGCTCAGTGGGAAGACTGGGATCACACAGTCAAGCTTCATCCACTTTATGGATGCGAGTTAGGGAATATTGCTCAAATTACCTGACCAACACTGCAGGTGTCTGTATCTCTCGGGCCCAGTTGATGCCGGGATTATATTATGATAGTAAACGTAGAGTACAACACTGTCAAGTAGTCTCAAAGCACATGCACCTCCACAGCAGCATCATTACATCATCCTCATTATCATTGATCATCATGCAATAAAAACAAAAATTGCCTCTGACTTGGTGGTCCCAGTTGCTCTGGTCTCATGGTGACTTCAGATTCGGTTTCCCCATACACTTATGTGCCTGTGGCGAGTTTGTGTCAAACACCTGGGGTTGGAGGTTCAGGGGGGACAGTCATGGAGGGACGTTGTGGTGGTAGCCACTCAATCTGGCTCCACAACTGAGCTAATACTGTTGTCAGTAGGGGGCTTAGTAGGTGGTGTCCTGCATATGTTAGCTCAGAACAGGCACCACAAACACCACCAAAGTGACCCAGCAGCAGTGCAGGGCCCCTCTGGCTGGTGGCCCCACAGTGGCCTGATAGTGATGGGCTCCCTGTGGACTTCTGACCCTGGGTATGGCTGTGGCGGGCAGACTGAAATGAGTGGTGGGGGAACGGCAGGGCAGGGGCATCACAGAAGATGAGGCAGCAAAAACAAAAACAACAAAAAACCCAAGGTCCTCCACATTTGTTTTGGATTTTTCTTCACACACATTTATTCACTTTCAGCGCAATCTTCTTATTTTATTTTATTTTTTACAAATATGACATTCATTACTCTATAATCACTTGCTTTCTTACTGTTTACAAAATATCATATTTCTTTCTGATTTCAACAAGAGCTCTTTATCACTTCTATACTCTCTTTCTCTATCCATCCACCCTCTATACATCTTAAGCCAACATAAATCACAGGTGTATACATGCTCCCCCCCCCCCCCCCACACACACACACACACACCACACACACATGAGTGCTTATTCCATTATCCTTGAAATAAAAGAACACACACACACACACGCACACACTCAAAGTATGCACATTTACAAGGAACTGATTTATTATGGCCTCCATCACAAATAATCTCCCTCTTAAATCCCTTCCCCTCCAAAAAAAGGAAAGAAACAAAGACTGATCCTTAAGGATTTCAGTCATATCTCAAAACAGCAGACCATTCTCAGCATAAAATGATGGCAGTGAGCTGTACACACACACACACTTACACACACACACACACACACACACACACACAAACCATGCTCACATTCAATCTCTTCCTGACAAAAATACAAACAATTTGCAGAAATACTCAATGCTGCCTCTTACAGACTCTAGTATGGGGTGGGACAGCCTGGTGGTCTGAGTGTTGCACTTTGCACTCACAATCTGGTGACCCAGATTCAAGCTACCACCAAGACACCTACCCATTCAAGGGGATTTTCCCTGTGGAGTTAACATCAGTGTTGAATCCACTCCCCTGAAGTCCTTGGGATGAGACTATAAACTAAGGTCCCATGTGCGAACGCATGCAGAACATCTTGCATCCACATTAAAACCTGTTCAACCTTTTGGAAGAGTGGGCTATTTGTGCCAGTGGGAATGGGTGACAAAACTTACAAAACTGCACCCATGCAGGGCTGGATGTAAAAAAAGCACATTAGTTTTATTCTATTATTCTCCAAATAAAAGAATAGAGACATTAAAATAAAATAAACTAATATAAAATAGACAAAACAAGCTAACAGTATGAAATTTTACACATACTTTGGATGACACAGGCATGCTAAATGATGAGCAGATTTCTGACTCACATCGAATCACAGATCCCTGTTTATCCTGTGCAGCCACAACAGTCATGCCAATGCATTACAATATCACAGAGTACCAGCCAATTCCAAACTGGAAGAGACATAATGGCTGAAGTAAAATGGAATGTCTGAAGACCAAAGAAGCAGCATTGACTGTTTCAGACATCAGCTGAGAGGGTCGAACTTCATCATGAAATCAAAGTCTCTGTAGCTGACCCGACCGTCCCCATCTCGATCCAGCTCCCTGAAACAGAATAATCATGGAAATATTCAATTCTTCCCAGCAATGCAAAGTAAACAAAAAACAGTACTGAAATGAACATAGCTTTTAGGCAAAAAAACAAACAAACCCCAAACAAAACCGTAAGACCTAATGTGATATATCAGTTACAGAATTAAGTAATTACATTGCTATTTTCATCTGTAAAAGAGAATGGTGGTAATTGAACATTTTGAAACAAACAGAAAACTTGTAGTCTTGTTTAGCTCTGTCAGTGTTCAAGATGCATTTGGTTCATGTTGTAGAGGATTATATATATATATAAAGCAAACTACCACAAGAAAGGATAGGGAGAGGATGCTAATACTTATGTTCAGTGGCTACAGTAGAACTCGGTTATAAGGAGTGCTCGGGGACCGAAAATTTTACTCCTTATAACCGAGGTTCCTTATAACAGAGTTCTCGGATATAAGGAGTACCCAAGCCCAACTACCTTATAACCGGACTTTTGCCGTTTTTCGGTGTCAGAATCAGCAACTCTTCTCTCTCTCTCTCTCTCTCTCTCTCTCTCTCTCTCTCTCTCTCTCTCTCTCTCTCTCTGTCTCGCTCGCTCACTCGCTCGCTCGTACAATGAAACAACAATCTGATGAAAATTACTCAAACAGCTATATTCATCTTTTTTTTTTAAATTCAAAACAAAACAAAACAAAAACATAAAACGCACACTTTGTTAAACTGAAAGCGAGTGTAGTAACCAAATAAAAAGAAGCAAAAAGGACGCTAAACAACCCCGTTTAGAACAACAAAACCTGAATCCTGAAAGTAAAACAAATGGTAGCAATAAGTACAGAATTATTGCTAATCGTTGAAACGATAAGTCCTTTATGAGGCCATAGGCACTTCACTTGGTGAATTCAGTCATGTTGATTGGCTTTACCTACTGGAATACATCATCTGGCATGGTACTGCGTATGATTGAATCAAAATGTGATACGAAATGAAAAAAAAAAGTCATTTAGTGTAGTAACGTAGCTTACATCACGTAGATCTAACTAAAAATAACATTTTGTAAACGTTCATGAAAAAAAAAACACCAAACTAAGAGCCTTTCCCAGGTAATGCACTTTTGGTTTCTTAGAATGATTGAAATTTTCTTCGAAATGTACTTTCAGGTGTTTTTTTCAGGTTTTGTATCAAGTGGACTAAGAAATTTGCTTTCCTAATACCGAGTTTTCTTAAAAGCGAGTGTCTTGTATCCGAGTTTTTTTGTAAAACATAATTAAGAAGGGTTGGGGTGGGGGGTGGGAGATTCGTTGGTAATATCCATGTTTTCTTATATCTGGGGTGTACTGTATTTTGAAGGCCTTAGCGAAATGCCCGCGTCTGTGCAGCCACTCATCTCAAAAACAGTTTGAATACATGCATTATTTCTTGAGAAAAGATGCCTAAAAGCCGTATATGTACATAACAAAGCCTGATGACCGAGGGATGGGAGGGGGTGAAAGGTCTTCATTTTATCTTGAAATCAAAATTTTATTCACCTTGCATACAGCTTTCAGTGTTTCTTTTTTTCTGTTCTTTTTTTCTGGGTTTTTTTTTCAATACTTCACAGATTAACCCATGCACACACATACACAAAGGGCGACCAAAACCGACCCCCCCCCCCTCCACTCTCTCAGTCCCCCTGTCTTTCCATTCCTCCCTCCTGCCCCCCCCGCCCCCCTCTCTCTCCCTCTCTTTCAGGCCCCTGTCCTCTAGATCTATGTCTTTAGCCCCCCCCCCCCCCTCTCTCTCTCTCTCTAAGTCTGTCACCCACACACAAACACACACAGAGAAGAAGAAGAAGAAGAAGAAGAAGCCTTACCTTGCATCTGTAAACCATTTTAGTAGATGCTGATCGACACTGTCTAATGTGGCAGATCTCGACTTTTTTTCGAGAAAGATCTTCCGAACCTTGGGAAACCTGGTTCAAGTATCTTTGGCGATCTCGCAATATGTTACATAGTGTAGTGAAGGGAACCCCCACCTCTTCTGCAATAGCTACTTTCCTTTTTAGAGGGTTGGCTTGAATCTTTCGGATTATTTCAAGCTTTTCACTGAGGGACAAAGACGTCCTTTTCTTCCGTTCCGACATCTTGGAGACGAACGGAATTGAGTTTCGCGAAAGCAAAGGCCTATGAAATAACTCAACCTACTTTCGGTTTCAAGCTGGTGCAGTCGGCACTCCTTATAACCGGGCTCAGGGTCGATTTGGGGCAATATTTTTCACTCCTTATAAGCGAGGTATCGTATAACCGAGCTCCTTATAACCGAGTTTTCGCAAGTCATAACAAAGAACAAAGTAAATCGGGGATTTTTTTTTTGCTCCTTATAACCGAGGTACCTTATAACCAAGCTCCTTATAACCGGGCCCGACTGTAATACTAATGTTCTCAAGGTAAAAGTTCCACAAAACCAAACATACTATGGAAACATTGCTCAGGATATGTAGCTAGAAAAAAAATCTAAAAATCAAGAACATCAAATAAAAGTTACATGTCTGCAAGGTATATATCAGAAAAAAAAAGTTTCCAGCTATCTTGTTTTCATGTAATAGCTTGATGTGCAATACAGGACAGTAAGAAATACGATATAAGACCCCAGGGGAGAGAATCTTGATACTGACTTGAAGATGGACTCTATGCGGTGATGTCCCATGTGAGGAGCCAGTTGTGCAAACACTTTCTTCAGATCATCCACCGTCAGGAATCCTTTGCCTGCAAAACAAACACAGACAGAAACAAAAATACACCATCCATACATTCAGGACTTTAAAATGTTCCTATCATTCTCACCAAGGGAGGCACCGTGGTCGAGTGGTTTAAGCGGTCAACTCGTGATCCAGAGGTCGCGGGTTCGATCCCCGCTCGGCTCGGTGTTGTGTCCTTGGGAAAGACACTTTACTCCTATTTTCCTCACTCCACCCAGGTGTACAAGTGGGTACCAGCTCTGCTGGGGAAGTATCTGGCGACAGACTAGCGTCCTGTCACAGGGGTGGTGAAAAACCATCAGTTCGCTTAACGCTACAGAAACCGGGAAAAGCTCCGGCTCTATGGGCCTTCTGGCTCGAAAGAACATACTTTATCATTCTCACCAATATTTTCCCTCATCTTCATACAAAGTATACATATAGATAAACTGAAATGAGGCAAGAAAATAAAAGCAAAAATCAATGAAGGAAATATACTGTTTTGCTGTTGTTTTTCTGTTAAAAAAATAAATGGAAGGCTGACTTTAAAAAAAGTTATCAAAGTAATAACTATCTTTTCACATACGTCTACCAAACAGCTATTTCCTCTCTTCTTCATTTGTATATATTTGTGTATTCATCTATCTATTTATCCATCTACTTATTATTCTCACTTTCTCTCCTACTAAAGGAATAAAAAGCACATTATTGGTGATGCCTGCATTCTGATCTTTTTTGAAAAGATGACATAACAAAAGAGATTTGCGTGTTAACTTTAATATTATTAGTTGAAATTAAATATATAAAGGCAATAACAGATTTGAACACAATCAATTTCTCAGAACTAAGTGCTTTATGTACATCATAGAAAATGCATGAATAAGTTTTTAAAACAAACTTTCATGAATAAAAATTAAATCTTACAGACATACTCAAAGTGGACTAGTTATTATCTATATTTAAAAAAATTCTATATTTTAAATATTATATCTTAAACAACCTATGCCATATAAAGCTGATTTTGTTAATGTAAGAGTAAAAATTTTATTTTTGAAGTAAAAATAAAAACTGAAAAATGAAATTCCTTCCCTTCTCTTATTCAGAAATCTTTTTCATCGAGATGACAACAAATAGAAAAAAAACACAACACTTTTCCATCTAGATTGTCATTTCAAACTGTGTATCTAGGGCACTCTCTGTATTGTCCACAGTTACTAGATCAAAACAACTTTGTCATCTGCTTTGGCCTGTAATTCATGTCAGCGTTCGGTGGGTTACAGAAACAAAAATGTACCATTATACTTCCCTGAAGTCGGAATGTGGCTATCTTCATGGTAGGCAAAAATGGCCGCATATGCAAAATCTCACCATTGATAAACCTTGGAGCTCAAGCCAAGAAAAAAAAAACAACACCCAACCCCAATCAAACAAACAACAAATCCTTGATTCTACACAGCTGAACAAACAGAAGAGAACAAACCAAACCAACCCTAAAAACCCTAGTCTGAAAGAGTTTACAACTGGATAGAGTGATTACATGGCACTCACTACTGTACTGGCAACGTTCTCAACACACTGATAAGAAAAGAAAGGCTCACTCCCTCACAGTGTGTGTCAAAAGCCATGAACGTCTGTCGGATCTCGTCGTCCTCATCTCTGCTGACCAACTTGGGGGTCAGGGCCTCCACAAACTGGCCTAGATTCAAGACTGAACCAAAACAAAACAAAAATGATGTGTTCATAATCATTTTTGAATCAACTGAGACATGTTGTCATAACACAGTCATGTTGCTTTGAGTGGGTGGGTGGGTGGGTGGGTGAGTGAATGAGAGAGAGAGAGATCTACCTGTATCTGTGTATGCTGAGTTTGTACTGTGTGTGTGGGTGTATGCAGACACATTAGAAAATAACACTATCATTTAATCTGCATGAGAAAAAACCCATGTTTAACCTCTTTATTTATAAGAAAAAAGTAGGAATTAATCAGACAGACAGACAGAGAGACACACAGTCACACAAAGAAAGAGAGAGAGAGAGAGAGAGAGAGAGAGAGAGAGAGAGAGAGGAGAGAGAGAGAGAGAGAGAGAGAGAGAGAGAGAGAGATGGAGAAAGACGGAAAGAGTGTTATCTGAAGTGTTATACAAGGAGAAAGATTTTAGGTCAACATCTAATCTTGCAAATGGTCCTTGTCAGACATGCATATACTTATACAATGTAATGAGCATAGACATAACATGATATTATAGGCATGGAGAAAGTTTCATGGTCACAGTATATTTACTAAATTCTTAAGTGGCAAAAACAGAGCATGACTTGCATAACCCCTGCAAGCTGTTCAACAACAGTCCAAAGCTTCACTGTCTAAACTGCCTCTTATAAAAAAAACAAAAACCTAGAAAGCTTGCAGATTTTAACTGTGACTTGTTTAAAATTGAAACTACTCATACTATTTAATGACATGCATATGAGCGCTTTGATTTGTTGCTTTACAAGATTCAGCGCTATATAAATTCCATACTATTATTATTATTATTATTATATGTATATTCTTCTTCTTCTTTGTCGAACGCTCAGACAGCAACCACTGTTGTCTGCCATATGAGTGAAAATGCATTGCGCTGCCATTGCGCATTGAGCTGACAAATCAGGCTCAGCGTATCCCACTTTGGCATAGGAGAGAATTGTTATCTTTTAATTCTTTCTGGAAAAAGGGAGGCGAATGGACCAAGAAGGCAAAAAAATAGACAAAAAGGAAGTGACACGAAGAAAAGGAACAAGGCAGAAACAAAAAGAGGGCAGAAAAGGGAACCCCTAACACAGAATTTCCAGAAGGTGGGGATGCTGTTTATACAGACAGGCCCCCATGGGAAAGCAATGTATACCAACTAATGTGTATGTATAATGTTAATGAACACACTGCTTCACTTCCTTTTTTTTCTTCTTTTTTTCCCCTTTTCCCCTAACTCCTTGAGGTATCACTGGGGTACTGCACTGCAATGTGCAGCTGTGTCTCTGGGGTAAGCTGAAGATGGCGGAGCCTATCCATTTCCAAATATAGGATGCATGCTGGGTATGTTAGTGTCTCCATAACCCACCAACTGCTGACATGAACTGCAGGGCCTTTAACCATGCACACCTGATCTCCTACATGCATGAGCGAAAACCGGGTTCTCCCAGGGGAGAGTACATATTTTACCACAATGTAGTACTACCAATCAACTATTGTCACTAGTATACATCTTCACCAAAGATTTGCTTCCCTTTCTATACAAAGCAACACACTCACACACAGACACACATGTATCTTGACACTGCAATTCTTCATTATATACACTCACAAACTGTACCAGCAACAACAAGCTAAAGTAAGAAAGACAAAGTCCCCCCCCAAAAAAAAACCCCAAAAAAACCAACCAGTCAATCACACTTGCGTATACATATTCTCACACCAACCTACCCCCTAAATTTAAAAATAACACCCAAACAAACTTAACAAAAACAAAACAAAACATATACACACCATCAAAAGCAACCTAATCACAAACTCACCTAACGTCTCATCTTCCAAAGGGTGTCCATATTTCTCCAGTATTTGATTTGCTTCATACTGAAAAGACAGACAGTTCTTGTGTGACATAGGACTTACTTTTTATGGCCTGTTAATGGACATAAGCCAACACTAATCCAAAATATTTATATACTTTTTAAATATACTTTATAATTATATAATTTTACACAGCTTGTTTTGAATTACTGAGACGCATGCCTTGGAAAAGTAATAACCATTAAAACCTAAGTTACTACTGACACAGGCTATTCTGTCATTACTATTCAGTACTTTTGAGTACCTGTTACATCTTTCTTCTTCTTTGTAAAATGCTCAGACAGCAATTATTGTTGTCTGTCATATGAGCGAAAATGCGTTATGTTTGCCGTTAAGTACCTGACACGTCAGGCCCACCACATCTGACTTTGGCGCAGGAGAGAATTGCTTCAGTCAAGCAGCAAGTGTTACACACTAAAAGTCAGTCTTCTGTTTCCACTATTTCAAATAAGCAGGCCTTGATTAAATAAACAACTCACATGACAAATCAATCATAATTATAGGCAAACAAAAAGAAAACAAAAAAAAGGAGGGCATGCACAACCTTTGATGGTTTGTATCCAAGCAGGGATATCATGGCAATTTTTAAATCCGTCCGCGTCAGAAAGCCTTTACTGTCTTCATCTGCTTCTGCAAAAATCTGCAACATAACCCAGCATCTGTTTGTTCCACGTCAATCCGTAACAGTTTAAAACAAATAAATCATCCAGCTCTCATTTATCCCCTTTTTTGATAAGTGTTGGTGCTCCTTTGAAATATTACTGAAAAAATAACAACCCCCTCCCTCTCCCCCCCTCCACCACAACAACCAAAAAACCCAAAACAACAACATCCCCCCCAAAAAACAACAACAACAACAAAAAAACAACCAAACAACAACAACCAAAACCCTGTAAAGTGTATAACTACTTTTCGCTGACTAAACATCAACCCAGTAAAACTGCAGTAATATCTCTCACTCAGGTTCCTTTGTCCTTGCACTGTATGGATGTACTACTGTTTCTCTGACAATGACAAAAATATGATATTGGTTTGTGAGTTGCTGGCTGGGGTAAAAACAATAGTTGCAACATTCAAAATAAACCTGTTTTGTTGATGTTGGTTGCTGGGGTTTGGTTGGGGGTGGTTTTTTTTGGGAGGGGGGGTGAGGAGGTGGGGGGGGCCAGGGAATTTGTGTGTGTGTGTGTGAGTTTGTAGGGTTTTTATCATATTGATTAAGTATGAACATTTTCAGAACATTTAAAAACACATTTTTCCCCACACACAAGAACACACAGAGAGACACACACACACATGCAGGCATACATGCACACACGCACGCACGCACGCACGCACACACACACACACACACACACACACACACAAGACACAGCAATGTGCAAATCTCTAACTCAAAACATGGTACCAATAAAAGGCTAAGCATCCGTTGTTCAGATCAACAAAGAAATTTCTCGAAAAACACATCTATAGTCTAGTATAGATCTACAGATCTATCTATGTCTGTCCAAAATGAGTCAATCAATCTCTCTCTCTCCCCACACACACACACCCATGCACACACACACATGTACACATACCACACGAACACACATATATATTATATATATATGACATGATATATATATATATATGACATATATAAGGATAAAAGCATTAAAACATACTATAGTCTATACTATAGTATAATGTTCAATAACATCCAATATGTATGTATGTAACATATTGAGAGTGAGTGAGTGAGTGGTGAGTGTGTCTGTGTGTATGTGAGAGAGAGAGAGAGAGGGGGGGGGGGGGGGGCAGTCAGACAGACAGACAATGACAATGACAAATTCTTTTATTTGGAGGATAATGAATAAGCACACATGTGCTTTTTTACATCCAGTCCCCGCAGACAGAGAGTGTGCAGTGATAGAGACAAGGAGAGAGAAAGACAGACCAGACAGACTGACAGCGAGACAGAGAGGCTAAGATAGAAAAACAACCAATGTGTACATTCATATGCGATACATGTATTTGATGTATACATTACACCTATAGGAGCATCAGTGTGTTCAAATACGTGAATGTGCGTGTTTTCCTATTTCTCCAGAGTTTGAACAAGAAAATCTTGACACAACAAAAACACAGAACCCAAGAGGAAAAAATAACCAAACTGGTGTCTGTAACATTTTCATCTTGATCCAAACAACAATCGTAGCAGGTGAATAATAGCTAAGGCTGAGAATATCAAGAAAGCAGCTTACCTTTCTCAGCAAATTTTCCTCGTATTTTGTGAGAGATCTCACAAGGTGTGAATAACCAAAACCTGTCAGTCTAAACCCTAGTGCTGTAGCCATCTGTACAGCTGTTTACTTTAACCTTTCACAGACGACGTGAAATCTATGCCTTCATGTCAATCAATCAATGCAAAATGAAATGAAAAGTAGATTTAGGTAGCCTTGGGGAGCTGTTGCAGACGCCATTTTCAGGAATGCAGTGAAATACTTTGGGCAACAAACTTTTGATTGGTCGTCGAGAACATGTGATCTGGCTGTGTAGTCTCATTCGCTGTAGCTTCGTGGAGACTTCTAGCCAAAATGGCTGCGGGTGTCTAGCTCCTTTCTTCGCGAAAATTAGCTTTTGCAAGCCCGCAGTCAATTTTGTTTTTGTCAGTATGTCCACAAGAACAACCCGTTCTACAACAATGAGAGCGAGAAACCTCAGGAAAAGACCGATGACTCGTCTAACACCAAGAGGACGACGTTCTCGGGGTAAGTGATGCAAATTATGTCTGGTCCAAAAATGTCAATTTACGAATATTGTTTGCAAAGGCATAGGGATATTTCATAACATTATTATCACATGCGTGTAAATGGTTAGCATATTAATCGTCTATTTGTCGGAACAATTCACGGATTATTTGTGGCATGTTCATTTGCAAACATTATTATTTGGATGAATAACGTCGTTGCTCTTTAGTTTTAATTGATGCCGACAGATCGAATTAGGCTTTGCAATTTTTTTTTCTTAAAAAATTACCATTAAGCTTGCTTTTATCAAACTGGGTTTTCGTTTGAGATATTTCACATTAATGACTATTCGTGATACAAACAGCAGACCTGATAAGTCAGGTACATTTCTTCGTCAAGCCTGTTTATTGGTCTGTTGTGGCAGGTGTGGTTAAGGGGTGGTTCAGTTGAGTGCCAACTTGCACAGTAACACACGTGTTATCAGGACTCACAGCGTCCTGTTAAAGAAAATGTCTGCTGTGAGCTTTTATTTGCACATATCCTCATCATTATGAAGACAGATTGACAGATAATTTGTGAGTTTTCACAGTGGTATGGGTATATTATGCATACCACTCCTTTATTTTGGAGGCAAACTTCCACAAAACAGAAATTATTATAATAATTTTTGTTAAGTATTGAGTATTGTGCATCCAATCCAGAATTTTTCAGTTGGTGTTCTACAATTTCTAAAATCAAACATGATGAAGCCTGTTCTGTCAGTGTCTTGAGAATGAAGCATGCATCAGGTGACAATGAGTGAATGACTTGATCCCTAGGCCTATAGTATCTCTCTGTGCACTTGTAAGTCTTGTGCTAGGGAGATGATTTAATTTTAAAGAGATGGAAAGTTAAATGAAATGACAGATAACACAATTATCAAAAGAAAAGGGGGGAAAGCAGACAAGCAGTGTTTGTGGGAAAGCAGACAAACAGAAAATTTATGTTAGTGCAGCATATGAAGTATGATGCTAGTTTTCTTCTTTTTTTTTCTTTTAAAAAAAAAATTCTTTTATATCGAGGATAATGGAATAAGCACTTAATGTGCTTTTTTAATCCAATCCCCGTGCGTATGCGGTTTTGTAACTTCTGTCATCTGTTCCCACCGGCACACAATGGCCTACTCTTTTGAAAAGCGGAACAGGATTTAACATGTGCGCAAGATGTTCTGCGTGTGTTCACACACGGCGCCTCGGTTTATACTCTCATCCGAAGGACTTTTGGGGAGAGATGAGTCTGCACTAATGTTAACTCCAGGGGAAAATATCCCCTTGAACGGGAATCGAACCCGGGTCGTCAGATTGCGAGCGCAATGTTCTAACCACTAGGCTATCCCGTCCCCATCAACAGGACATGTACAGTTATAGTTAGTAGTGTGACTAATCGTAGAATAAACAAAACTTGGCAAATAATGATTGGAGAGTAAAAGAAAAAGAAAGAGCTTTGTAATCTTACGGTGACAATAATTTGTATTTTATAAGCCTTTAAAAAGTAAGCGATAAGGATAAGGAGTATTCTGAAAAAAAGCTAGAAAGAAAGAAATGAAGGTAAACATTGACCGGAAATTGAGTCCAAGCTGTGTTACCATTATGAAGCTGAAGTGATAGATCTGTTATTTTTTAAGTGCTTTTTATTGCTTTAACTAGTAATTTATTTTATTGTGTAAGCTTAGAAAATATTTATAATTACCAATGCGAGAAATTGACTATTTTGGCAAGAAATTAAAAATTCATTAGATATGTAGAGTTGATATGTAGGCATTGTAGCTCATCAAGTTGTGGCTTGAGTGATGTCAAGTGCTATGTTAACAGTGATAAGTCTGTTTCAGTGGGTTTTTAAAAAATTATTCGTATAGAGATGTTACTATTAGTGTTCTGATACCTTGCATGAGATTGTAGACATGGTTTTAGTGTATAGTAGTAGTGTTGCGTAGCAAAGGATTGTAGACATACTCACATAGTTATACTATAGTGATCAGCATTACTAGTGTTCTGTTTCTTTGTAAGAAAAGTTTATGGAGTGTGGTCTTTTAGTCAATAGAACATCATTACATATCGGTTTGGTGCATAAAAGTGACAGTATCAGTATGAAAATTGCTGTTATTTCTGTAGTAGTTTAATCGGTAATGTTATGATGTAAATGAAAATATATGTAAATGATATGTTTTTGTAAAGGCGGTGACTGCTAAAGAATAAAAGATGGATGCACGTTTGTGGTGAAACTGCAAGACCATGAGGCATCAAACTGAACTTTTTTTTTTAAGCTTAATACTTTGCGCTTCCTAAAATTTAAAAAAAAATTATAACTGCTTTTGGAGAGGGGTGTAACTGCAATAAAAAGACAGGACACAAAGTCTTCTAAGAAAAGGGGAAAAAATCAACTTGAAGCGTAACTTTACCACTTAAACAAAATTTCCTTGAGAAAAATCATAGAAGGTATATTGAGCCTGCAGAAAAGTCCTGTCATAAACTGGCAGGCTTTCAAGTATCTGCTTGTCAGTAAAAGCCATTTATAACACAAGTGGTGATAACAACAGTGTTGTGTCTCAGGAGGCAGCAATCAGACAGGCAAAACTTCTGAATATGAACTTTCATCATCAGACTACATGATAGAAGTAAACTCCCCACATCTTCTCTTTTTGTTTTCAGCCCTGATGTAGGTGTTAGTGGCTAACTGAGCAGGGGTTTAAAGCCGTATCACAAGTGGTGATAACAATAGTGACAACAAAAATGACATAATGATTGTTTTGTTGTTGATTCATTCCTTGGCATGCTAGAGCCTGGAGGTTCACCAATGCATATATATTTTTGCCCACCATTATGGTAACCACATTCCAACTTCAGTGATATAAAGATATGATAATAGAATGATTTTTTTTTCCAGATACCTCAGTGGGCGACGAAAGTGATGACAGCATGGGGGTGGGTGAAGTACAGGAAGGCTACTATTTACGACAGACACCCCGTAGACGAACAGCCAGTGCTGATGATGCCATGCAGCAGCGTTTAGGAGCCTCCGTTGCTGCCAGTCCTTCCAGAAAACGGAGAAGAACGCCTGCTGATCTGAATCCTGTTCTACAGCCCATAGGTAACATTGCTTTTTTAAAAAAAAAATTTTTATTGTTTAGATTATATCCTGTTTTTACTACTGTAAGGTGATGTTTTTCCTATCTTGCTTGCGTAGAAGGTGCCCATATTGTGTGGATATAATCTGTTCAAACTGTCATGAATCAGATTAGTATTGAGACTAATCCTCCAAAGAGGTTGGGAGTTTGTAGATGATATAAGGTTTGGTTTTGTTGTTTTTTTAACAAATTGGATCAATCACAAAAACTGTAGCATCTCTGTTGACTAGTGAGAAATGAAAATGGTCCAAGAAAGGATGTTGTGGGGTTATTTGTGGTTTCTGTTTGCGTGAAGGCAAAACATCGATATTCATCTCAGTGTATGGCAAAAATATGTTTATATATGAGGTGATGGATGAAATTCTTCTTGATAACCCAAAGGATTTAGATTGGAAAACTTTAAATGGCTTGCTTCATCATTTGTGAAAATTTCAAAGGATAATTCAGGATCAAGAGATCATCAAAGTCCATATACTTCAGTAGAATATCTAGAAATCGATTCTTTGAAGGAAAAATATTTTCTTTGAATTTTTATTTTTTTTTTTTTAAAGTTTGTCAGTCATTTGCGATGTGCACCTTATAATGTGTGTGTGTTTTGTGTATTGTTAAAATCATATTTCTTGTCAAACTAAGGGAAGGAATGCTATGTATTATAATCAGATGTGCCTCATCACCTATGAAACTCAGCAAGAAGCTGTTATGTTGTTAATGGAGAAAAAGTATTGAACCATCTGTTCACCAGTTTTATGACACAGTTGTGTGCAGATTTTTTTTTTAGGATGGGGGGTGGATGAAGTTTGAGATTTTTTTAATGGTGATTTTGATTTTGGCCCAGATTTTATATTTGTCAAGACTTGTTTTGTTAGAATTTAAGATTGATTAGATACTTGATATTTTTCTAGTTTGCATTTGTCCATTTGTTTTATCCAGCTGGTGAATTTTTTGGGGGGGGTTGTCTTTTTGTTGTTATTTTTCTTTAAATATATGTTTTATTATGTTCTGCTTGAGTTCACAACTGTCTCCATATTATGTTTGATTGTATGTCACTTAAAAGGAAGTGTAGGTATTTTGTGTGACTATACTAAAATGTTTGTAAGTGTAGGTGTTTTTGTCTGATAGTATGTCACTGAAATACAGGCGTTTTCACTGTTTGTGTGATAATATGTTAACAAAATATTTGTGACAATGTAGGTGTTTTTGTCTGATTGTATGTCACTAAAATGTTAGTGAAAGTGTAAATGTTTTTGTCTGTTTAATTGTCACTAAAATGTTAGTGAAAGTTTAAACGTTTTGTCTGTTTTACATGTCACTAAAATGTTAGTGAAAGTATATTTTTGTTTGCTTTAAGTCACTAAAACATAAGTGCAAATGTATGTTTGTGCCAATACACCATTCGTGCATAAATTAAAGTGTGAGTTAGAAGCAGTATAAAATTGAGAGCTCAACAGGATTTTGTTTGCTTGTTTTGGTATTAATGTAAATGAATACAGATTATTATGATATCACTTGGTTGCAGGGAGGATTGGTGCTAAATATCTACAAGAAGACCTGCCTGATGAGGTGATGCTTAAAATCTTCTCTTACCTGCAAGAAAATGACTTGTCTCGAGCTGCCCAGGTGTGCAAGAGGTTCAACAACTTGGCCAATGATACAGAACTTTGGTAAGTTAAATGCATGTATCTTTTCCTTCTTTTTTAATGCTATACCTATGCACAAGTGACAGAATATCGGAGTGTGTACTTTTTTAATTTTTGTTTAGTGTGTATTATTGATCAATTTTGTTTTGTTCAGATTTACTGTGTTACAGTTGTTGAGTTTGAGGAACAAATGTTTTTAGAAACTTATAAATTTACAACTACTTTTGAGATCATTTTACTTATACTTACAGATTTACGTGAATGAAGAGAGATAATTTATGTGCTACGAATTCATGCTACTTCACTTTAGTTTCCAATAGTTATGTGAGAGAATTGATAATGGAAGCCTTAAAAGTAATGGCCAATAATGTTTTAGAACTATAAGTTTAAACATACTTTTTTTTCTAATTAAATTAGTAATGAAAATATTTTAGTACACGAATTCAAATGCTATTTCATTTAGTGTGGAGGGGAGCTTGTAAATGGCACAATAAATAGTTGAGAAAAGTGTGGTCAGGCATAACCTGTGTTGAAAGAAATATGTTTCAGTACACTAGAGCAACTGCGATGCAGTCTCCCACGGGAGTGACATCCTTTTCAGTCTGATGATTGGTCACGGCAAACCTGTGAAAGAGTGCTTCACAGTTTCACAGTTACACTCTGCATCCCTCTCCTCTGCCCTTCGTTTCCTGTGCATGCGAACCTGCCAACCCCTGGTCTTTCCAGTGTGTCAGAAACTCTGCTCTCTCTTGCCCTGTCTTTCTCTGTGTCTTGTTAGAACTCTGCTCTCTCTGCCCTGTCTTTCCTGGTCTTGTTAGAACTCTGCCCTGTCTTTCCTGGGTCTGTTGTTGACTCTTTGCCCTGTCTTTCCCTGGTCTTGTTAGAACTCTGCGCCCTGTCTTTCCTGTGTCTTGTTAGAACCTGCTCTCTCTGCCCTGTCTTTCTCTGTGTCTTGTTAGAACTCTGCTCTCTCTGCCCTGTCTTTCCCTGTGTCTTGTTAGAACTCTGCTCTCTCTCTGCCCTGTCTTTCTCTGTGTCTTGTTAGAACTCTGCTCTCTCTGCCCTGTCTTTCCCTGTGTCTTGTTAGAACTCTGCTCTCTCTCTGCCCTGTCTTTCCCTGTGTCTTGTTATAACTCTGCTCTCTCTGCCCTGTCTTTCCCTGTGTCTTGTTAGAACTCTGCTCTCTCTGTCTCTCTCTGCATCTACATGTTTTCTCCCTTCTCCCCTTCCCTTACACACACACACACACACACACACACACACACACACACACACACACACAGGCTTAGTTTCAACGAAAAGCAATGGTTTGATTCTATAAAATCTGAGTGCATAGGTCTATGTATGTGTGTCTGAATGCATGTGTTTGTGTGTAACACGTGTCCCACCCACCCCTTACCCCAAAAAAGTCTTTGTTTTATTTTTTCAACAATTGGTATAGAGCAGTGTTAAATGCATTAGATCTATAGCAGCTGTTGCAATAATTGTTGTTTGAATTTTGGTCTCATTCTGCTTTGTGGTTTCACATCTTTATTGTTGCCATAAATAAAAAAAGGAGCATCAAAATCCTATATTTGTGTGTCACATTTGATTGTGATGTGTGTGCATGCGTGCGTGCATGCGTGCGCACGCATGTATGCAAGTGTACTTCAGCGTGCCATTAAAGACTTTTTTGTTGCAGTCTGTAACTCTTGATTTCTTTTCTTTTTTTCTCAGCATCGAGGTTTCCATGTATGGAAAGATCCCAAGAAGCGGTTTGAGTCATCCGAATCAAAGGGGAAAAAATTAAAAGGAAGAAACATCATGGTAAGTTTGCTGTTGTCCTGCTTTCATAGGGCTGTTAAGTGTATGTTGTGGAGATGTTCCAGTCATGACAGGGATGTAAGAAGCTTTTCTTCAATTTTCTATATCCAAGACAGTGGCTGTCTTCAGTTCTGAAAGTGATTGTAGTTTAAAACTGATCATTACATAATGTCATTGATCACCTGGAGTATTGAAAAATATGCAAAGTGCATTTCTTTACAATCATGAAGGATTTTGCACACAAGGATACATGGGTGCATTCTCATTACCATATGTTGTTGCAGATTATTACACACACACACACACACACACACACACAGGTATCACTTTATGTTGAAGGATGTAAAATCGAAGACTACATACACACACACACACACACACACACACACACACACACACAGAATAAAAGGAACAAATTTATAAATACGGTATTGCTTTTATGATGTTTATAAACTTTCATTTCTAGCTATTTTGTATTCATTTTATTGTAGATCATTATTCCTTTCATTGTGATTGATATTGTTTGGATGATCAGTCTGGTCAGAAGTTAATTTTTTGGATTAATGTATCTGGTTAAAAGAGAGAGAGAGAGAGAAGAAAGAAAAGAATAGACTGGTAGAATCAGACCTTTCATTTCCTTCCATTTTGTTTTGAGCAGTCATTTTCCATGGTAAAAGGGATCATCACACTTGTGTTTTGTTTGTTTTGTGCATTTTTCTGCTAACAGATTGTTCTGTTGACATTTTTATTGTTTTGATTTATAAAAAAAAAAGTAAAAATTAAGCAAATGTCCAGTCATAGCATGACTGATCATTTTATTGATCAATCAATGAAGTGTTTTGATAGTGTAGAGTCATGGAATCATGTTGTTATTAAGAATTTTGCAATTTGATGTTCCTTGTGTTGTTGGTCTTGTTACCTGATTTTCCAGTGTTTTGATAGTGTTTGGACATTGTTATTCTTTACTGGCTAATGTGTTGGTTGATAAGTTTAGTGACTTGTCAGTGAAAAACCTGATCCTTGTGGCTGATTGTTTTGTTAACTGATGTTTTTAGTGTTAACTTGACAGTGTGGAGTGTACGTATGAATGTACTGTCATGCTGTTGTTGGTGACTGTTTTCAGTGCTTTGATAGTATAGAGTCAGCGTACAGCCATCTGGAGAGCCTGGAGGGGGAGGATATACTGCTGTTTCTGCATGAAGGGACCTACTTTGGGGAGTTCCTGCTGATCGACATGAACATCTCCATCATTGGTGCTGGTCAGTATCCATCCCAAGCAGAGAGAGGATTGCATTCCTCAGCCAGTTGAAAGACGAGATGATTTATTTAACGACCTGTGTTGAAATGAGGTGTATATATTATGGTAATGACATACACCATGCCATGACGTGGCAGTGCTACTGCTGAAAGATGAAGCCTGGAAAAACTGCTGACTGGTGCATCCTTTGTATCCTCACAGTGACAATCTAGGTCAAGGGATTGGTCAAGAGGATGATGCTAATGCTATGGAAATGTTTCGGGGGGGTAATTTAAAAAAAGGAAAGGTCCAGTTTGGGAGCTTTCAGGGAGGTTGGAACATTTAATTGAATCGTGATATGCCAAGGTGATCTCCAGACTAGATAGAGGCCTGCATTAGATTAAGAATTTCAGACTTGCAGAACACCCAGATGGACTGTATGTAGGATTTATGATCATGTATGGAAGCAGACACACAAAACATGCACAAGAAGTACTGTAGATATTTGGGTTCTATTTATCATAGCAAAATAGGGGAAACAAGGGGTTGTTGTTCCTTTTTACTGAGTTTATTTTATAGTTCTGTTCGAATATTTTAAAGTTTTATGTGCAGTGATATTTTGAAATGCTGAAAATCAAATTTGACGTTTGGCGTACTTTTTCCTTTTGTTTTTTCTTGTTGGTTTTATCCTCTTTTTTTTTCTTTTTTTTTAGTAATATTTTATTGAACAACTTTGTTGTCAACTTGACTTTGAGAGAGGGGGAGATGGAATTTTTATTTTTGTGTGCATGAGGAAATGGTGGGGGGGGGGTATCAGTTCTGTTACCCATGATTTTCTCAAAACGATTGTGTGACACTGAAACATGGGTGTTGACAGCTCCTGGTGATGTGGTGGACAAGGTGATCATCGAGAGAGATAACGAGTCAACAGTTGTTTTCTCCGAGGGAGCAAAGACTGCCTACATTGGTTATGTTACTATAAAGGTAGGCTCTGTTACAGTCAGCTCTTAGAGTTTTTAAAAAAAAATGATGAGTGGGCTTTGATATTCTGTTTTTATGAACTGAGCTACTGATTTTTGTTCAAACATGTGTAAAAGAATCAAAAGCAATGGAAAAAATACTTGGAAAGTATGTGTGTTTGGTGGTAGAGTTATTACATATTGTGAATTTATTTATCTTTCATTTATTTTATTCTTTTATATTGAGGATAATGGAATAAGCACTTATGTGCTTTTTCACATCCAGTCCTCGTGTGTATGCTGTTTTGTAAATTTTGTCATCTGTTCCCACCGGCACACAATGGCCTACTCTTACGAAAAGCGGAACAGGGTTTAACGTGCGTGCAAGATGTTCTGCGTGCGTTCACACATGGGGCCTCGGTTTATAGTCTCATCCAAAGGACTTTTGGGGAGAATGGAGTCTGTACTGATGTTAACTCCAGGGGAAAATATCCCCTTTAACGGGAATTGAACCTGGGTCGTCAGATTTCCAGCGCAATGTTCTAACCACTAGGCTATCCTATCCCTTAGATTTGAAGAGGGCTATTTAGGCAGTTCATGTTAATGCAAGTTTTGTAAATCTGCAGATAGACTGTAGTCTTTCTGTTATGAATAATGAAGTTGTGGGTATTTCTGTTTCATTTTGGAAATGTAGAGTGGCTCTTTGCTGATTTTTGTAGGCTGTGTGTTTTGGCTGTTTAAAGTAAGGATCTTGTATCAGGTATTCTCTGTATATTCAGAGGTGATTTTAACCCCATGGTGAAACATATCTTAGGAAGTAAAACTTTGCCACAAGTATATTCCAGATTTTTGTTAATGTTTCATTTTCAATATTACAATCACTTCTGCGGGGCAATGTTTGTGTGTTTCATTTCCTCGATATATGAACTTATAAAGCACTTCATCAACAACATAATTATGTTGCACTTTTTGCAAAGTATTGTTTCAGTTTTCATTGTTTTTTACATGTGATGATCTCATTAGTGCCACACCAATATTCGGTATGTTTAGTTTTCTGTGGGGTATTACGTCATTGGGCCAGCATCATGGTTATACATGTTCTATACTTGTGTTTCAGTTTTCACCGGATATTACCTCATCAGTGCCACATCATCGACATTATGCATTAGAGATATCAGAGGCCTGTTCCCCCATGATTGATCACTGCCGCATCAAGAGCACCTCCGTGGGTAAGTATCCTCATGGCTGAACAGTGTCGTTGTACATTTTGGACAGAGACAGTAGCCACATAGTAAATGAGTGTTGCTCTTCTGGCTGCTTCATTTTCATGGACCAACCTGTCCTGCTGTTCTCATACTGCTGATTCTGATCTCACCACCCCAGCCACATGCAAGCTTGTTGCGTTGTATCCCCAGAGCCAAAAGTTCACAGGGGGTTTGTCAGTGTTCAGCTGTTGTGGAGCTACCCACCAGAAGGGCCCTGCACAGCTGCAGGGTCAGTGTGATGGTATTCAGAGGTGGCTGTCTTGTGCAGGACACCACCTACCAAACCTGGTACTTGTCAACTCAACAAGACTCAATTGTCTGCATGGCTGCTGTCGTTGGTAGGAGCTCCATGCATTGCCACCTTGCCATGGTGCCCTTAAAGACTGTGTATGAGATTGATGTAGATGACTTTTTTATGGAAATAGGTGAAACAAAAAAATTGCTGTGTATGAGATTGATGTAGATGACTTTTTTTTATGGAAATAGGTGGAACAAAAAAATTGCTGTGTATGAGATTGATGTAGATGACTTTTTTAATGGAAATAGGTGGGAAAAAAAAATTGCTGTGTATGAGATTGATGTAGATGACTTTTTTTGTGGAAATAGGTGGAACAAAAAATGACTGTGTATGAGATTGATGTAGATGACACTTTTTTATGGAAATAGTTGGGGAAAAAATTGCTTTTGCCTTACTGTTTCGATCAATGTTGTATTTTTCTGTGTCAGTGGGAGCAGCTGTGTGTGTATCCAGCAAAGGTGCTGACCCCATCATTCAGCATTGCGTCATCAAGGACTGTGAGAACGTGGGCCTGTATGTCACTGACTATGCTGAGGTGAGTCCATTGGGCTGTTGGTGACCCAGTGTTGATATTCAGGACATTTGTTATTGAAAACTGAATACAAATTGTCTTCTTTTCTGGGGGGACACTTGACAATAAGCTAGCCAATATTTTGGGGGGACTCAACAGTTTTTAGGGCATTTAGAGTAGTTGGGGGATTTCTGAGACAGTGTTTGGTTGTTGTTTTTTAAGGACAGCTTCGCAGAATGTTTTTTGACTGCAATCCAGAAGGTGTGGGGATTTGAAGTTGATGTAAACCAGAGAAGTTACGGAACATAGCAGAGGCACAGAGAAGGGATGTCAATAATAAAATATGTTTGCGGAGAAAACCAATAGAGAGAGTCTTTCTTTGAAAGTCATGTGTTCAATGTTTGTCGCCTTGCACCCTTTATGTTGAATGAGTACAGATGATTTGAACACTGTTTGCTTTAAATAGTCTTTGGGGTGTGGCACAGACTAGTGGTTAGAATGTTGAGCTTGTATTCTGATGGTGCTGGTTCTAGCCACCACGAAGGTGCCTGGGTTTTTTGGGGGGGGGGGGGGTTGCTTATTTTTTGGGGGGTGGGGAGGGGTCTGCTGGAGTTAACATCAGTTCTAACTCTACTCCCCTGAAAGTCTGTCATATGAAATTAAAAACCAAGGGCCTGTGTGTGAATGTATGCAGAACATCTTGTGCACACATTAAAACCCATTCCACCTTTTGGAAGAAAAGGCCGTCGACTGCTGATAGGAACAGATGACAAACTTTTTTTTTATGTAAGCACATGCACATCGGTGTCATATTTAGACATCATACCTGAAGTTGGAATGTGGCTACCCTAATGGTGGGCAAACATTTGCGTATGCAAAGTCTCATCATTTGTGAACCTTACAGCTGTAGCAAAAGAACAGGAAAAGCCCCCTTTTTTTAAAATGCTGGGTTAATACTTGTAAGATGTGAGAGAATAATTGCAGGATACAGGAAAAAACAACAACAAAACAATAGAAATAGAACATAAAAGAAGACTTATTGTGAGACTTATTGGTTAGGGTGAAGTTGCTGTCTTCAAAGCAGGTCATAAGTAGATAATCATCAGAACATTCTTCTTCTGAATTACCTGGCCATGCTGAATTTTAATCTGCGCTGGATGGCAAAGAGAACATTCAGTATCTTTGATAAAAAGAAGGGGGAAAAGCCACATTTTGAATCATGGACAACATGTGATATTAGTGAGTTTCTGAGGTGGTGAATGGTGGTGTGTGTGTCACCAGGGCAAGTACATGTACAATGAAATCAGTGGCAACGCACTGGCAGGCATTTGGGTGAAGAACTACGCCAACCCTGTAATGAGGAACAACCATATACACCACGGCAGAGATGTGGGGGTCTTCACCTTCGACAACGGAATGGTGAGCACAGCATTTGTGTGTGTGTGTGTGGACAAAAGTGATTAACTCGCACTTAGCAAATACCATATAAAGTACAGTTTGGGTTGTATGGATGTTTTGTGTTGGTGGTTTTCATAGTGTAACATTGGAGCTGACTATGGATGTACGTCAGTCTGTAGTGTTGATTTTTGAAAACATCTTTGTACCTTTTCTTTAGGAAAGGACAGACAGACAAACAAACAAACAAATCAATCCAAGGAAGCATGCACTGGAAAATTGATTCTCCAGAAATGGTTGAAAGCATTGTTTTCATCAGTTGCGCTGTTATCAAATATAGCAGAGTAAGGAGAAACCAGAGGAGAGAGGTGCTGTTTTCTTGCATCTCGGTGGTAACTGTAGGAAGTAATATCACTGAATGCTTTTTAAATTACAATGATAATGAAATATGTATACAGGGCTCTCTCTTGTGAAATACAAATGCATTCAGATCACTCATAAATTTTCATTTGAACACACACACTCACACACACACACACATACACACATACACACACACCCACACAGAAGGATGGTGGTTGCTGAAGGTGGGGATAGATACATGGTGTAACTACGGGGATAGTCTAAGGTTGGAAATGAGTATCTTGGGGCTGGGTTTAAATGTGTTAGTGTTGTTTGGATAAAGGAGAGGTCATCCTGAGGGATGGATCTGAAATAGACAATAGAGAAAAACTATGCATAGGTAAAAGTTATCTATCACACATGCATGTGTTAGATGTTAAAATGAAATCATATGGGCTGCACATAAGAAAAATACCTGGACTTCCACTTGCTGATCACCGCATGTTTACAGGGTTACTTCCACTGACTAATCACCATCTCATGATGTTTACAGGGTTACTTACTCTCACTAATCAGCATCTTGGGGTGTTTACAGGGTTAAACCTCTCACTAATCAGCATCTTGGGGGTGTTTACAGGGTTACTTCCACTCACTAATCAGCATCTTGGGGGTGTTTACAGGGTTACTTCTACTCACTAATCAGCATCTTGGGGTGTTTACAGGGTTACTTCTACTCACTAATCAGCATCTTGGGGTGTTTACAGGGTTACTTCCACTCAACTAATCAGCATCTTGGGGGTGTTTACAGGGTTACTTCCACTCACTAATCAGCATCTTGGGGTGTTTACAGGGTTACTTCCACTCACTAATCAGCATCCTAGGGTGTTTAAAGAGGTACATCCACTCACTATTCAGCATCTTGGGGTGTTTACAGGGTTACTTCCACTCAACTAATCAGCATCCTAGGGTGTTTAAAGAGGTACTTCCACTGACTAATCAACATCTCATGATGTTTAAAGGGTTACTTCTACTCACTAATCAGCATCTCATAATGTTTTTCAGGGCTACTTCCACTCGTGCGACATCCACAACAACAGGATAGCGGGCTTTGAGGTGAAGGCCGGGGCCAACCCCACAGTGGTGCAGTGCGACATCCACCACGGCCAGACTGGGGGCATCTACGTGCACGAGAACGGGCGTGGGCAGTTCCTGGACAACAAGATCCACTCCAACAACTTTGCCGGGGTGTGGATCACCTCCGGCAGTGACCCCACCATCAGGTGACCCGTCTGTCTGCAGGAGGCTTGCTGTGTGTCTGTAGTTTGTGTGTGTGTCCTGTCCTTTGTTCACCCCACCATCAGGTGACCCACCTGTCTGCAGGAGGCTTGCTGTGTGTCTGTAGTTTGTGTGTGTGTCCTGTCCTTTGTTCACCCCACCATCAGGTGACCCACCTGTCTGCAGGAGGCTTGCTGTGTGTCTGTAGTTTGTGTGTGTCCTGTCCTTTGTTCACCCCACCATCAGGTGACCCACCTGTCTGCAGGAGGCTTGCTGTGTGTCTGTAGTTTGTGTGTGTGTCCTGTCCTTTGTTCACCCCACCATCAGGTGACCCACCTGTCTGCAGGAGGCTTGCTGTGTGTCTGTAGTTTGTGTGTGTGTCCTGTCCTTTGTTCACCCCACCATCAGGTGACCCACCTGTCTGCAGGAGGCTAGCTGTGTGTCTGTAGTTTGTGTGTGTGTCCTGTCCTTTGTTCACCCCACCATCAGGTGACCCACCTGTCTGCAGGAGGCTTGCTGTGGCTTGCTTTGTGTCTGTAGTTTGTGTGTGTGTTCTGTACTTTGTTCACTTCTGTTGTTTTTAAAAAACAGGTTTTTTAAGCAAAAGCACGCACCCACGCCTATGTTTAGTCTTACAGATACACTCAGACACATTTACTGAATTATTACAGACATGTATATGCACACATACATTGTCTCACACACATGCATGATAACACACACACACATACACACATTTATTTTTCATTCACAACATGTTCAAGAAAGGTTGTAATCTGTCTTTGTGTGTGTGTGTGTGTTAGATACCCCTACACTCATTTCCCTTCTTTTTCCCACCGGTTAGAGAAAAACTCCTCTTTGCTTTATTTGGAACAATCCACCAGGGTCAGAGTTTAGCCAGGCAAGGTACGGAAGGAAAAGCCTTTTTCCCTGAAATGGTTTGGGGATCCAGGGGGCATTGACCCCTGGCAGGGTCAAGGGGAAGAGCCCTTTGTGGGGGCCAGGGGTGTTGCCCCCTGAAGCTGAAGGGTTTTCAGCAATTCTAGCCTGTAAAAAAGCCTCTCTGAACTAATTTCAGTTCTTCATAGTAAGCAAGTTCTGCCCTAAAATAAGCTCTCCTAGAATGACTTTATCATCACTTCTAAACCCAAAGGAGGATTTATATACAAGTAATCACATAGCAAAAATGACGACATATTTAGACAAATGTGCACTAACACAGATAGAGGAAGAGAGAGGAAGGGCAGACACAAACAGAGAGAGAGAAGAGTGTGTGTGTGTTTGAGTGGGTGAGAGAGAGAAAGAGAGGGAGGGATGGGGGGGGGGGGGGGATGTTGCACTCCCTGAAAAAGAAGGGGGAGGCTGCTGAATGTTATGATTACAAACATTGCTCTCTGACCACAGGCAGGGCTGAAGTGGAACAGCCAGTGAAAGCCCCTCACCCCCATCCATTCTCCTCCTTCCTTCTTCCTACCACCCCCCTTCACCCCTTTGCCTCAGAGCTGCTAGGCTAGTCCCTGCCTTTCATGAAACCTGATACCCATTGTTGAGACACATAGTCCCCTTCTATATTAGGCCAGTGATGACAAGCAGAGAAGGGAAGTAATCAGCATGGAAGAGCTACATCCTTGACTGTGTGGGTTTCATAAACTTTTTTTCTCTTAAAATTTTTTCTTTTTTTAATTTTTCATTTTCGCGGATTTCTGCAAATTCACGGAGATGTACCATGCCTTTTAGCACCTGTATTCAGCCATCATCATCAGATTAGATTCAGAGCTAGTCATTGAATACTCATGCCCATACAGGCTAGCCTGCTTGAAGAATTTACTGTCAGTGTCTGTATTTTTGTCTTGGCTTCCTTCTTTCCCTTGTGTGTGTGTGTGCATGTTACATTGTGTTGTCAGGAAAAATGAAATGTATAAAAATAGCATGTTGCGTTGTGTTGTCAGGAAAAACGAAATCTTTAACGGCCAGCAGGGTGGAGTGTACATCTTCGGAGATGGCAAAGGACTCATCGAGCTCAACAACATTTACGGTCAGTGGCACATAATTATGTTGTTTGTGTGATGTTCTTGTGTGTTTACTTTTGTAAGTTTTCTGACTGAATAATGTTGGAGAGATTGCTTGGAAAGATGCTTTTCTTTTCCGTGTTGTTATTCCTTTAATTTTTTTTGTTTTTGTCAACCAAATGCTAATTTTTGTGAATTGTTTTGGTATTTTTGTCATAGAATTGTGGTAAGGACATACTTTGTGGTAGCCTATCTCCTCAGTTAACTACATGAATTTTTTTTTATATACTGCCCTCACTTTGAGAAGTAAGAATATGCAGATTTTGTACTTGTAATGAGTATTTGTTTAAAAAAAAAATTTTTAAAGAAAGAAAAAGGAAAAATGCATGAGTTGTGATCATTCTTATAATTTTAGATTCTTTAACAGCAAGGTTCTTCACTTTTAACTGTTAGAGTTAATAGTGGTTTTTTAGTATCTTTGTGCCATCGTGTTTATGATGAGCCTGTACTTGTACCTTGGTATCATGAATGATAACTGTCATAGAGATTAAGTTATCAGAGTTAGTGTAGCTGCCAGTTGATGATGTGAAATTGATAGAATTCTTCTGAAGAACACCTGAGGTTTAATTTTTAGTGCTCCTTATGCAAATCAAAACAAGTTGTTCTTTTTTATTATTTTTTATAATCACACATTATTTGTCACAAAGGGATTTGTTGAGACAACTTGGGTACTGAAGGTCTGAGAAACGTGAAGTCATGGAAGAGACAGCCAAGTATATTCACCCTGATCATGATGACTGGTCTCTTTCCTTGCAGGTAATGCATTAGCGGGCATCCAGATACGCACCAACAGCAATCCTATCGTCCGCCATAACAAAATCCACCATGGGCAGCATGGGGGCATCTATGTGGTGAGTCCAGTCCTTTCATAGCTGATCACCATTTATTTTGAAAGTGTATGTGAGTGACGGAAAAAAGTATGTTCTTTCGAGCCAGAAGGCCCATAGAGCCGGAGCTTATCCCGGTTTCTGTAGCGTTAAGCCAACTGATGGTTTTTCACCACCCCTGTGACAGGACGCTAGTCTGTCGCCAGATACTTCCCCAGCAGAGCTGGTACCCACTTGTACACCTGGGTGGAGTGAGGAAAATAGGAGTAAAGTGTCTTTCCCAAGGACACAACACCGAGCCGAGCGGGGATCGAACCCGCGACCTCTGGATCACGAGTTGACCGCCTAAACCACTCGACCACGGTGCCTCCTTGAGTGAGGGAAGGATGATAAGAATGTGTGTGTGTGTGTGTGAATGTGTGTGTGTTCCTCGGCTAGAGCTCCATGGTTCGCCAGTGATGAAATTTTGCATATGTTTTTGCCCACCATGAAGGTAGCTGCACTCTGACTTCAGGATGTATGCTGGGTATGTTTGTGTTTTAGTAAAGCACCCAATGCTGACATGAAGTACGGGATCTGTAATGTGCATATTTGATTTGCTGCATATATAAATGAAGGGAATTAAGGCGCTGGCAGGTTTTCACTTGACGTTGACCTGGGAGATGGTCAAAATTCCCACCCGTAATTCACCAGATGCCACTGAGATTCAAGCCTGTGACCTCATGGACCCATGGGATTAAAGTGGAACAGTTTTAACCAATTTAACCGTAGCGTCTGTCTGATAAACATTTGAAATGTGTGATGAGAGTGAAAGGCAGGAAGGATGAAAACAGTCCCGCAGCGGACAAGAACAGCAAACAACCTCTACTAGTAAGTGGAGCGCCGCCACAGCACGGGGGTGGTTTTAGCTTTGTCTCAGCTTAGCATTTTTGTTTGTTTGCTCTTTTTTTTTCTTTCTTTTTTTTCCAATTTCTTTTTGATAAAAGCAAGGTTTGTGTGGTTGTGGTTGTGCAGCATGAAAAGGGCAAGGGTCTGATCGAGGAGAACGAGGTGTACAGCAACACCCTGGCTGGAGTCTGGATCACCACCGGCAGTCAGCCCATCCTTCGCCGCAACCGCATACACAGCGGCAAACAGGTGGGGGGTTTACCTGGGGACTGACTGATGGTCAGAACGTGGGGTATGACTGTGTTGGTGTTATGGGGATTTCTATCCTCTGATATGATTGTGTGTAAACACATAAAGTTACAGATGTACTTGCAAATGTTACATGATTTCCTGTTTTGTGTATGTATTGTGTGTACACAAATTCACATGTGTATTTCTGCATTTTTAATGCTGCATGTTTTCATCTTCGTGTGTGCATGGTGTATAAACAGAGTAGAACATATTTCTGACATTTTTGTCTTGCCTTGAGGACTTTCTTTTATTTATGAAGAAAAGAGGTGTTGTGTTGTATAGACCATGAGCTGACATGGTGTATGCAGGTGGGGGTGTATTTTTACGACAAATGGTGTGTGCAGGTGGGGGTGTATTTTTACGACAAATGGTGTGTGCAGGTGGGGTGTATTTTTACGACAAAACGGTGTGTGCAGGTGGGGGTGTATTTTTACGACAAAACGGTGTGTGCAGGTGGGGGTGTATTTTTACGACAAAATGGTGTGTGCAGGTGGGGGTGTATTTTTACGACAACGGCCACGGGAAACTGGAGGACAATGACATCTTCAACCACCTGTACTCCGGTGTTCAGATCAGGTCAGTGAGGCTTAACTGGACACTGCTGTGCTTTCCTCCAGGGTATGGGGGGGGTGTCTTACATGAGAAAGATCAGCTCCCGAACCACCAGGTGCAATGTAGTAGAATGCAGCAGACATTGATTCATCAGGATAATTTTCAGGATTTTCTTTGAGTGATGACCTAAGCTTTCTTTACATACTTGTAACTTTACTTTGAAGCATATTTTAACATCTTTATTTTAATAAAGTGATATTACTCATTGTTCTGGTCATTCCTCTGAAATTATCAGATCACAAAGATTGTCAGTGGCCAGGAGAGTTGAAGTGTACTCTCACTGCTTATTGTAGAATGGAAGTGACTTCATCAAACATGTGGTGGGGTTGACTAAGTGGATGCCTAGAATGGTGTTCCAGGTCATGTGCAGTCTGTGTTTAGTACGGGATAATGAATTGTATTAAATAAAGTTTATGCAAAGAGTTAACTATAGCTTTTATAAAGGGCATGTTGTAAGCAACATCAGAAGCTTATGTGAAGTAAAGCTTATGTCATGGGTATGTTAGCAGAAACATCAGAAGCTCATGTGAAGTAAAGCTTACATAATGAGTGTTATCAGAAGCTTATGTGAAGTAAAGCTTATGGGAAGGGTATATTCGCAGAAACATCAGAAGCAAGAAGAGGGGAAACAATAAAGAAGAAACGGAGTGGGGGGGTGGAAAAGAAACGAAGCCTCATGGTGAAAATTGTGGTGCAGGACGGGCAGTAACCCCACCATCACGAAGAACAAGATCTGGGGGGGCCAGAACGGGGGGATTCTGGTCTACAACAGCGGGCTGGGGGTCATCGAGTACAACGAGATCTTCGACAACGCCATGGCCGGCATCTGGATCAAGACGGACAGCAACCCGGTGTTGCGCCACAACAAGATCCACGACGGCAGAGACGGGGGAATCTGCATCTTCAACGGTGGCAAAGGTGGGGGGGCATGCTAGACTGGAAGCTGGTGTAGAGGTTCTTGCCTTCCTGACCCTAGGGTATTTTTTTCTTTCTTTTTTTTGTTGTAATTCTATTTTGAGGGCAATGGAATAATCATTCATGTGCTTTTTTTTACATCCAGTCCCCATGTGTATGCAGTTTTGTCATCTGTTCCCACCAGCACACAATGGCCTACTCTTCCGAAAAGCAGAACAGGTTTTAACGTTTGCGTGAGATGTTCTGCATGCATTCTTGCACGGGTTCTTGGTTTATAGTCTCATCCGAAGGACTTTTGGGGAGAGTGGAGTCGGCACTGACGTTATGAAAAGTTATGTGCTCTTTAGCTCTTTCACTGCTGACCTGTCTGTTTTGCTGTAGTGCAAATGAACATTGTGCATTGATATATACATACACCCATACAGCATTAGTGGGAGGAAAATCATGATGTATACCTAACATCAGCAACGCAATGAAGAGGTTTTGTGATCATATAGTTTTCTGTTATGTGATCCAACAGTTTTCAGTTATGTGATCCAACAAAACCTCAAGATGAAAGCAAAGGAAAGGATGAACAGTAGATATATATATATATATATATTCTTTTAATCTTGTCCTTGACTTTCATCACCGGTTGTTACACCAAACTTTCAACATTTTCTCCATCTCTTTCATGTGCCCTCATGGCTACAGCTTTTCTGTTTCTTTTCTAAATTTGCGAGGGGGGGGGGGGGTATTTGGGATTTTGGTTTTGAATGCATATGTGTGTGTTCAGGTGGTTATTTTATACCTGTATTTGTAGGTAGGTAAATGTGTTTTCATAGGGTAAAAGGTTTGTGTTTGTTACTAAGGTGATATCTATCTATCGTGGTGTTTTCTGTATGGTTCAGGGTTTGCAAGCTACATGAAACTCCTCAAATGATGAAACACTCTTGTGAAGGCCTTGAATCCCCTTGAAAAGGACATGGGTCTGAGTGGTGTAGAGTCTCTGCCGAAAGACTTTGACAGTCAGTTTGACTCTCCCTGTTAAACTTGGGAAAAACGGCAAGGCTGGGAATCAAATCCAAAACTTCATGGTTTACTTTTAGGCAGGTGAAAATCTAAGCCATCCTGCTACCTTTCCTGTCAAATACTGGTTCAAATGCCTGCATATGCCTCAACGAAACAGACGAGGATTTGTGGACAACAAAGTGTCCAAAGGGGTAATTACTGAAATTGCTTATGAACAGTAAGTTACCGAAAGTCATGCATCAATCGCCCTAGTTGGATGGATTTGTGTCCATCAGAGTTTGGAACAACAAAGCAAGGCTGAAACTGTGCACTAAATGCTGTGTAACTGATGAAAGCAGACTTCAAAGACTAGATTACCGAAGTAGCAACTATCAAGTTTTTGCTGGGCACGTGACAAATGTTATCAATCTGCAGGCAGTAGTGGACAGAGGGGAAGCTGTACCTAACTACAAAGTTTTGATGTAGTGCCTCCCAGATTTGACACTTTGTTTGGACTTCAGTTGCTATTATTAAGGTGGACCACTGCGTCACTTTTTGCAAATTTTCGTTTCTCAGGAACTAGTAAAGATATCTCAATGAAATTTGGTACACATACTAAGTGCATTAATATGGCTATCTGTGCCAAGTTTGAAATATGTAAGTCAAACAGATATGATAATGTGATAATTTTTCCAAAAAAATATGGGTCGCTGTTTAGCCCATCTGCTACTTTCAATATATGCACTACATAATGGTGTTTATAATTTTTCCAGTTTGATTTGATATCACTGTGTGCAATGATCACAAAAAAGTTATCTTTTAGTTAATAAAATGGTGTTTTCTGTCTTCTCCAAATATGCCCAAAAATTTTCATTCCCGTTTTTTGGTTTATATCATTTGGTATTTAAAAACTATAACAGCTACAGAGCTCAAACACTCTCATTGCACTCAGCAGATGTTTCTAAACCAGCATGCCAAATTTGATTAGATTATTTCCATTAGGTCAGAAGTTACAGGTGGGCCAAACGACTGACCCAGCCGAAAAAACCAGTTTTGAGAAAAACGCCCGTAAAGATTTAGTTAACAATTTAATCAATAAAGCTCATGATTAAACATTCCAAATAAATTTTGCATGGTAAAATAACATTAGGCCAATACTACTGAGTGATTACAGACAGTTTTTCTTATAGAATAAATTTTTCAGGAGGCTCCTGGGGCATACACCCCCCCTTGTCTGCCTGGCTATGTTCACGTTCCGCATGCCTTACAGTTTCTATTCCCCCCCCCTCTTTTCTCTGGCCCTATCAGGATTTTCTAGTGGCTGTTTTCACTCTGAGAATGTCTGATTTCTCTACAAACACTTCTGCATTGCTCCCTGCCACAAAATCCAGACCAGCAAGCACTTTGTTGCAGGAAAAGTACCTCACCTCCAACTGCATGCCGACTCTTTCCTTGTTATATGTTCATCTCAGCTTTGAACGTAGATCTTTATATAAATATCAATATATATTATAAAGTGAGATAGATAAAAATAATAAAATGTGTGAGAATACAAAGCAGAATGCAAAACAATAAACTGTGTGAAAATGGAAAGTTCAGGAGAGTTGGAAAGTGAGCTAAAAAGAAAAGAGGCAGGGAAGAAATATGTGTGTGGAAAGAGATGGTGGTGGAACAGGACTCCAGAAGGCAATACAAAGTATTCAATCCTTGGCCTCTTTCTGCAGCCAATTAAAATAATGTATGCTGATGGACTAATGATGTGAAAACATCAGAAATGTGTGTTCTTTTATGCAGTGTTTGTGTATGTGCGAGTGAGCGGACATGCCATATCTGCATGTTTATAAAATTTATTATACTACTTACTAGATATTCAAATAAGAAACAAATTTATTGCATATCAATTGAAAAAAACCATACATATAGCCAATTTGAATGCATGCACACACACACACACAAAGTGTACACACAGAATGCACACACATTCTGTTGATGGTGACAGCAAACAAAAACATTTTTCTTTTCTAACACACACTGTGTTAAACACAGTAAAAATTTCTATGAGAATTATCAGTAAATTATAAAGTGCCTCTGAAAATACAGACAACTGAAGAAAAAATAAAACAGTGAAAGAATCTGGGGGGGGGTAGTGAATACTGAATAGCCCTAGTAAAAATAAACTACTGTATGCTTTCTAAGTTCCAACAACACATAACTTGATAGGAAAAGAATCGTCAGCTACATTCCCAAAACATATATAAATCGATGGAAAATGTAGCTATTCAAGTTTGTCTACCTTCGGCTCCCAGTTTATAACACTTTGTGCACAGTTACGTTGTCACCAAACTTTCTAAGGTTGACACATCAATGACAATATTCTGCGATCGTTTGAAAAGTTGCGGCTCGCGGATCGGTTAATTTTTCTTGCGCAACGGGTCTTTATCATAACTAGTGTCGGTGCCAGCCATTGATACACGTTTTATGGAGAAAAATTTCCAATTATCACATCAGAGAAGTAAGCGAGTAGCTATTGGCGACATCACAAGTTGATGTGCACAGCACGGCAAAAGTCGGTCACCATTTCAGCTGGCGATCGTCAGTCTATTTTCCGTTTCCTCCATTTTCTATTCTGTCTGCTGAAGGCATTGACAGTCCAACACTTGTTTTCGGCATATTTTGGCATTTTTGAGACTTTCAGTAAAAAACTTTGGCTAAAAAACCGGTCCGACTCGAGTGTTGATCGAACTCAGGAAGAAAACAACCGCCATCTTGGATAAAAGTCACGTGACTCTTAGAACCAATCAGCTATTTTTTTATGGACAGGAGCCAATCAGAGACTTCGACTCAACCGTATGCCATCAGTAAATGCCTCTCGGGTTCCTTCGGATTCGCTCTTCGTGTGTTTCCGTGAGTGAAGTTATCCATTGACAAGTGTTGTCAGAAAGTAGGTCAGTGAATGACCTTCACATTGATACCATGGAAGGGGGGGGTAGAGAAATAGGTCGCGATCGCTACGATCTCAAAACCGACGCAATTTTCGTGGTTTTGGCCACATTTGCTCAAATTTCACACACACCCATGTCGGAAAATAATTTTATTAGGTATGATATCGATCAAAATAAGCAAAATGAGTAACAGAAATGTAAAGTTGAGACATTACTTGACCAAATGCAACCATAATCCCAAAAGTCATAGGAAAAAAAAAAATTGTCAAAACGTATGCCGCGGTCCCCCTTAAACAAGTTATAGCAACAAAATCATTTAACTGTTGCACAGCGTTCATCACTAAATGATTTTATCTACTGATTTTGTATAATATCAGAACACACGCAGAATATCTTATGCACACGTTAAATCCTGTTCCGCTTTTCATAAGAGTAGGCCATTGTGTGCTGGTGGGAACAGATGACAGAAGTTACAAAACCACATACACACGGGGACTGGATGTAAAAAAGCTTATAAGTGCTTATTCCATTATCCTCGATATAAAAGAATAAAATAAAAAATAAAATAATGAAATCAGGCATGAAAAGTGATTAGTTGGACTTTCAGTTTCCACCTGTGGCCATTTTGTTTCATAGTGCAGCAAACCATTGTTTCTGGACAAGGTCATCCTGTCAGGAGATGAGGAGTTTGAGCACTCTGTTAATCCTTAGAAATGCCTCAGCTGCAGAGGGCACACACACAGCTTGCCCCTCTCCTGAACCCACCCCTACCCAATTTCATTTCTGGATTCTCAGAGGTTGGCGGCAATGCATATGTATTTCCAACTTTATTTTTTATGGATTGGTGGTCTAGAGGTAACGTGCCTGCCTAGAAAGGGAAAAGTCCAGGTCGTAAGTGTACGGTGGTTCGATCCCCATTTGGGCAAAATACTTTCCCCCCATCCATTAGACCATGAGTGGTGGTCTGGGTGCTAGTCTTTCAGATGAGATGATAAACCGAGGTCCGGTGTGTTACATAAAATTATTTACTGCACATAAATGAACCCACGGCAACAAGAGAGTTGTCCCGGACAAAATTCTGTTTAAAAAACAAAACAAGAAGCCATTCTGAAAGGGAAACAAATACAGTTGCAGACAGGGGGGAAAAAGTCATGGGTGGCACTGCTCTTGTGGCGACGCGCTCTCCCTGGGGAGAGCAGCCCCCTTTTCATGCAGAGAAATCTGCCGTGACTTAAGTGTTATGAAATGAAATGATGTGGTGGCTCGATCCCGGGCCGTCAGATCACGAACGCAGCATTCTAACCATGAGGCTGTCCCGCCCCGCCCCCATTCAGCGTGTGATCTGACCCTCAGGTTTGCTGGAGGAGAATGAGATTTTCCGCAACGCGCAGGCCGGGGTGCTGATCAGCACGCAGAGCCACCCGGTGCTGCGGCGGAACCGCATCTACGATGGGCAGGCCGCAGGGGTGGAGATCACCAACAACGCCACCGCCAACCTGGAGTTCAACAAGATCTTCAACAACAAGTTCGGGGGCCTCTGTCTGGCCAGCGGGGTCACCCCCTTCCTCAAAGGTGGGCAGGGCAGGGCAGAGCAGGGCAGGGCAGAGCAGGGCAGGGCAGAGCAGGGCAGGGCAGGGCAGGGCAGGGCAGGGCAGGTGCTGAGTGTGGTGATGGTGCTGCTAATGTTAGTCTGACTGACTTTGTTTGTTTGTTTGTTTGTTTAAAGATGACTTGCCCTATATGATTCTTCTTCTTCTTCTTCGTCAAACGCTCAGACAGCATGTTGTTTGTTTAAAGATGACTTGCCCAATATGATTCTTCTTCTTCTTCTTTGTTAAACGCTCAGACAGCATGTTGTTTGTTTAAAGATGACTTGCCTAATATGATTCTTCTTCTTCTTCTTCGTCAAACGCTCAGACAGCATGTTGTTTGTTTAAAGATGACTTGCCTATAGTTACTTCTCTGCAAGTCGCCAACTGCTCAACAGCAAGTGTTTGTTTAAAGTGACTTGCCAATATGATTCTTCATTTTCTTTGAAAAACGCTCAGACAGCATGTGTTGTTAAAGATGACTGCCAATATGATTCTCTTCTTCTTGTAAACGCCAAGACAGCATGTTGTTTGTTTAAAGATGAATTGCCTAATATGATTCTTCTCTTCTTTTGTAACGCTCCGCATACTATATTGTTGTTGATGAGCCTAAATGTCGTTGCTACTGTAACTTGCAAGTCAGACCATGTGCTCTTGTGGAAGGGAGAATTGTGATGATTTTCTCTGAAGCCATGGGACATGCACAAAGAAGAGAGAAACAGAAAGGTGATCCCAGTAATGAAAGAGGATGAGTTGTGTTCAGAAAACAAGAGAAGTGCATATGATGTTACTTTGTGATGTGCTAAACACAAGAAAGTGCATGTGTGATGACTGTTGTTTGCAGGAAGCCAGCATATCATAGGTGAGGCCTACTGGTGTGTTGCAAGAAAGCTAGTTGATAGTTATGTTTTGTGGGTTGCAGGAAAGCATAAGTATGATATTTATAGATGTGTGGTGCAAAGAACAGCAAAGCATGTGATAGTTATTGTGGGTTGCAGAAAGCAAAGATGGTGATGTTATGTTGATTGTTTGCAGAGAACACAAAGGCACAGTGTGTGATAGTTATGTGTGTGGTGTTGCAGAGAACAGCTCAAGTAGTGATATGTGTGTTATTGTGTGGTGTTGCAGAGAACAGCCATCAAAGTATGTGATATGTTATTTGTGGTGTTGCAGAGAAACACATACAAGTGAGTGTGTGATGTTATGTTGTGTGGTGTTGCAGAGAACAGCATCAAGAAGTGCAGTGTGTATGTTACTTGTGTGGTGTTGCAGAGAACGCAAGAATAGTGTAGTGTTTGTGATTGTTATTTGTGTTGTGTTGCAGAGAACAGAAAGTGATGTGATAATGTTTATGTTGTGTTGTGTTGCAGAGAACAGCCAAGTATGTGCAGTAATGTGTGTTATGTGTGTGGGGTTGCAGAGAACACCAAAACAGTATGTGATATGTGTTTGTTGTGTGTGTTGCAGAGAACAGCATCACAGTATGTGATAGTTTGTTGTGTGGTGTTGCAGAGAACAGCATCACATATGTGAATTGTTTATGTGTGTGGTGTTGCAGAGAACAGCATCACAGTATGTGATAATTGTGTGGTGTTGCAGAGAACAGCATCACAGTATGTGATAATTGTGTTATGTTGTGTGGTGTTGCAGAGAACAGCATCACAGTATGTGATAGTTTGTATGTGTGTAGTGTGTGTGTTGCAGAGAACAGCATCACAGTATGTGATAAGTTATGTTGTGTGGTGTTGCAGAGAACAGCATCACAGTATGTGATAGTTATGTTATGTGTTAGTATATGTGTGTGGTGGTGTTGCAGAGAACAGCATCACAGTATGTGTAATTGTGTTTGTGTGGTGTTGCAAGAACAGCATCACAGTATGTGATAGTTATGTTGTGTGGTGTTGCAGAGAACAGCATCACAGTATGTGATAATTGTGTTATGTTGTGTGGTGTTGCAGAGAACAGCATCACAGTATGTGATAATTGTGTTATGTTGTGTGGTGTTGCAGAGAACAGCATCACAGTATGTGATAATTGTGTTATGTTGTGTGGTGTTGCAGAGAACAGCATCACAGTATGTGATAATTGTGTTATGTTGTGTGGTGTTGCAGAGAACAGCATCACAGTATGTGATAGTTGTGTTATGTTGTGTGGTGTTGCAGAGAACAGCATCACAGTATGTGATAGTTGTGTTATGTTGTGTGGTGTTGCAGAGAACAGCATCACAGTATGTGATAGTTGTGTTATGTTGTGTGGTGTTGCAGAGAACAGCATCACATTATGTGATAATTATGTTGTGTGGTGTTGCAGAGAACAGCATCACATTATGTGATAATTATGTTGTGTGGTGTTGCAGAGAACAGCATCACATTATGTGATAATTGTGTTGTGTTGTGTGGTGTTGCAGAGAACAGCATCACATTATGTGATAATTGTGTTGTGTTGTGTGGTGTTGCAGAGAACAGCATCACGGGGAACCACAACATGGTGGAGAAGGCAGTGGCTCAGGGGCAGTGTCTGTACAAAATCTCCAGCTACACCAGCTTCCCCATGCACGACTTCTACAGGTCATAGATACCTCCCCACCCTCCCAACTGTCTGTGCTGTGTGTGTGTGAGTGTATGTGTATATGTTAGTATGCACCAATGGAAGAAATGGGAATTTTTATGTATTCATGGGTTAGAGGTGACTGTGTCAAGTGTCGTCATTTGTATTCATGAAAGACATGCCAACTTGATTCGGAATAGCCCAGTGGTCAGAGCATCCAACTGTTCTTTTTTTCCCCTTGGTTAGAGCTTTGAGCATCACCAATGATGAGATTTTGGGTATGCAGAAGAAGGGAACTGCATTCTAACTTCGAGGATGTATGCTAGGTATGTTCGTGTTTCCATAACCCCACTTCAAGTTGACCTGGGAGATGGAAAAATCCACACCCTTCATTCACCAGAGGCAACTGAGATTCAAACCCACAACTTAGGAATCCATGGGATTGAAGTCGAACGGTCTTAACCACTCGGGTACAACGTCCGTCAAAGAGTTCATCTGATTGTCCCTTACCAAGGCCATGGGATCATGGACCCCAACATACCCAGCATGCAGGCTACACCCTGGAAGAGTGTCCCCACCACTCTACCTGGCAATGTCAGTGGGATGTTATAGTCACTCCACAGGGAGAGGTCTGGTCACAGCCTTCCATGTTCATAAATAGTTTGTCCTCTACAACCTATTTTGTCCGAGACAGCAGTGTGTCAGTGATAAATGTGAATCTTCTGAGACGCAATCATCCCAGATTACAGGGTTTGCTTGCTCCTTAAACCTCCTTGAATTCTGAGACCCTCTTTTCAAGGCCCTGAATCCTTTTAAAAATGACCACAATATCAACCTGTGACAAAAACCACATTGAAAACCCTTGAAAAGCAAGGCATATCTGTCGATAATATTCTCTCAAAGAACGATGATAAGCTTAAGATATATTTTTGTGCTAAAACCAAAATAAGATAATGATTTAAATGCATGTGTGTGCATAGACAAAGCAAACCAGAGATAGCACATGACAAAGTATCCAAGAGAGGTGAATACTGATTTTGCTCATGTGCAATAAGTTACCGAAAGTCTTGTCAATCACACAAGTTGGATGGATTTATGTCCGTCAGAGTTCAAAAATGACAATTCTGAGCAGAGTTCAGAGTGTAGATTACCAAAGTAAAAACAAATGAAACAAGCATTGTTGCTAAGCATGGGATAAATGGTATTGACCTGCAGGCAGCAGTGTGAAGCTGTCGCCAGCTGCAAAGATCCGACACAGTCCAGCCCGGATTTGATGCTTTGTTTGGACTTCAGCTGCTGTAAAACAAAGAAGCAGCGAAAATAAGGGCAGCTGGTGCCCAACGCTCATCGCTAAATTAGTTTATCTACTGATTTGTACTTATTGTACTTTCGGATTCCACCTACGGCCATTTCATTTCATGGCGCCCCACATTATTCTTTCCTGATTACATCATCGTGTCAGGAGATGATAAGCTTGCTCTTTTAACCATGAAGAAATGCCCCCCCCTCCCAAACCCGTCCCTAACCAAATTCCACTTTGTGAATTCTCAAAGGTTGACATTTATGCTCTTTTTTTTTTTTTTTTTTTAATGTATTATGCATTCAATTTGGGCTGGCAGTCAGTGGTAAAGCTTAGTGAGTGTAGATTAAAAATGTAATACTGCCTGAATGGCACCCTTCAGGTGTTTTTTTAAAAAAGCTCCTGAAAACTCCTTGAATTTGATACTGAGAAGTCTGTGCGAGCCCTGGACTAGGGTCTTTCTAACCAGATGGGGTATATTGACATTCATGAATGACTGAGTAATACCTGTTGCTTTTTGTGCTTTTTAAGTGGTGGTCATTGAGACTCTGCCTTCATTGATTTTTGGGAAAGATTTTTTTATGTCAATCTGTTGAGATGAAAGTTATTTTGCAGTTAATTTTTCCCTTCCCCCTCACCCAAAAGCCCACCACTCTGTTTGTGAAAGAGTCCTCAGGCTGTTAATTAAATCACAGTGACTTGTGTCAACAGGTGTAAGACTTGCCACACAACGGAACGCAACGCCATCTGTGTGAACTGTATCAAAACCTGCCATCAGGGCCACGACGTGGAGTTCATCCGCCACGATCGCTTCTTCTGTGACTGTGGGGCCGGCACCCTCAACAATCAGTGTCGCTTGCAAGGGGAGCCCACTCAGGACACAGACACTCTGTATGACTCTGCCGCGCCCATAGAATCTCACACGCTGCGAGTCAACTGACCTCTGCTGATTCAGACACATCTGCTTTGTTGTGTGTGGATGTGTGTGTGCGATAGCCAGGTGTAGGTGGTGTATAACGGGCATGTGTGAGTGAATCTACTGCAGGGGTGGGTTTTCCTGCATGGTGTTTGCATGTCAGGTGTGGGGGGAGCACAAGTGTGCATGCATGATGTTGCAGAAGAGACTTGCGGCTGGTGTGTGTGTGTTTGAGTTGAGTGTGGTGACCAACATTCATGTGGACAGATGTTCAAGAAAGCACTTCATTCACTTTCAAAGCGTGTGCAAACACAAAGAGCAACTTGACAATAACAAATAAAACAGGCCCCCGTACAGATAGAGGTCACGCTGTGTGTGACCGACAGGCTGTGTTGACCAGCAGACAGCCGTTGGGTGCAGGCAGGGTGTGGGTGGTGCCTGCCGTACATGTTGTGATTCCTTCCAGCCACTTCAGGAGTGGGATAGTCGTCACAGGTGAGCCCGGGACAGTGACGAGTGGCCGGCGTGCGCCGGAGAAGCCATATTGACCGGCGCATGTCGGCCCGGAACACCAAACAGCCAAACGTGATTGCTGCTTCGCTCGCCTTGCGACCAGACCAACGCTTCCAGACTTTGTTAGCAGACCAAAGCGACGTGAGGGGCTGGTGTGCATTTACTGTCGTTAGCGACACAAAAAAACAAACTGTGCAGTGATGTGAATGTGTGAATCGGACATCGTCACCCGTGCATAAACAGTTCAGAAAATTGCAGTCTCCTCGGTGCCAGCTTTGTGGGTTGTGCAAGTGTGTGTGTGTGCATGTGGGTGTTTGTGTGTATGCATGCATGAGGACTGCAGGAGCAAAACACCTTAAATCTGTCCCCGAAACTGTTCATGGTGCATGGTTGGTGAAAACTGTTGACAGCCGTGTAAGGCCTGTCTGCACTGCCTGTCATGGGCAGTGTCTTGGTATGGTACAACTGTAATCCTCTCCTCTCTCTCCCTCCCCTCACCTCTCTGTGTGTATTAACAATATAACACGCTGTTTCGCTGTCTGATCTGTGAACAACAGAATTGTGATGAGCCGACTGTTTTTTGTTTTCTGTTCCTTGATGTGGGCATCGTCTTTTTCTCTCTGTGATTTTTAGTCACCATTTTGTTTGTTTATCTCTCTTCTCTCCCTGGTTGACTTTGAGTACCTTCCCCTTCCCACGCTTATTTATTCTGTTGGATGTGGAAAATGACTGCACATGTCTGTCTCTCTTCTTCTTCTTTGTCTACAGTTGTTGCTTGTTGTTCCGACTTCTTGTTGTTGTTTGCTAACTGTGACAGGCGTCAGTGAGCCATATGGAAGCTGAGCTACATCTGAAGAGAGTGAGTGAGTGTGTGTAGTGTTTGTGTTTGGTGTGGGGTCAGGGGCACACAACTTGTGTATGTATATAATCAGACATTGTTTTGAGTTCTATCCTGTATGGCATCAGGGATGCTTATTTATGCTTATGCACTGCTGTTTACTTTATATGCCAGGTTAGGTCAGGTCTCCTCTCCCTCTCTGTCTCTCTCTGTCTCTGTCTCTCTCTTTCTCTCCCTCTTTTGTTCTTCCTTTGCTACCCAGTCCTCAGTGTAATGTCTCAGAGTTGACTCTAGTGTTCCCCTTTTCCTGTGGACCATGGCTGACTGTGCTGAACCTTTCAGATGCTTGCTGTATGATGCACATCTTTCATTGTCACAGCTCTGTGTAACTTTTTGTTTTGTCGTTTTCTGCCTTCCATAACTTACGAATTGACTGCAGACCATTGACTGTTTTGATTCAGTCTTGAGGATATTATCTCCACTCATGCTCACAAAACTCTACCTTCCTCTTTCCCACTTTTAAAAATAATATTTAAATCTCTTCTCTTGCTGTTAGCGCAAAAAGATCGTCCACATGTTCAGCCAATTACATCATTTATGAAAAGTTCCAGAGTTATTAAATTAGTCGTTTACATGCACGCATGCATACATACACACACATGCATATGCATGCACGCACACACACATGCACACACACACACACACACACACACACACACAAGAAGAAAAAAGGCAATGAAACACTAAAGAACAGTGTAATGGCAAACGTGCACATCAGAATCGGTAAACATACTCCTTGTGTGCATGAAACATTCTCACTTTTTTCTTTCTTCCTCGCTTTCGTATCTCCAACATGTTGTTGTTGTTGTTGTTTGGCAGTGTCTGCATAGATATGTACTGTTGATCTTGTTATAGAACGAAATGAAGGGCCTAGTGGCAGATGCTTAAAAAGAGAGACACACACAACACCACGGCAATCAGTGCGCTATGCATTATAGACACACACCACACCATACTATTCCAATCAACACAGCACTACATCACAACATAACACAATGTAGAAACACACCACACCATACCAATCAACACAACATCACATCACAACACACTACAGTCTAGAGACACACACACATACAATACTAGGCGTTCATAAAAAAGCATTAGTACTACCCACTTTGGGTGAATTAGGAAGATTTCCACTGACCCTTAAAATCATATGCCAGATAATAGCCTTTTGGATTCATTTGACAGAATCAAAACCAGATTCTTATATCAGAATAGTATACGACTATATGTATCAGATGAATACATATGATAAATGGATCAACACAGTGAACAATATTTTGTACACAATTGGATTCAAACATGTCTGGAAGAACCAAAGTACTCTTAATGTTCATCGGTTGAGTTATGCTGTTAGAAGAAAGTTTGAGGACATGTATAAAGCGTTTTGGATCTACCAGAAGAAAGAGTTTGCAAAACTAAAATTTAATGAACTATGAAAACAAAACCCATAAGAAGACGTATTGTAAATTTCGCACAAGCTCTGACAATTTAATGATAGAGAAAGGGAGGCACCAGAACCCAGAGAGGACAGAAAATGTAGATACTGTAACAGAATAGAAGATGAATTTCATTTACTCGATGAATGTATTTTATATGATGAACTCATAATAATTTGTTATTAAAAATCAAAACGAAAGACAAAGAATGCAAAAACTGTGTACATAAATTAAGTGACATTATCACAGTTATGTATCGAGCAGATATTAGATATGTGTATGAATGTTTTGAAAAAAGAAAAAAAGAGAAGTAGAATGCAACATGTTTTTGGTGTACATCACTTTTAGCCAAAATAGATAATTATAATTGATGTTTTTGTTGTGTCAAATAAGTCTACATGACTTAAATGGCAATAAAATATTCTGAATCTGAATCTGAATCTGAATCACACCTTAGCAGTAGACACAAAGCCACATCGAAATGTACTGTACAATACAGACACACTATAAAAGACTTCAGAGTTAGGATGTCATCTGTCTAAAAGCATGGACTCGTTGAAAGACCTGGAACTGGATTAAAAAGAAGGAAAAAAAGACAGTTCGGAATTTTTTAAGAGATTTGTCTCTTAATCACTGTTCTCGAAGTGTCATTATGGCGATAGTTGCATGGTGATGTGGTTGTCTCGGGAGCGCCGCTAGGCCCATCACCTCTGACTTCAGCTCCCTTGTCCACCTTAGTCGCCTTTTACGACATGCCTGGTTGGATGGCAGAGGCCCTATTCTTGCAATGTTCGCTTTGCAAGCATACCCCAGGAACCTCACGGGGGTGTATGCCTCAATGACCTATGCTCAAAGGGGGGAAGGAGTGGTTGCTTGCAGAGCTGAGTAAGTCGGGATGAAAAGAATATTAGGCTTACAAATCACTTTGTTTTATGCTGAGGTTTTTTTGTTTTGTTTTTTGTGCTTACCAAAGTTTGTCAAACTGAAAAGTATATTGAACTTATGACACATTTTTAATGTTGTGGCTTTCTTTTTATATTGTGATTTTCTAGCTTTTCAAATTTCGAAGAAAAAAAATGTCATGATAAGCTAATTTGATAAGCTGATTTATGAAGATCAGAATATGTAAACATTAAGATTTTAAACAATAGTTTGTGTTTTTCTTTTTTTCTTTTTCTTTTTTTTTTATGGGGGAGGGGGGGGGGATTTTTAACCTTATCTTTTTTTTAAACACAGAATTTGTGTGCAGCACATGAATTGATGATTTTATTTTGAGTTTGGGGAAAAAAAAGCCTTCAAGGTGAAAACTTAAAGGAAAAGCAGCACATCTGACTTCACGGAAAAGCCTCGCTGCAGAAGGGAGAGAGATTAACATAGGTGGTACAACCAAGCAGTGCCTGTGGTGGTTCTCCATGCTTGGCTTAGCTTACTGGGGGACTGCAGGGAAGACTGCCCTACCCCTGTCCTGTATGGGGGGGGGGGCTATTATAAGGATGATGGATCATGGATTTTGGAAGAGGGCACAAAGCTTAAGTTTTATTTCACGAGGATAATAGACTTTTATTTTCACCCAGCCCTCAAAATGAAAAGAAAACAAAAGCAAAGGTAGACCTTTCAAAATCAACATTTTGGGGGAAACAGCTATGGTAGTTGTCAGTTTATTTCAGTAATTTGACTCGCTTCTTTGTGGTTGTTGTTGTAAAGAGGTGAAGAAGAGAGGACATGTGAATGAATTGAAGACTTGCATTAGTAATGCCGTAAGTGATGTGTTCAGGTCTGCTGCATCAGATTGCAGTATTTTGATTGCCTTCTTTTTCCTCCAGGAGAGAGGCTCTTGGGTCCACGTAGAACTTTAGCTGCTTGTCCAGCTTCAGTCTGCCGAATCAAGACAACACTGTTTACTTTGTTTTGTTATTTTTGGTTGTTGCTTGTTGAGGTTGTGTGCAGTGCACTGCCAATGTAACCAGACCCTTCTATGTTGGTGACTATGATACAAGCTGCTGCTCAGATAAGAACCGTTTGCTGACTGTTTGTGACTTCAGTTCACATTGAGTGTGCACTGTATGTGACTTCAATTCAGATTGTGTGTACTGTATGTGACTTCAATTCAGATTGTGTGTACTGTATGTGATTTATTTCAGATTGTGTGTACTGTATGTGACTTCAGTTCAGACTGTGTGTACTTGCTGCTGCCTGCTGTCCACTGATGCATCTTTTTGGGGCACTTATGCATTTGCACTACATGTGTGTGTTGTGCAATTGTTCTGTACGCATGTGCAGGTGAAGAATTCATACTGGCAAGTACAAGCAGCAGTCATGATGTAAGCAGTAGAATTCATCACTCTAAAGCTAACAGACTGAAAATTGAAAACATACTTTTTGTACATGTATGTATATGTAAAGGCACAGTCAGCGAGTATTCATAATCTGTGAATCCTTTTTTTTTTTCTTTGGTTTAACTTATGCAAATTTGATATTGAGGACACAGAACTTAAGAATACAGCCATCAAATTGTCTGGGGCTAAAAAGATATTTTAACAATAAAGGATTATTTCTGACTGCTAATTCCTTACAACTTCACTGTGGCACAAGGGAAGTCATCCTTGAAGAAGGACGTGGTTAATGTGTTCTTGATGTCTTTAGCTGCCAGAATGGCACACATGGTCGGCTAGACTGCAAAAAGAAACACCATAAGTGAAAAACCAGCAGACATTGTGTGCATGCACAGAAGGCTGCTTTATCTCATCATTTCTGGCATTTCATGTGAATTTCATTACATTGTTGTTGTTTTTCTTCCCTTTTTCAAACAAGCAACAGATAAGGTTCCAAAGCTTTGACTTTGACGTCTGTATAACGTGACTTTAACAACATCATTGCTACAATGACTCTGTAATTGATGGGAAGTTTGGGAGAGTGCTGTAGAAAGAGTCAGGCAGTTGTGTGTATGTTTGGTGTGGTGTTTTAGTGCTGTGTTTTGTAAGTAGTGTTTTCACGGTTAGCCAGAGGTAGCTTTATTTTGTTTTGCATTCCTGCTTTTGCTGACTGCAGCCCAGAGACACGACGTACGTGTCTTATTTTGGTTTCAAGTGTTCCATGATTTTGTTTGGTGCTGGCAGCATGTAGGCCCAGTTAACCAGAAGGAGCGTTGTTTATTTCAGCACCGTGATCATACAGAACGCAGCCCAGAGGGATTTATTTCATTGTCTGTCTCTTTTCTGCTGGTGCAAGCCCTTTGGTCAGGGAAACTTGTGTTTTCTGCTTTTTTTTTTTTGGTTCCTTTGACTTTATGCTGGTTGGCGGAAAATATTTTGAGTTGTTTGCTTTTGGTTTTTTCATCATCACAGCCCATAGGTTTGATAACAAGCGGTCGATCAGTGTTTGGGTAGCTCGTTTTCTTTTCTGTGTGTGTGTGAGAGAGAGAGAGCCTTACAAGATTTTTGGGTGTGAGAATACTTGATAGCATTGGTGAGAAAATACTTGAACTGTTAATTTCATGTTTGAGACAGTTTACACATTTTTACAAGATTTTTGTTGTTTGTCTTTTGTTGTTGTTGTTTCTTGGTTGGGGGGGGGGGGGGGGTGGAAGGAAGGTGATGGCTTCATTTGTTTTGGAAGTGTCTGTTTCTTGATGTTGCATATTGTTTGTTTCTATATGTTTCTTTTATGTGCTGGGGAGGTTTCACATTTTTTGGTTGGATTTCTGTTGTTAGAATTTCTTGTATGTGTCTGCTCCAAAGTGGCATGGCAGAAGTGAATGGACTTTTCCTCGTATTTATCTGATACGGAGTGTGGTGACACTTCTTGAACTGGTTCTCCTCTTTGGTTTAGCAAGTATAATTAATTTCATCACAATTCAGAGAACAACAATGATCAATATTGATACCAAAGAATCATGCCATGCCATGTGCTGTTTACCATACCTTTGCCCTAAAAGACCACCGAGGAATTCACAGTTAATCCTTATATCATCTGCTGTCATTGGATGGGGCTTGAGGGGCGTTGGTTGGATTGAATCATTGGGGGAGGGGAAGGGGGTATTGATGGTGAGGAGTGGGGTTTGTGGGTGGAAAGGGGCCATCGATGTGTCATGAAACGGGGTTCGAAGACGTTGCATTCTTTCCCCTAATCACTTATCACTGCGGCGTGCATGGTTTGCATTTTTGTATGTTTGTAGTCTTCCTCAGCAGTCTGGTGGTTCAGCGTGTGTGTGTGTGATCAGAGTGTGAAGAAAGGTGGTTGTGAATGGAACTGAATCATCAGACAGAGAGTGAGAGAGAGAGTGCATACATGTGCAGAGTGTGTATTGCTGTTGAAACATCATCAGAGAAAACATTGCCATGTGTGATGATCCCTTTAGTGTCAGCGATGTATTGGTTTGGGGTTGTTTTTTTTTATCATTAGTACAGTGACACTAAACCAGGATGAAACGTGTGCATGTGTGTGTGATAGTATTGAGAGAGGGAGAGAGAAGGAAAATGAGAGTTTCAAGTCTAATGTATTCTGTATTGACAGGTGAGTCTCTTTCTCTGGTTGCTTTCACTCTCTGTGAAGCAGCTTCAGCTCATCACTTCATTGATTGATTAAGCAAATTGTACATTGGATCAGCCTGCTTCTGTACAGTTGCTGTAGGGGTTCAGAGGATGATAATCATGTTGAGGTCATTTTGCAGGGATTTGTGTGGAGGCCAGTGGTGTGTGTGTGTGTTTGTACCCGTTATTTGCAGGTTACACTGTTAGCAAGCAGAACTTGTCTCATGTCCCTTCTCTTGTGGACTTCTTTTTCCTTTTTTTTCTTTCTTTTTCTTTTTTGTTGTTGTTGTAATGTCCACTGGTGGTGGTTTCACCTGCCGCTGGAGCTTGTCCTTTGTTTGTATTATGACTTTTTTCTGCTGTTGTGATACGTAAGTTTCAGACTGACATTAATTTATTACTGTTCATTAATCAAGAAACGCTATACATGTCTTTTTTTTTTTTTTTCATTGGTCTGGAAGGTCTTTATTCACCCTCCCTCAGAGTTTTGTCCATTATAGTTGATACACACACTTTACATTATATCTTTGTTAGTTGTTTTTTTCACATGCTTCTTTTTATATATATATTATATATATATTTTATTCACTTTCTGGCTACAGACTCTTTATATATTTGTATAAAATTTTTGGATTGATCCCCTGAGTATATCTGGAGATATGTGAGTTTATATGTCGTGAGATGTCTGTACGATATGTTGTCCACAACTTCTGTGTTAAGGACTTGTTACACATGCAAAGTTATGTAAATAGGGACATGGTCATTGTGAGGTGAGGTGAGGGGTGTGGGGAAATATTGTTGAGTTCATTCTGTTCTGTGGCCAGTTCTGCCTGGAGGGATGGATGGAGCAGCCATGGCGGTGTTCTTCCCTATGTGATGTCCACGTTTCTGTTTTTTGGTGTTGAGATCAGTTGTCCTGTGTGATTTCAGTTCCCAATGCATGTGTTCGACTCTGCCATTTATTTTGTGATCCTAGACATTGTGTTCTTTCTCTCTTTTCCCCTTTCTTTCTTCCTTTCTTTCTCCTCTCTTTCCCCTTTGCCTGGCATTTCTTCCTCATTGGAGATGAACATGGGAAAAAAAACATGAATATTTAAATAAAAAATTGTATACAAAATAAATATGAATGAAGAAATATATTTTTCTTTTGTTTGTGGTTTATCACTGTTTGATTGTTGAGTGCTGTCGGTGTGTGTAAGTAGTTGTTCAGATTGCTGAAGAAAATACTTTGTTGTTTTATCTGTATTACTCACTGTTATTGTTTGCATTGTGTGTACCTTAAAATACGTACTTTGTGTGTATGATCTTGTATGGTTTATACTATGTGGTTGAATTTACTGTGACAACTGTGTGTGGTTGAAATCACATACATGAAATGAATGAATGACATATCACTGAAGAGCGCACACACACACACACACACACACACACCAACACACAGTCCCACACCTATCATCCTAAGAAGAATGAAATTGTCAGTACGTCAAAACAGAAAAAAGACATGGTCCATTCTATGGCATGAGGCACCGTGGTCGAGTGGTTTAGGCGGTCAACTCGTGATCCAGAGGTCGCGGGTTCAATCCCCGCTCAGCTCGGTGTTGTGTCCTTGGGAAAGACACTTTACTCCTATTTTCCTCACTCCACCCAGGTGTACAAGTGGGTACCAGCTCTGCTGGGGAAGTATCTGGCGACAGACTAGCGTCCTGTCACAGGGGTGGTGAAAAACCATCAGTTCGCTTAACGCTACAGAAACCGGGATAAGCTCCAGCTCTATGGGCCTTCTGGCTCGAAAGAACATACTTTTAACATACCATTCTATGGCATGAAATCCTTGAAAATCCACACCACCCCTAAAACTCACTTCAAGACCTTTGAAATCCAATAGTTTGTAACTGATCCTCCCATTGCCATAAGAGCGAACAGGAGATGAAGAACTTTGTCCATCTTTGAACAGAAAAGAAAAGCATCTATCAGACAGTGTCAGTGTGACCTAAGGCAAAGAAAACAGCACTACAGAATCTGCAAATGATGGACATAAATAAATGAGATATTTCTGTACACTTTGCTGGAAAAGCTTGCTTCAGATATTTTGAGGATCTCCATACCTTTACAGAATGTTGGCATTGATAGTCTGCCTCATTGATGGTCTGTCTACAAAGGATGGAGTGAGATTTTAAGTGCATGCAAAATGGTCTCGCATAGTTATTTTCACGCACAGATTCTTTGTAGGGGAGGGGTGGGGATTCGTTCCTCAACTAGAGCTCTGAGGTTCACCAATAGTGAGATTTTTGTGTGTGCAACCATTTTCCTCCACCATTGAGGTAGCCACATTCCAATTTTGGGGATACAGTTTGGAATTGAACCTACTAATTTTCCCAGGACAGTTGGGAGGTACCTCCCAGTTTTCTGATTTCCAGCCGTCGTGAGTTCTGTTAATGTACATGAGTTCGACTAATTTAGAGTCTTCTCCAAATGACTTAACATTCAGTTCGATTTTCCCATCAAACTTGGAAGAAAGGGCAAGGCTGAGAATCAAACCCAGAACCTCAGTTTATTGTTAGGCAGGCGAACATCTAACCCATCCTGCCTTCTTCCTTCCTGTTCTTTGTTTTAAGTTTCACGCAAAGAACTTGGATTCTGCACAAATGTTAGCTCTGAATAGGAACTCTCTTCCAACCTGACGCCTGACACTGTGAGTATCAAACTCATGGCCCGTGCATTAGGAGCCAGGCTGGACAATATCAAATGCCCACTGATCTGTTGCTGTTCCCTGTTACTCTGTGTGACATGTTAGTGTCAGCACGTATGCACTGAGCATGAACTAATCAAAGCATACGGGAGATTGCTACTTAAAAGACGAAATGAAATACCGGGATATGGGGGTATGATAAACACTAAAACAAAAAAATACAAACAACAGAAAATCAATTAATTTTTCTTTTATCAACACACCATTTTCGTCATTCTGAAATATGGCAAAAGGAGAAATGAGTGTGAAGAATGAAGAAACGTTCAAAATGAAGAGGAAAACAGAGAAACAGAACAAAACCCACAAAATAGGGGGAAATAATGAATAGAAAATGATTTCTCAACACAGCTCCATGTTCTTTGCTATTAAGACCAATTTTCAAACAAACAAACAAAATGTATATGCAATCTTAGTTGGACTCATACTGTGTAAAAGGGATACAAAAAGGCAGAAAAGTTACAGGGAAAAAATTTAAGACAATAAATAAAGAAAAGGATGGAAACAAAGTCATCCATTCCATATTGATCTCTGGCACACAGTTTTTCCATAATCTCTGGAACTGTTCTTGTCACAGAGGTCAGTCCACCTCCAGAACCACCCACTTTCTGTCAGAACATTTCTTTTTCATGTTGTTGTCGTTGTTGATGTTGTTTACTGTTTTGCTGGTGCTTTGCCGGTGTCTCTGGTTTTCTTCATCTCCCCGATTTCAGTGATCATGAAGTCCAGTGGGTTCTCTGGCTTGTTGTAGATGATTCTGGCCGTCATCGCCTACACACACACACACACACACACACACACACACACATAATGTAATCATGTAGTATTTCAGTATAATCATTAAGAAATTTGTTCTTAGATAGATGGCTTGATGAAAAAAAGCAAATGCATTGCTTATTCAATGTACCATCTGGAAATAAAAATTTGACTTGACTTGACTCATACGCACGCAAGCACGCATGCACGTGTGCGCACACACACATACACATTCATACACACATGCACGCACGCATACGCACGCGCGGACACACACACAAGCACACGCGCGCGCGCACATACATACACACACAAGCACACGCGCGCACACACACACACATTCCATGGCTGATCATCAGCTAAATTACACTGATGAATTATTATATTTTAGTAGAGAGAGTCTGATTAAATGCTATTCTAATGAGATTTGCTGGGTTAGTAAAAAAAAAAAAAAAAAAGCCAATGACCTCCCCCCCCCCCAAAAAAAAAAAAAAAAAAAGAAGGTAAATTACTAAAAGAAAAATATACGGTTAGCAGTTTATAATGTATAATGATTACTGAAGATGAAAGGGGGATGGGAGCAGGGGTTAAAAAAAGTTACACAAAAAGCACTGAAATAGTGTAGACATACTGGCAACAATGATTCCTGAAAATGAAGTCATACGTGGAGTAACTATTGATAATATTGAACACAAAGCAACAATGATTCGTGAAAATGAAGTCATACGTGGAATAACTATTGATAATATTGAACACAAGGCTTCTCAGTACGCAGATGATACTGAAATTCTTTTATCAGGTAACAACAAATCGTTCGAAACTTGCATTGAAATGAATTTGATTATAAGTCAGGGTTAAATGTGAATCATGGGAAAACGTGTGTAATTTGGTTAGGAAGCCAAAAAAAAAACCCTCTGCAGTTCGTTTAATGGGCCATTTAGGTATGGAATGGAATCCACCGAAATTGAAAATCCTGGGAATCTGGTTTACAAATGACCTCCAAAACTGTTCACACTTGAATTTCTCAGAAAAACTAATTCACTTATGGATGCAGCTACCTAAACCACCAGACGATTTTTTTCATACCTTGCAAAGCTACTGCTACAAATTTGTTTGGAACAACAAAAGAGATAAAATAAGTAGAAAAGTGTCACACAAAAGTATCAAAAATGGAGGTCTTGGATTATCAGAATTGAAAATATTAGCACAGTCTTTGAAACTGACATGGCTGAATCATAGGTGGCAGGCCATTGCAAGCTACAACTGTCCACTGATCAACAATATTTCAAAATATGGACCAGAGATCGTTTTAAAATTTTATAAATCTAATGCATTTTGGACAGACGTATTCTGTGCCTACAAAGAATTCTTTTACAAGTTAATTCTAGTGATTCTTGCGAACTGTTAGCAGAACCAGTTTTTTTTCAATAAAAGAATACAGACAGGAAACAAGTGTATTGTATTAAAATATGGATTGATAAAGGCATTCATTGCATAGGAAACTTTATACTTGAAAATGGCAATCTTATGTCATATGAACAGTTTAGACTTAGATATGATGTGAACATTGATTTTGTTATTCACTGGTTATAGATCAGCAATATCAGAATATACCAGAAAAACAAAGGTTGCAATACAAGACAATATTTGCTCAGATATGTCTGCCTGTCTTAGGAAGCTGAACAGTGTACTGAAAGGGTCCAAAACCTTTTATGAGGAGCTCATTAGAAACAATAAACACCCAAAAGTTGTATCAAGTGGGATGAAAAACTAAACGTTGAAAATGATTGGAAAAATTGTTTTTTGTGTGTTCAAAAAATTTCTGATGTTAAAATGAAATGGCTCCAACTTAGAATTCACATGGAAGCCTTCTGTTAAAAAAAAGATTGACACTAGTACGAAATGTGTAAAAACACAGACAAACCTGATTTTGTTTTAGTACACAGAACGTATAGCAACCCATACATGTCATGCCTGTATTGAGCTTTGCGCCCATTTTGGACCTCTCGGTCAGTCTGTCTGCCTGTCGGGCTGTCCCTCTTTCTCTCTGTCTCTGTTGGTCTGTCTGCCTACCTGACAGTCTCTCTCTCTCTCTCTCTCTCTCTCTCTCTCTCTCTCTCTCTCTCTCTCTCTCTCTCTCCAGGGGGGACGGGATAGCCTTGTGGTCAGAACATTGCGCTCACAATCTGACAACCTGGGTTCGATTCCCGTTCAAGGGGATATTTTCCCCTGGAGTTAACATCAGTGCAGACTCCACTCTCCCCAAAAGTCCTTGGATGAGACTATAAACCGAGGCCCCGTGTACGAACGCACGCACAACATCTTGCGCACACGTTAAAATCCTGTTCCGCTTTTCGTAAGAGTAGGCCATTGTGTGCCGGTGGGAACAGATGACAATTTACAAAACCGCATACACACGGGGATTGGATTTTTTAAAAGCACACAAGTGCTTATTTCATTATCCTCGATATAAAATAGTTTTTTAAATTTTGTTTTTATGTTGTTTTTTCATCTTTATAACTGTGCAATGTAAAAAAAAAAAAAAACAACAACAACCCCAAAACAACTGAATAAAACAGTTAAATTTTTTGGGTAAAAAGCACAGAAGTATAAGGCACTCAGTTGGTTATTTTTGTTTGTTTGTTTGTTTGTTTGACGGCGGGTGGGGGGTGGGGGGGACGTTTTGTTTAAACAAAATCTATTAGTTCAGAACCAACATAGCACCAATACATGAAATAAGTACAACAAGCAGTGCTTATCATTATGAGGTTTGTTTGATTGGGGATTTTTGTTGTTTGTTTTTTAGGGTGTTTGTTGTTGTTTTTGTTGTTTTTGTAACTCTATTTTGTGTTTATCAGTTTTGGGCTGCATGATTTTGGCAATAATGGGAAAAAATCGAACAAAAAAAGAAAGAAAAGGAAAATAAGACAAGGCAAAAAAAATACAAGAATATCAGTCTAAACTGAAAAAAAGATAGCTTCATGCATTATTATAATGCTTACACATAAAGCTTATCTAATCGTGCATATACCACACGAATAAACCATCGAAATTAACATCCCCCAAAAGGAGAATGTGTGCTGTGGTCTGTGCAACATTCAATGTTTAAAACAAAAGCGTAGGACTCTACACACTGTTATTCCAGACAGATAGACCTCAATATTCTACACAGACACATTGTATTTAAACTCAGACTGGAAAAAACCTTTAATTCAATTTATCAAAGATTGGAAACACGAAGAAACACACACACGCGCGTTTGTTCTACTCACCTGAAAAATCTGCAGAATGTTGTGCTTCTCAAGGTAGGAGATGGCTTTCTTGTAGGGATCGGGCGAGGGTTCTTCATAGTTAATCTCAGGGGTCAGCAGAGATGGGGGTCCCTGGTCTCTGTGAGAACTTTCTACTGCTGCCATTTTGCCTCAACACACACTGGTCAGCGCTCTGTACTATTGATAATCAAGGTTGCCTGCAGAGTGACGTGTCCACGGACAGTTCCTTAATGCTCTCAGTGTCTGTCGTGCACAGATTAATGGCCCCTTGCTGTCTTCAGATGGATTATCCGGCGTTAATCTGTGCGGTTCAAACCCAGAATTAAGCAGCTGGCAGTGGGCCATTCTGCAGTGCGCGAGTTAAGTTAATAATGCAACCGTTTACAGAACGCTAATGGTGCGAGTGAGTATAGCCTGTAAAATGATCGATCAGGTCTGTTGTACACCTGGAGTTTCTTTTTGGTTAATTTACTGCTGGGAGTGTCTTTGATGCTTGTATGGGTATGTTAGAGAGAGAGAGAGAGAGAGAGAGAGAGAGAGAGAGAGAGAGAGAGAGAAGAGAGAGAGAGAGAGACAGACAGACAGACAGACAGACAGACAGACAGGACAGAAACAGACAGACAGACAGACAGACAGGGACAGAAACAGACAGACAGACAGACAGGCCGGCGGACGGACGGACGGATGGACAGACACAGGCAGACAAATGACAATGGCAATGACAATGACAAATTCTTTTATTTCGATAATAATGAATAAGCACTCATGTGCTTTTTTACATCCAGTCCCCGCCCGTAGGGATACATCTTAATAATAATCCAACACTTATACAGTCTCAAAGTAGAAACATGGGGAAATAACCCTTTTCAAAGCAGCCCCCCCAACCCCCCCCCCCCCCCCCAAAGCAAACTAATAAAAGAAAACCCTAAAAACATCCCCCCACCACCACCCATCCACCCACCCACCCCCAAAGAAAACCCACAACCAAAACAAACAACCAAACAAAAGAGAAAGAAAAACCAAACCAACAAAAGAAGAAAAAAGAGAAAAAGAAACAACAACAACAACAACAAAACCAAGAAGAATAACAACCAAACTTAATAAGTCATAAAGATAAACATCTACACATTGTCAAATGGTACATATATTTGTTACATATAACAATAAGATATTGAAATAGGGCACTCGTTAAGATTTAAGTACAGAGGACAAGTCCAATAAGTATTGAAAATATAAAATATCAATCCTTCATCAGGATACACCATAACTATAAGCAAAACGATAAAGGTGAGAGAGAGACAGAGACAGAGACAGAGAGTGTGTATGTGTATTTCAAAGATAATATCCAATTTATAATTCCCAAAACAGTACACGATCACCATCAACACTCATTTTTGATTATACTCGTTCCAAATTATATGTCATGATAATGAAATAAACTAAATACCCATATATTCACACAGTAAAAACAAGAAACAAATCAAAAGAAGAATCTAAACCTATACAGTCATTGAGGGAGAGAATGTGAGTGAGTGAGTGAGTGAGTGAGTGTGTGTGTGTGTGTGTGTGTTGTGTGTGTGTGTGTGTGTGAGTGAGTGACAAAGAGAGAGAGAGAGAGAGAGAGAGAGAGAGAGAGAGAGAGAGAGAGAGAGAGAGAGAGAGAGAGAGAGAGAGAGAGAGGAGAGAAAATTGGATATGTGATCGCCAATTAAACAAAATAAAATAAAACAAACTTGTCAATAGATAAACACACACACATATACACACACACGCACGCACGCACACACGCACGCACGCACGCAAACACGCTCGCAAGCACACACGCTCGCAAGCACACACGCACTCATGCAAGCATGCTCACAAGCATACACGCACGCACACACGCACGCGTGCGCGCGCACACACACACACATTATGGATAACCTATTCATAGCTCTGTCTGTCTGTCTGTCTGTCTCTGTCTGTATCTCTCTCTCTCTCTCTCTCTCTCTCTCTCTCTCTCTCTCTCTCTCTCTCCTCTCTCTCTCTCTCTCTCTCTCCTCACACACACACACACACACACACACACACACACACACACACACACACACACACACACACACACACACACACGAGATAAAATAACGAATAAAAGAGAACCGAGGCCCCGTGTGCGAACGCACGCAGAACATCTTGCGCACACGTTAAATCCTGTTCCGCTTTTCGAAAGAGTAGGCCATTGTGTGCCGGTGGGAACAGATGACAGAATTCACAAAACCGCATAGACACGGGGACTAGATGTAAAAAAAAGAATGCACATAAGTGCTTATTCCATTAACCTCGATATAAAAGAATAATATAAAATAAAAAAATAAAAAAAAAAAAACACACACACACACACACACACACACACACAACGTCATTCGGACGAGACTATAAATCGAGGTTCCTGTGCGAACGCACGTAGAACATCTTCCACACACATTAAAACCTGTTCCGCTTTTCGGAAGAGTAGGCCATCGTGTGCCGGTGGGAATGGATGACAAAATTTACAAAGCTGCATACACACGGGGACTGGACGTAAAAAGCACATGAGGGCTTATTCCAGTATCCTCATAATAAAAGAATGAACAGATAAATAAATATAGGCCATTGTGTACTGTTGGGAAGGATGGCAAAATTTACAAAACGGTATGCACACGGAGACTAGATGTAAAAAAGCACATGAGTGCTTATTTAATTATCATCGAAATGAAAAAATCAACAATCACCCCCCCCCCCCCCAACACACACACACACACACAAAAGGAACACACACACGTGTGCGCCCAAGCCAGTGAATCCAGTAACTAACAAACAAATCGCAACATTTGGATTTGTATCAGTTCCGTCTACAGGTTTGGGGTAAAACGATATCTGCGTATAATCGCTTAGAGTTATCTTTCCTGCGATCGTCAAAACGTGGTTCCAACAATGGTATGTTATATTTGTTTGCTTGTTTTTATCGATTATTACATCAATCTACTCACAAATCTGGTACCTGATTCTTTAATAAGACTGTGTTCTCAAAGTACCATGATTAATTCTTTGTTCTTGGTGTTCTATATGTTTCTATGTTGAGCAAATTATTGTAAGGTGTTAAAGGCATGACCAACTTGTTTAATGTGGCTAGCTCAGTAACTGCTCCACATTTTCACCTATAGTATTATATCGATGGCAGTAACGCCAAATATAGTTTTAGGGTTAAAGTGTTTGATTCTCTACTGTTTTTTTCTTTTTACCCATCTAACACTGGCAACAGTTTTAATTTCTATTGTTGCCCAGAATAAAGATGGATATAACCGTGCATGTGTATTGTATTCTCTTTAAATCGGAACTTGGACCATAACATGTTCAGTGTAGCCGCAATCGTCTATGTTCTTTTCGTTTTGATAGAACTTTAACTGAAATATTAATTAGTTTAGAATTTATTTAAGTCCGTAACAAAAATAGAAATAAAAGAAGAGATGCTGGTGAAGGTAGATTCTTTGCTTACAAGTATATTTCACAATTTGCAGTAAAAATATAATACTCTTTAGAGTTGAAAAAACCAAAACAATGTTACACAATAATTTGATGCATATTTTATATTTATCTTGGAATTTTTCGCAAGCTTTAAAAAAAATAATGCCATGGGTGATGGAATGTGTCATTATGACAGGCCAAGACCAGTAAACAGAAAGCCAAATACGCCCAGCTGAAGCGGATGATCAGCCTCAAAGACAGTCGTCTGTAAGTCAGGCCATTGAAGAGTGCTTTCTGAGTTGTGAAAGGGAGTGTGTGTGTGGTGTTTATTTATTTATCTGTTTATTCTTTTATTTATTTCAGTGATAATGGAATAAGCACTCATGTGCTTTTTTTTACATCCAGACCCCAAGTGTGTATGCAGCATTGTAAATATATTGTCATCTGTTCCCTCTGGCACACAATGGCATACTCCTCTGAAAAGCAGAACAGGTTTTAACATGTACAGTGTGCATTCACACACAGTTTATAGTCTCATCTGAAGGACTGGGGGGGGGGGGGGGAGTTGGCTCAGATTTTAACTCCAGGGCAAAATATCCTCAAACGGGATTCAAACCAGGGTCAGCAGATCATGAGCGCAATGTGCAACGCTCTAACCAACCTGGCTATCCCGTCCCCTGTGTGTGTGCGAGAGTGTGTGTGTGTGTGTATGTGTGAGAGAGAGTTACACTGATAGTATACAAAATGTTACATGGATGTGTGAGTGTGCACATACTTGCATACATGTGCACAATAAATGACATAGAGGCAGGTGTGTGAGTTTGCGTACAGCAGCATGAATTAGTTACAAAGTAACTGATAAAAGTAATTAGTTTTATTACATGATCATATGTAATGGTAGTTCATTGGTTTTATGATGATGTCTGGTACTGTTCATTGTTTTGATGCACTTTCATCAGAAATGTCACTTAGTGCATCGCCATAGCATATGTCATGTGTGAGCACCTTTTTTTTAGAATAAGTATCAGTTCAACTGATAAAATGCGATTTTTTTTCTTCTTGTATTTGTAATGTGTTAAGATTTTACTTTTTGATAAACAGTTCAACTGATAGAATGGGATTTTCCGTCTTCTTCAGTTCTTGTAATGTGTTAACATTTTAATTCTTTTTTAAACAGAAAGCGGCAGATTACAATTTGTGATTGGAATTTGACTGCTCAGTCAAGAACAACTACCAAAAACCAATCTTTAAAAAAAAGAAGAAAAAAAGAGTGAGAATTCTGATACATGCAACAAGATCAAAGACAAAACAAAGTGTTACAGCAGAGTTGTCAAACTCTAACTACGCGAAGACATTATGTGAGTGCACATGAAAAACATACAGCTCATGGGCAAGTACAATAACATTACAGACAGAAAAGTGTAATATTAAAATAAACATCAATCTGATTATGTGAAAATGCTTCTACAGTTTTAGCTAGCTTTTATTTCATTGTCATTTTCTGATAAATTACTTTTGTCACCTTGTGTCTGTGGTAATGTCAGTGTTGCATATCGATCTACTAATCCAGCTTTTCCTCTGACTTGTCTCAATTTCTGTTCCATAACTTGCTCAGCAAACCAAAGGATCGGCTGAAGAAAAAGAAGGAGAAGAAAAAGAAGGGAGAGAAGAGCCTCAGCATCAGAAATCTGTAAGTTCCAGTGAAATGTATACTATATGTAGTAGATAGCTGTATTATATATATATTTCTATTATTCATTGTATTGACTTTTGATAAACTACCATAAAATTCAAAATATTTTAAACTTGTCTGGAGCTATACTGGAATGACACCACTGACAGAAGCCAGCAGCAGTGCTGGGAAGTTCGTGTGGGTTGCCTCAAGGTGGCCTGATACTGATAGTTTTTTTGTTTGTTCAGGGAGTGTGACATACTGAAGCTGGATGTGGCTGTGTTGACTTTAGTCATTAGGGAGTGTGACAGGGTTGACTTTAGGAGTGTGACAGGGTTGACTTTAGGAGTGTGACAGGGTTGACTTTAGTCATTAGGGAGTGTGACAGGGTGACTTTAGTCATTAGGGAGTGTGACAGTGTTGACTTTAGTCATTAGGGAGTGTGACAGTGTTGACTTTAGTCATTAGGGAGTGTGACAGTGTTGACTTTAGGAGTGTGACAGGGTTGACTTTAGTCATTAGGGAGTGTGACAGTGTTGACTCTAGTCATTAGGGAGTGTGACAGTGTTGACTTTAGTCATTAGGGAGTGTGACAGTGTTGACTTTAGGAGTGTGACAGGGTTGACTTTAGTCATTGGGGAGCGTGACAGTGTTAAGTGCAGTCATTAGGGAGTGTAACACTAACAGTGTTGACTTTTTTTTTTTGGGGTGGGGTGGGGGGGGTTGTTGGGTTTTTTTTAGCAGTGACTTTAGTCATTAGGGAGTGTGACAATGTTGACTGCAGTCATTAGGGAGTGTATATATATATATATATATATATATATAAGCTATCTGTAATGATAACAGTATCATCAGAAATGATCATCTCCGCTTTCAGGCCTCAGACCCCGGCATCGTTCTTCTTCTCCTACAACAAGAGTCTGGGTCCCCCGTTCCGCATCCTGGTGGACACCAACTTCGTCAACTTCAGCATCTCCAACAAGCTGGACCTCTTCCAGTCCTTCATGCAGTGCCTGGCTGCCAAATGTCAGTGTTTGTGCCCTGCGTGTGCGTGCGTGTGTGTGTGTGTGTGTGTGTGTGTGTGCGAGTGTATGTGTGTGTGTTGTGTGTGAGTGTGAGTGAGAGAGTGTGTGTGTGTGTGTGTGTGTGCGTGTGTGTGTAAGTGTGTGAGAGAGTGTGTGTGTGTGTGTGTGTGTGTGCGTGGGTGTGTATGTGTGTGAGTGTGAGTGAGAGTGTGTGTGGTGTGTGTGTGTGCGTGCGTGCGTGCGTGCGTGCGTGCGTGCGTGCGTGCGTGCGTGTGTGTGAGTGTGTGTGAGAGAGTGTGTGTAAGTGTGTGTATGTGTGTGAGTGTAATTAGAAGACAGAAAAGTCAATATGCTCAGATTTAGATGATTAGAATATTCAGATCATCATCAACATTGTCACCGTTTTTCTTCTCCTTAGGAGGCACCGTGGTCGAGTGGTTTAGGCGGTCGACTCGTGATCCAGAGGTCGCGGGTTCGATCCCCGCTCGGCTCGGTGTTGTGTCCTTGGGAAAGACACTTTACTCCTATTTTCCTCACTCCACCCAGGTGTACAAGTGGGTACCAGCTCTGCTGGGGAAGTATCTGGCGACAGAATAGCGTCCTGTCACAGGGGTGGTGAAAAACCATCAGTTCGCTTAACGCTACAGAAACCGGGATAAGCTCCGGCTCTATGGGCCTTCTGGCTCGAAAGAACATACTTCTTCTTCTTAGTCTTTTTTCCCTTCTTCTTCTTAGCTTTCTGTATTAGTGTATAGCTTTATTTGGAACAGATTAGTGTGATATAGTTTGATTTTGTAACTGTGTTTAAAAGAAATGAAATATCAGATAATCACAGTAATGTTCACTATCCTGTATTGTGAAATTGTGTCTGATATATATGAAAAGGAATTCAGTTTACCATCACCAGCCCCTCACACACACCTCCCCCAAAAGAAAAGAAAAGCAACAAGAAAAGTTTTAGCGAATTCGTTTTTTTATCACATTCACCACCAGCCATCAACTCCATCATGAAATTTTTTGTCCAGTTTAGCTAGAATCAGCAAGGGACAGTTGAGCTTTGTTTATGACATAGATCTTCAGTATTGATGTTTATTTCTCTGTATATTGTGTGTGGGAATAGGATAGCTCAGTGATCAAAGCACTCGCTTTCCCCAAGCTATGGTTAAGCAGGGTCAGGCTTGGTTGCCAGTTGGATGGGTGACCATTTGCGCACCTTGGCTTCAATACAGTCCCCCAGTTCACCCAGCTGTAAATAGTTCCTGTCCTCTTTAAGGTCAGGGATGGTAAAGCAGTGAGGGAGAAGAAATGGGCACCATCCTCAATATGCTGGCCCCTAGAGAAGTTGAGGTCTCTGACGCCTCACTCCCCTATGACCACATAGGTTATGGGACACCTTTACCTTTTTATGTTGTGTGTGTTCAGGTATTCCCACCTTTACCTATTTATGATGTTGTGTGTGTTCAGGTATTCCCACCTTTACCTCTTTATGATGTTGTGTGTGTTCAGGTATTCCCACCTTTACCTATTTATGATGTTGTGTGTGTTCAGGTATTCCCACCTTTACCTATTTATGATGTTGTGTGTGTTCAGGTATTCCCACCTTTACTTATTTATGATATTGTGTGTGTTCAGGTATTCCCACCTTTACCTATTTATGATGTTGTGTGTGTTCAGGTGTTCCCACCTTTACCTATTTATAATGTTGTGTGTGTTCAGGTGTTCCCACCTTGACCTATTTATGATGTTGTGTGTGTTCAGGTATTCCTACCTTGACCTATTTATGATGTTGTGTGTGTTCAGGTGTTCCCACCTTTACCTATTTATGATGTTGTGTGTGTTCAGGTATTCCCACCTTTACCTATTTATGATGTTGTATGTGTTCAGGTATTCCCACCTTGACCTATTTATGATGTGTGTGTTCAGGTATTCCCACCTTTACCTATTTATGATGTTGTGTGTGTTCAGGTATTCCCACCTTTACCTATTTATGATGTTGTGTGTGTTCAGGTATTCCCTACATCACGGACTGTGTCATGGCTGAGCTGGAGAAGCTGGGGAGACAGTACAGAGTTGCCCTCAGGTCAGTGACGTTCTGGTTTTCTTTTTTGCTTGGTTCTGTTTCTTTTCTTTTTTTTCTCCCCCAAATACGGCTTTATTGGGTGGGATGTGTAGTGCCTGGCCTTCTCCTGTGCTGGTGACTCTGCAGGAGGTCTGCCTGCTGGCCTCAGCTGACACGTTCCAATGTCAGGGCAGCACATCAGAAAGCTCATAAGACAATATATATTCAGATTTGCATGGAAAAATGCAGGAGAATGGGCTGGGTAGGCAGAAAATAAGCATGAGTGAGAGAGAGGATAGAGAGGTGAGAAAATAGACAGAAATGAAGGAAGTGATAGAAAAAGGGAAACTTTGTATTACAGAATTTCCAGAAGCTGGGGATGCTATTTACACTGAGAGGGTCCCTGGCATTCCCATAGATAAATTTTTTAAAATACAACAGTAGAGTTTTTGTTTCCACACTCACTCCACAACCCAACATGGACATTGCTTGATAAGCATGGTAAGTATCTACCAGATCATGTACAGTGGGAGATTGTAGATTTTTTGGATTCTTATGTTTTTTATATAAAAAAATGGTACAAGACTTTGTTGTGTTATGATAATGTGTATTTATTTTGTTTCAGGATTGTACGAGACCCACGCTTTGAGCGTCTGCCCTGTCTGCACAAGGGAACCTATGCTGACGACTGCCTTGTGGAACGAGTCACACAGGTAATGATGTGAAGTATTTTTGGCCACACATTTGTTTCCTGGGTTTTTTTTTCGTTCCTCAGCTAGAGCTCAGAGGTTCACCAATTGTCAGGTTTTTGCGCCACATTCCGATTTTGGAGATACAGTTGAGAACTGAATCTACCAATTGTGCCAGGACAGTTGGGAGGTACATGTCTGCTCTTTCCCATTTTCAACTGTTGTGTTCTTTTGACGTGCACTTAAGTCTATAAGCACGCGGGTCCAACCGGTTTAGAGTCTTCTCTGAAAGACGTGTAGTTTGATTTTCCCGTCAAACTGGGAAGACAGGGCAAGGCTGGGAATCGAACCCAGAACCTCACAGTTTACTTGTTATGCAGGTGAACATGTAAACTGTTTTGCCACCCTCCTTCCCAGCACTGGATCTGACTCCATTTTCCTGCCAGTCCTGAGGATGAGACCATAAATCATTTATAAATCAAGAAAAATGTGCACGTCATGTCTCGCAAGCACATTACAATCCAGCCATCTTTGGTGGAAGAGTACACCAGTTTTGGTGAGTCATGTGGATGATACTTTTTTTTTTTTTTAATTATGTTTTAAAATTTATTCTTTTATATCGAGGATAATGGAATAAGCACTTATGTGCTTTTTTACATCCAGTCCCCATGTGTATGCGGTTTTGTCAATTTTGTCATCCATTCCTACCAGCACACAATGGCCTACTCTTACGAAAAGGGGAACAGGATTTAACGTGTGCGCAAGATGTTCTGCGTGCATTCGCACACGGGGCCTCGGTTTATAGTCTCATCCGAAGGACTTTTGGGGAAAGTGGAGTCTGCATTGATGTTAACTCCAGGGGAAAATATCCTCTTGAATGGGATTCGAATCCGGGTCATCAGATTGCGAGCGCAATGTTCTAACCACAAGGCTATCCCGTCCCCTACAAGCACCCTTAGCATGCCATCTGTGATTTGGAGGGGGATGGAGTTGAGTGTTCACCCAAGTCACCTCACCCACCCAAGACAGACAGACTGTACTGCCAGAGAGTTGCAGTGCAGTGTGCCAGTGACTGCTCATGGTGCGCAGGAAAGGAGAGGGTTCAGATCTGCTTCTATCCCCAAAGTCAGTATGTGTCTACCTTTATTGTGGGCAAAAATGGTCACATATGCACAAATATTCACCATTGGTGAACCTCAGAGCTCTAGCCAAGGAACCACAACAACAGATAAAAGTCTGCTTGTATAGCGATGGTGTGAAAGTTGGTGAACTTTGCTCTTTCTTTGTGGCTGATCATGGTTGATTTGCCTGAATTCTGTTTGTGAGAAATGAAATCTGTCAGGGTATGTCATCTGTCATAACATTCAGCAACTTCCAGATGTGGGATTATGTGTTTGTTCCTCAGCACAAGTGTTACATGGTGTTTGTTCCTCAGCACAAGTGTTACATGGTGTTTGTTCCTCAGCACAAGTGTTACATGGTGTTTGTTCCTCAGCACAAGTGTTAATGGTATTTGTTCCTCAGCACAAGTGTTACATGTGTTTGTTCCTCAGCACAAGTGTTACATGATGTTTGTTCCTCAGTATAAGTGTTACATGTGTTTGTTTTGTTTGTTCTTCAGCACAAGTGTTACATGTGTTAGTTTTGTTTGTTCTTCAGCACAACAAAAAAGTATTACATGATGTTTGTTCCTCAGCACATGTGTTACATATGTTTGTTTTGTTTGTTCCTCAGCACAAGTGTTATATGGTGTTTGTTCCTCAGCACAAGTGTTACATGATGTTTGTTCCTCAGCACAAGTGTTACATGGTGTTTGTTCCTCAGCACAAGTGTTACATGATGTTTGTTCCTCAGCACAAGTGTTACATGGTGTTTGTTCCTCAGCACAAGTGTTACATGGTGTTTGTTGTGTTTGTTCCTCAGCACAAGTGTTACATGGTGTTTGTTCCTCAGCACAAGTGTTACATGGTGTTTGTTGTGTTTGTTCCTCAGCACAAGTGTTACATGGTGTTTGTTGTGTTTGTTCCTCAGCACAAGTGTTACATGGTGTTTGTTGTGTTTGTTCCTCAGCACAAGTGTTACATGGTGGCCACTAACGACAAAGACTTGAAGCGTCGGATTCGCAAGATTCCTGGTGTGCCCATTATCTACATCCACAATCACAAGTGAGTACATATATATAACCCTGTAGTCATGAGTGAGTACATGTATTTACAATCACAAGTGACAGTATCTATTGTTAACAAATGCATAATCACGAGCTAATATTAAAGTATCTATTATCACAAAAAATTGTTGTTTTAAGGGTTGGAAGACTCTACAAATTGTAGAACATGTTCTCCAGTTTTTCTTTCAAGTCTGATATTAACAATACATAGAAGAAAATGTGTAGCACTTGGCACACTCTCCACAGTGTCATGAAGTCTGATATTAACAATGTCTTAACCCAACAAAACAAAAACAATAAAAAACAACAATGTCTTAACCCACAAGCTGCTGCCCAGATTCAGACCTGCAACCTCAGCACAAAGAGTTGAATGTTCTGTCCACTCTGCTTTCCTGTTAACTTTGTCCTGTGGACTGGGAAGAGAAAAATCTGATGTGAAGTCTGTCACTGTTTGACCTCTGGTCATCACTCCTTTGAGAGCAGATTGTTGTTATTGAGGTTTGTGTTTTGTTTGTTATCTTATGGAAGAGAGGGCCAGAATTGTACTGGATCCTGTGTAAATCAGTTGGTGCCCTGGTTGCATGGTCTTTGATTGTGACTTCACTGCTTAAACATTTTCATGTAGCAAAAAGATGTAGGCTTTTGTTGTTGTTGTTTGTTTGGAATTTTTTTGCTGTTCTGACAGCCATGCTTTGTGGTCAGTTTATGCTGTGTTGTACTGTAGTAATACTGCTCAGCACATTTATTCATACTCATCTGTTTGCTGATTTTTCTTCTTCTTCGTTGAACACTCAAACAGCCACTGTTGTTGTCTGACATATGAGTGAAAATGCATTGCAGAGCCATTATGTGTCTGAGAAATCAAGCCCAAAGCATCCAATTTTCTTATGTCTATGTGGATAAAAAGCTAGGAGAATGGGCCAAGAAGGCAGAAAGTAGAGAAGAAGGTGATGGGAAGAAAAGGAACAAGGCAGAAACAAAGAAGGGATAAAGAAGAGAACACTCCTATCACAGAATGTCCAGAAGGTGGGGTGCTATTTATACTGACAGGCCCCCCCAGCATCCCCATGGGGAACTTTGCTGATCTGAAATCAAGAGCTAGGATACACATTTTTTTAAAATGAACAACTATTTTGTGTTTATTTTGTGTGTTCACAGTTTAGTTACTAACTTTAATCTCATCGACTGTTTTGTTCTTTTCAGATATGAAGTTGAACGGCTCCCAGAAGCAAGCTAAATCTTTGGTGGCACCTCTGGCCTCAAGCGTTTGAATGGCTTTTTGCATACATGTGTGTACGTGAGAATGAGTGAGAGTGATTGAGAGTGCTCATAAGCTCCTGTGTCTGGATTGAATGTCACTGTTGTACGTATGGGTCTAAAAGTTAGTCTTGCTGTGGGTACGTTTGTGAGAAGATTTTGTGCATTTACAGTGGAAAGTTGTAAGTCAAAGCGAAAGAAACTTACAATTTTTGTATATACCCTTAATATGAATGGTATGTGGTTTTTGTGTGTATGGTGGTTTGTTGTTGGGGTTTTTTGGGGAGGGGTTTGCTGTTGCACTTAATGGTATGTGTGAAAATGGAAATTTCAACTTGGAAGATGCTATTCTTATTTTCCTAAGTGTGATTGATGTTTCTTTCTGTGATTATTAAATCATTTAATATGCCTAGAACATTGCCTCTGTGTGTGTGTGTGTGTGTGTGTGTGTGTGTGTTTGAATGTGATGGGTGAAAACTGTAAATCAGTCCTAAGCTGTTCTTCTTTCTTTCTTTTCACTGTGTTGTCATCATTTGTACAATAGCATTTTGTTACTGTTGCATGTCTGTGGAGCAGATGGAGAAGTATATGCATGTTCTTATTCAATTCAATTCAATTCAGTTCAATTCAATTCAATGTAAATACTTTATTACCTCACAGACAGAGAAATTCACGCAGGTTACAAGTCCGTACTTAAAAATAGAAAAACATAGTATCACAGAAAAATACCACAACACAGTTTCCGAATATCAGCACGCAACCATCAAAAGATAAAAAGCTCCCAAACATGAGCAATACCTAAGCCAGTCATATACCCACCTGTGTAAAATCACATGCACTCTCGTGTATGCACTAGTATGTGCACACATCAACATACTTGCTCACAGCCTGCACACACACACACATACATAGTGGGCACATTTGCACACACATCTATATGATATAAACCAAACTGTTATAAGATGATATATGATAAGACAAATATCGCTATTCCCAGTGTGTGTCTTGCTGTGTTTGCTTGCGAGTATTGTACAAACTTTCAGTCACAGCAGATTTCTCTCCATGAAATCTGGGCTGCTCTCCCTGGGGTAAGCTCATCACAGGAGCAGAACCTTTTTTTCAGTTTATCTGTTTGCTTTTTTTGGTTTTTGTTGTTGTTTGTTTCCCCATGAGATTGGCTTTTTTCTACTGCCAGAGACAACTCTCTTGCTGCTGTTGGTTCTTTCATGTGTGCTGAATGTATGTTGCACACGGGACCTCAAGTTTGTTGTCACATCAGAAAGACTTGCACCCATATGCTTTGATTTGTCTGTGCAAGATACAGCGCTATATAAATTCCATTTATTATTATTATTATTATTATACCACCACTCAAGCAAGGTCTTGTGGATGGGGTCAAATTCTGGCACAAATGGAGATCAAACTCGCACTTCTCACTTTTTAGGCAAGTGCATTACCTCTAGACCTCCAACATTGCTGCATGCCAAGATACCAGTGCCATTTATTTTAAAGTGATTATTAAGACTTTTCTCTTAGCATTTTAAACAGCAGAACTTGCTTGAGACAAGTAGGTAATTTTCACTGGTCACTGGAAACTCCCAGTTTGTTTTGATTTTACTGCATATGAAAGGTCCTATGGAGGAGGAGACTGTAAACCCAGGTGCCACGTGTGAAAGCATGCACAGTGTCTTGTGCACCTGGTAAAAAGAAAAGCACCCGCTTTTTGTAAAGACTAGGCCAGCTGTGGTCAGTGCAACAGTGTGGATGACACACACATACATACCCAGCATGCAATCTTCAACTCAGAGAAGGATGTGGAAACTAGATGTGAAAAAGCACATGAGTACTTATTCCATTATCCTCGATATAAAACAATTAATTTTTTTTTTTTTAATGTGTTTTGCCAAGTTTGACTTCTCATGACACATTGCAAAAACTTTTCAGCACAATGTTCTAGTGACTTCTTCCGAGGCAAAGGGGGAAAGAGAGTAAGGCACACACAATATGAGAAAGAGCATGAGAAAGAGAACATTATGACAAAGGCACACACAATATGAGAAAGAGCATGAGAAAGAGAACATTATGACAAAGGCACACACAGTCTGAGAAAGAGCATGAGAAAGAGAACATTGTGACAAAGGCACACACAGTCTGAGAAAGAGCATGAGAAAGAGAACATTGTGACAAAGGCACACACAGTAATTATGAGAAAGAGAACATTATGACAAAGGCACACACAGTCTGAGAAAGAGCATGAGAAAGAGAACATTGTGACAAAGGCACACACAGTATGAGAAAGAGCATGAGAAAGAGAACATTGTGACAAAGGCACACACAGTCTGAGAAAGAGCATGAGAAAGAGAACATTATGACAAAGGTACACACAGTCTGAGAAAGAGCATGAGAAAGAGAACATTGTGACAAAGGTACACAGTCTGAGAAAGAGCATGAGAAAGAGAACATTGTGACAAAGGTACACAGTCTGAGAAAGAGCATGAGAAAGAGAACATTGTGACAAAGGTACACAGTCTGAGAAAGAGCATGAGAAAGGAAACATGTGACAAAGAAGCATTGAGAAAGAGAACATTATGACAAAGGCACACACAGTCTGAGAAAGAGCATGAGAAAGAGAACATTATGACAAAGGCACACACAGTCTGAGAAAGAGCATGAGAAAGAGAACATTATGACAAAGGCACACACAGTCTGAGAAAGAGCATGAGAAAGAGAACATTATGACAAAGGCACACACAGTCTGAGAAAGAGCATGAGAAAGAGAACATTATGACAAAAGGTACACAGTCTGAGAAAGAGCATGAGAAAGAGAACATTATGACAAAGGCACACACAGTCTGAGAAAGAGCATGAGAAAGAGAACATTATGACAAAGGCACACACAATATGAGAAAGAGCATGAGAAAGAGAACATTATGACAAAGGCACACACAGTCTGAGAAAGAGCATGAGAAAGAGAACATTATGACAAAGGCACACACAGTCTGAGAAAGAGCATGAGAAAGAGAACATTATGACAAAGGCACACACAATATGAGAAAGAGCATGAGAAAGAGAACATTATGACAAAGGCACACACAGTCTGAAAAAGAGCATGAGAAAGAGAACATTATGACAAAGGCACACACAATATGAGAAAGAGAACATTATGACAAAGGCACACAGTCTGAGAAAGAGCATGAGAAAGAGAACATTGTGACAAAGGCACACACAATATGAGAAAGAGCATGAGAAAGAGAACATCATGACAAAGGCACACACAGTCTGAGAAAGAGCATGAGAAAGAGAACATCATGACAAAGGCACACACAGTCTGAGAAAGAGCATGAGAAAGAGAACATCATGACAAAGGCACACACAGTCTGAGAAAGAGCATGAGAAAGAGAACATCATGACAAAGGCACACACAGTCTGAGAAAGAGCATGAGAAAGAGAACATTATGACAAAGGCACACACAGTCTGAGAAAGAGCATGAGAAAGAGAACATTATGACAAAGGCACACACAGTCTGAGAAAGAGCATGAGAAAGAGAACATTATGACAAAGGCACACACAGTCTGAGAAAGAGCATGAGAAAGAGAACATTATGACAAAGGCACACACAATATGAAAGAGCATGAGAAAGAGAACATTATGACAAAGGCACACACATCTGAGAAAGAGCATGAGAAAGAGAACATTATGACAAAGGCACACACAATATGAGAAAGAGCATGAGAAAGAGAACATTATGACAAAGGACACAGTCTGAGAAAGAGCATGAGAAAGAGAGAATATGACAAAGGTAGACACATCTGAGAAAGAGATGAAAAGAGAACATTGAAAAGCAAGTCTAGAGAGAAAGAGAAAAGAAATATGACAAAGGTAGACACAGTCAGTAGGAGAAAGAGAAATGACAAAGGTAGACACAAGTCTGAGAAAGTAGAGAGAAGAAAGAGAGAATATGACAAAGGCAAGCAGTCTGAGAAAGAGGGAAGAAAAGGTGACAAAGTACACATCTGAGAAAGGTAGAGGAGAAGAGAACATGACAAAAGCAGCACACAGTCTGCAAAGTCAAGGAGAAAGAGAACATGACAAAGGCAAGACAAAAGTCTGAGAAGGTAGAGGAGGAAGAGAACATGACAAAAGCAGACACACAGTCTGCTAAAGTTCAAGGAGAAAGAGAGAACATGACAAAGGCAAGCACAGTCTGAGGAAGGTAGAGGAGGAAGAGAACATGACAAAGGCAGGCACAGTCTGAGGAAGGTAGAGGAGGAAGAGAACATGACAAAGGCACACACACACTGTCTGAGGAAGAGAACATGACAAAGGCACACACACACTGTCTGAGGAAGAGAACATGACAAAGGCACACACACACACTGTCTGAGGAAGAGAACATGACAAAGGCACACACACACACTGTCTGAGGAAGAGAACATGACAAGGGTAGACATACTCTGAGGAAGGAAGAGAACATGACAAAGGCGGTAGACACTCTACTGTCGAGAAAGACATGACAACGCACCATGTCTGAGAAAGAAGCATGACAAGGCAGACAAGCTGAGGTAGAAACATGACAGGGTCGACTACCTGACGAAGAAGAGAACATGACAAGGATTCAACACTCCTAGTTCTAACAGGAACAGACTTTAATTGATACAACAAATGTCATGAGAAAGACATGACAAGGCATCACGACCACGAGCCGTTAGGAGAGATTATCTCAAAGAACACCATACTGTTAGAAATACTTGTAATATCCGAAAAGAGACATGACAAGGCCACTATTGATGGGCAAACGATACATAACAGGGTTAGAACAGAGCCTAGCTGTAGATGTCTGGTTTCCTTCTCCTTCAATAAAACGAAAGTGGTGTGGCAGTAGGTAGCCTACGCTTGAGCATGCGCATTGATCTGACCTCCAGTATACCCAACAATACGTGTGATTGAATCACTTCCTAGTTGCTAACAGGAACAACTTTAATTTGATATCAAAGAATTTTTTTATTTTAATAATGGTCCAGTATCAAGCCATCACGTACCACGGAGGCGCCCGTTTTAGGGGATTTTCCCCATATCCCTACGTTTAGATAATACTTTATTCCCGAAAACGGAATGCAGCCACCTTAATGATGGGCAAAAACGGTCCAAACGCAAAATTCACACATAGTTGTCTTGTGGAAGTTGACGATCCCAAGCTTAACATCCTGGGGTCACCAGAACATGCAACTGACGTCAACATACCCCTGGGAAATGGAGATAGAAAGTACAGCCAGGGAGACGTTGCCACTGTCAGACTTTTCAAGTTCACTTCTCTCACATAAAGACCATGTGCGCAGTACCAATGGTAATCTTCCTGTATAAGACTGCGTGTTATGAAGAGCTTGCATGGTGAATTGAATCCTCCTATCTAACAGAAAACTTAACATATTTTAATGTATCTTGGCAATTTAATGACATCATAATCAAGCACACGTACCCGTGGCGCCCGTTTTAAGACTTGTCTCTATACCTACAGATCACCTAGAATTTATACCCCGACAGCCACCAATAAAGAAAAAAAAAAGGAAAGCAGAAAATTGCTCACCAAAGACCAGTGCTAGCCAGAATTCCCCCCCCCCCCCCACCAGAAAAAAACAAAAAAAAATGATATCCACCAAAGAGAAGTGAAAGTCATTGCATCTGACCTGTCCATCACAGCAGATTAAAAACAAACAAAACAAAAAAACTACAAAAAATAAACAAACCGTTCCTAGAGAAAAGGCTTAGATTCACTCATGTAAAACTGGTGAGTTTGTTGTAATTGTTATATTGTGTTATGAAACAAACATTAAAACAGCAGCACATGAAGCACCCTACTACACCACAGCAGTCTCTTGATTACTCACCTCCCATACAAATGAACCTGTCAGAATTTCTATCTGCCCCCCTACCCAGGCATTGATCTTTATGAATCACGTTTAGCTTTCTTAGGCCAATACATGTGGAATGTTCTTCTAACGCAGAAGCTAAATATCAACTCTTTATTACGTCATTTAAGAAAAAAAACAAAAATTAAAAAACAACAACCTACCGCCCCCCCTCCCCTATTCACAAATAAACAAAACCAAGAAGCACATACTTTTCTAAAGTTCCTTTTCTAAAGCTGCAAAACTATGGCTTTTGTTTGGTTGGTTGGTTGTTTTTAAAAGAAATGTTTTATTTATATTTTTTTTTTTTTTGTTGTTTGTTTTGTTGTTTGTTTGGTTTTGTTGTTTGTTGGTGGTGTGTGTTTTTTTGGGGGGGGGGGGGGGGGATTCTTTTGGTTTTTTTCTTCTTCCTGAAACGCTCAGACAGCAACTTTTGTCTGTCATATGAGCGAAAATGCGTCACACTAAGGTTAAGCGCCTGACAAGTCTGGCCCAGCGCATCCCACTTCGGCCTGGGAGAGAAGTGTTACTCTTTGAAGTCTTTGTGGGGGAAAAAAGGCAGGAAATGGAAAAATAGACACGGAGATGACAGGAAGAAAAAGAACAAGGCAGAAACAAAGAGAGAGAGATAGAAAAGAATGAATTCCCAGCACAGAATATCCAGGTGGGGATACTATTTCATATTGACAGATCCCTGGTATCCCACAAGGGAAATTTTATTTTTTCAGAAACTTGAATTAATAATACTGAATATCATCACTTTTTATTTCATGTTCCATGTTCTTCTGTATGTGTAAATTACAGTGTTTTTTGCTGTTGTTGATGTTGGTGTGCTTTTGTCAGTTTGTTTAATTGTTTGATTGCTTTTAACAAGCAACGATATTTCCATATTCTATATTCTATCATGTATGTGAATTGTAGTGTGTGTGTGTGTGTGTGCACGAGCACATGCCCGCATTCGTTTAGATATGTACAATCAGGTAGATATAACTGTATGTTCTATGTTGTTGTGCGTTCCCCAGCTTTACACCCTGGGGGTCACCCAGAACATGCACTCTGACTCACACATCCCACCTGGGAATCACTGTGAGATAGGAAGTACACCGGGTGAGAAGTTTGCGTGTATGACTCTTTTCAAGTACCTCGCCACATAGGCAGCCATACTCCGACTTCAGAGGATTTTTTCTCCTATAAAGGAGAGGCAGGTTGCTATGTTAAGAGCTTGTCATGGCTGAAGGCAATCTCAACACAACATTTTAAACATAACAACATTTTAATGTAGGCCTTGGCAATTAGCTGACATCAATAACCTGACACAGCTTTTGGCCTAGGCCAGTGTGGGTTCTATGATTTTGTTTGTTTGTTATAATTTTTTTGTTATAAATGCATACTGGTACTGATATTATTACGCACAATGATTTGTTTTGGGGGCTATATTTCACATTTTTTAATGTTACTATTCAATATTGCGTTTTGCTCCATGTTTTACTGAATGTGTTGATGTATGTGTTTACAAAGATAGGGCCTATGTTTTAAGACGTAGGCCTGCTACACTTGGCCTTTAGTCTTTCTCTTTACGAATTCATCTCCTCCTTGGGACACACACACACACACACACACACACGCACCCTTCCTCCCTCAACCCCTCTCTGACTGTCCGACATGCCTAGCCCCCCCCCCCCCCCCCCCCCCCCCATGTTCTCATTCTTCACCCACTACACCCACCCCCCCTACCACAATTATGCACACAACACATGACACATCACCTAGATCTATAGATAATAATGACAATGTTAATAAGCGGTCATACGTTTTGCTCGTTCTGTCATTAAAACTATAAAACTGTTACGCAAATGAGCAGCCCCTGAAAACTGACCCAAGGCATTTAAAATTGTTGCGTACGTGGCGGGTGAAAAAGTAACAAAAAGAAAGGAGAGAAAAAAAAAGGTAGGTCTTATAAGTTTGCCAGATGGTACATCGGCCTGTGTATCAGCACACTACAGCTATAGCATGTGGTGTTTGTGTGTGTGTGCTGTTGTGTGAGAGCGCTTGAGATCGATAATTTGCATGGCAGATGGATATACACACTCACGCGCACACATACATACAACACAACTAGGACGGCACCCAAAATCTGATGATGACTGAATTGTTGATCTGCTGTGCGATATCAAGGAACATTAGCACAAAGCACGCGTTGGTTTAGGTTAAAAAACCAACATTGGGCTGAGGTGGATGTGTGTAGGCTTATACTAAATGTGTGTTGGAGGCAGATTCCGCGTTGATCAACCGTTTAAAAACAAGGTTTGTATTGCAGCTGTTTTGTCGGTTTTTGTTTTTGTTTTTTGTCTCTTCTTTTTTTTGTGTAA
>CM054138.1:76276302-76338802 GCA_028751875.1 Rapana venosa | reverse complement strand
CATTCTTTTGATTTAATAATATTAATGATATATGCAATTTATATAACGCTGAATCTTGTAAAACAAACAAATCAAAGCTTTGCACTAAAATCATTTATACGCATGCAACTTTCCTCAAAATCATTATTAGTAAATTTCAAATTTATGCGCATGTGCACATGCGCACACACACACATGCGCGCAAAAACACTTAGGTGGAGATGAAAGAGATGAAGGGTGACTGTTGAAAAGTAGGGATGCTGTTGAAAAGTAGGGGGATTTTATTTAACGTCTTTTCATATAGTATTAAAATATTGATATAAGACGATATTTTCACTGTATTAGTGATATTAGTGTGGTGTTTGAGTTGTCACTTTGTGGTGTGGTATGGTACGGTATGATGTGGTGTGGTATGGTGTGGTGTTTGTGTGCATGGTGTGGTATGGTGTGGTGTGTTATGGTATGGTATGTATGGTGTGGTGTGATGTTTATGGTATGGTATGTATGGTGTGGTATGGTATGGTATGGTGTGGTACCATGTGGTGAGGTTGTGTTGTGTGGTATGGATGTGTGGTGTATAATTTCCATGTGTGGGGTGTAGTGGGTTGTGTTGTGTGGTATGGATGGTGTGGTGTATAATTTCCATGTGTGGGGTGTAGTAGGGTTGTGTTGTGTGGTAATGGTATGGTGGTGTGTGTATAATTCCATGTGTGGGGTGTAGTAGGGTTGTGTTGTGTGGTATGGATGGTGTGGTGTATAATTTCCATGTGTGGGGTGTAGTAGGGTTGTGTTGTGTGGTATGGATGGTGTGGTGTATAATTTCCATGTGTGGGGTGTAGTAAGGTTGTGTTGTGTGGTATGGATGGTGTGGTGTATAATTTGCATGTGTGGGGTGTAGTAGGGTTGTGTTGTGTGGTATGGATGGTGTGGTCTGTTTCCACGTGGTGGGGTGTAGTGGGGTCATGAGGTGTAGTGTGTTTTGTTGTTCAGAAATGCTTTAATGCATACATACATGTGTGTTCAGTTTCATTTAACATCTGCTTCACAATCCATGATATTGGACAGATAGAAGTATGTGTGTGTGTGTTATGTGTGTGTGTGTGTGTGTGTGTGTGTGTGTGTGTTGTGTGTGTATGCATGCTATGTGTGTGTATGCTCATGCGTGTGAAATATCCCCTCAAACAGGTGCCTCAGTGGTGGCTTGAATCCAGGTTGTCATATTGATAGCTGAATGTGGATCGGTGGTCTAGAGGTAATGCGCCTGTCTAGAAAGTGAAAAGTCCGGGTCGGAAGTGTGCGGTGGTTTGAATCCCATTTGGGCCTGAAACTTTTCCCCCATCCATGAGACCATGAGTTCTGGGCACTAGTCTTTTGGATGAGACGATAACCGGAGGTCCCGTGTGTTACACTTAATTATTCAGCGCATGTTAAAGAACCCACGGCAACAAGAGAGATGTCCCTGGCAAAATTCTTAGAAAAAAGCCACTCTATTAGGGAAACAAATACAGTTGCAGAACCCCCCCCCCCCCAAAAAAAAAAAAAAAAAAAAAAAAGGGTGGCGCTGCTCTTGTGGTGATGCGCTCTCCCCAGGGAGAGCAGCCCGAATTTCACGCAGAGAAATCTCGCGGCTTAAAGTGGTATAAATAAATTTAAAAAATGAATAAAAGAATGCTGTAACCACTTGGCTACCCTGCTCCGTGGATAAATAACTAATTAAGTTCACTCAGGTGGGATTTTTTGTCTTGTTTTTAGTCTTTTTTTCTGTGAGCCTTTCATCACCATGAAGAATAGAAACTGTAAATTAGCCTGTGAGTTGGCTGCAGATTTTGACTTTACAAAGTTGACAAAAAAGAATCAGTCAGAAACAGCTGTGTATTGCAGACATCCAATGATCCATATATTGATTGATGGATAGATCTATACTGTGCATTGTGTGTGGTGTGTGATATATATGAAATCATATTGATATAGGTATTTTCTCAAACTGAGGAACAGAAGTATTCTTTGTGTAGTTTGGTGTGGTGTGTGTTAGGGTGTGATTGGTGTAGTTTGTGTGTGTGTGTGTGTGTGGTGTGATATGAAATCATATTGATATAGGCATATTCTGAAACTGAGAAAAAGAAATATTTGTGTGGTGTGGTGTAGCTGTGTGTGTGTGTGTGTGTGTGTGTGTGTGTGTTGTGTGTGTGTGTGTGTGTGTGACTGTGTGTGATCAGTTTAATTTAGGTCTATTTGCATCATGTCTGTGTGTGTGGGTTAGTTGTTTTTATACTGTGTGTGTGTGTATGCATGCATGCATGCCTGTTTGTGTGTGTATATGTGTCATGTGTGTGTGTGCATGTGCATGCATGCATGGTATGCACACATTGTACAGGAGTGTGAACATACATATATTATGAAAGCATGTTGAGTGAATGCTTGGTTGTGTGCCATTGAGAGGCACAGGACCTGGAGTGCAGAATTGCTATGACCTTTGATATTTTCATGGATTTCTCTTCACATGAGGTGTGTGTACTCAGCTGATGTGTGGCACAGTGTAGTATTTCATCATTCAGATCAGTGCCACAGATATCATAGCCGAGTGGTGAAGACTTCAATGTCAAGGGTCTATGAAGTCATGGGTTTGAATCTCGACAGAGGCGTCTGGTGAATTAAGGGTGGGCATTTTTATGATTTCCCATCTCAGCTTCAAGTGCAGACTTGCCAGTACCTTAATTCCCTGTGTGTGTGTGTGTGTGTGTGTGTGTGTGTCTGTGTGTCTGTCTGTCTGTCTATCTATCTATCTATCTATCTATCTATCTATCTATCTATCTATTATACATGCACATGCAGAAGATCAAATATATGCATGTTAAAGATCCCATATTTCATGTCAGCATTGGGTGGGTTACGGAAACACGACCATACCCAGCATACATCCTTGAAGTTGGAATGCCACTGCCTTCACGGTGGACAAAAATGGCTGCATACGCAAAATGTCGCCAGTGGTGAACCTCAGAGCTCTAGCGGAGGAGTGGTGGGGGGGGGGAAAAATCCATTTTTCTTATTGATCAATGCAACAGTTTTTTGTTTAAAAAAAGAAAAAAAGAAAACGGTGTTGTGGTTTGCTCTTATTGAAAATCCCAGCTGCAGTTGACACATGCGTAAGTCAGCTTGATCAACCCCCCTCCTCACTTTACTGGATGAATGTGTTATGCCTTGCAGGGGAGGGGGGGGGGGGGGGGGGGGGATTGTGTGATTCAGCACAGATTGAAGCTGTGTGGAACAGATCTATCGATGTGAAAGCACTAAGAATTTCTACACAGTTGGCTAAGGGAGCAGTTTTGCTTGTTCGGGTTGTCATACCTGCTGTTGCGGTTTGTTCTTTCAACCCTCTGTGTGTGTGTGTGTGTGTGTGTGTGGTGTGTGCGCGCGTCTTTCTGTTTCTGTCTCTGTCTGTCTGTCTTTGTATTGTGTGTGTGTTGTGTGTGTGTGTGTGTGTGGAGAGTGGGGAGGGAAGGGAACATGTAATGTTAGAACTCTTAAAGTGCATTTGGTATCTATAGACACAGTGTTGGTATATCTATAGACACAGTGTTGGTATATCTATAGACACAGTGTTGGTATATCTATAGACACAGTGTTGGTATGATCTATAGACACAGTGTTGGTATATCTATAGACACAGTGTTGGTATGATCTATAGACACAGTGTTGGTATCTACAGACACAGTGTTGGTATCTATAGGCACAGTGTTGGTATATCTATAGACACAGTGTTGGTATATCTATAGACACAGTGTTGGTATATCTATAGACACAGGGTTGGTATGATCTATAGACACAGTGTTGGAATCTGTAGACACAGTGTTGGTATCTATAGACACAGTGTTGGTATATCTATAGACACAGGGTTGGTATGATCTATAGACACAGTGTTGGTATCTATAGACACAGGGTTGGTATGATCTATAGACACAGTGTTGGTATCTATAGACACAGTGTTGGTATATCTATAGACACAGTGTTGGTATGATCTATAGACACAGTGTTGGTATGATCTATAGACACAGTGTTGGTATGATCTATAGACACAGTGTTGGTATGATCTATAGACACAGTGTTGGTATGATCTATAGACACAGTGTTGGTATATCTATAGACACAGTGTTGGTATCTATAGACACAGTGTTGGTATATCTATAGACACAGTGTTGGTATGATCTATAGACACAGTGTTGGTATATCTATAGACACAGTGTTGGTATATCTATAGACACAGTGTTGGTATGATCTATAGACACAGTGTTGGTATGATCTATAGACTCAGTGTTGGTATATCTATAGACACAGTGTTGGTATATCTATAGACACAGTGTTGGTATATCTATAGACACAGTGTTGGTATGATCTATAGACACAGTGTTGGTATGATCTATAGACACAGTGTTGGTATGATCTATAGACACAGTGTTGGTATATCTATAGACACAGTGTTGGTATATCTATAGACACAGTGTTGGTATATCTATAGACACAGTGTTGGTATGATCTATAGACACAGTGTTGGTATATCTATAGACACAGTGTTGGTATATCTATAGACACAGTGTTGGTATGATCTATAGACACAGTGTTGGTATGATCTATAGACACAGTGTTGGTATGATCTATAGACACAGTGTTGGTATATCTATAGACACAGTGTTGGTATCTATAGACACAGTGTTGGTATATCTATAGACACAGTGTTGGTATATCTATAGACACAGTGTTGGTATATCTATAGACACAGGGTTGGTATGATCTATAGACACAGTGTTGGAATCTGTAGACACAGTGTTGGTATCTATAGACACAGTGTTGGTATATCTATAGACACAGGGTTGGTATGATCTATAGACACAGTGTTGGTATCTATAGACACAGGGTTGGTATGATCTATAGACACAGTGTTGGTATATCTATAGACACAGGGTTGGTATGATCTATAGACACAGTGTTGGAATCTGTAGACACAGTGTTGGAATCTGTAGACACAGTGTAAATCTCAGGTTGTTGATACTCAAATGTTAATGAAAATTGTTTCTTTTAAAAAAAAGGAATTTCATTATGGCGTTATATGATCTCAGCATGTGTAGTCAACTATGTATTATTTTACCTGATACAGTGCATAGAGGACAGTTTTGTAAGAAGAAGATGGAGGGGTTGCAGAAGGGGAGGGGGAAGGAATGTGTGTGTGTATGTGTTTGTGTGTGTGTGCGTGCGTGCGAGCGTATGTGTGTGCATGCATGTGTGTGTGTGCGTGTGTGTGTGCATGTGTCATTGTATGTTTCTTGCTCGTTTCTTGGTTTGTCTTCTCAAACCCCTTTCCTCTTTTTCCCATGTAAATCAAGAAGGAAGGTGGCAGGATGGTAAAGATATGCACCTGCCGAACAAGTAAACTGTGAGGTTCTGGGTTCAGTTCCCAACCCCAGCCTTGCCCTATCTTCCCAGGTTGGCGGGAAAATTGAACTGAATGTCAAGTCTTTCAGAGGAGACTCTAATCCGGTCATAACCGCGTGAAAAACCCCATGACTGTTGAAAATCGGAAAGAGCAGGGAAGTATGTCATGACTGTCCTGGGTTCGATTCCCAGCCTTGCCCTTTCTTCCCAGTTGGACGGGAAAATAGAACTGAATGGCAAAGTCCTTTGGATGAGACTATTAACTGAGGCCCCTTGTGCAAATGCATGCAGGACATCTTGTGCTCACTTTAAAAACCTGTTCCACCTTTTGGAAGAGTAGGCCATTTTGTACTGATAGGAATGGATGACAAAATTACAACACCAAAACCTGCATGCATACAGGTGCCATGTATAGACACTCTCCCTAAAGTCAGAATGCAGCTACCTTAAATTAACTGGGGGGGGGGGGGAGGGGGGAGGTGGCATGTGCAAAAACCTCACCAATGGTGAACCTTGGAGCTCTAGCCAAGGAACTGTTGCAAAAAAAAGTTTTATTGCTGTTTTTAGGCAAAGACTGCACTGATTAATTGTCACTGGCAACAACAGAAGGGTCATGAATATACAATCTAGTAATAAGTAATAGAGATAGAATTTTTCGACAACTTATAAGCTTACATGATGTCAAACCTTTTCTAAAGCATGAAATGAATGCATTTTAAAAGAATAATGGCTGAATTCATTTCAGAGTAGGTGTGTCAAAAATGAATGTTCATAAAATTAGATGCAGAAGGCATGGTGAATCTGATACAGCATGGTCTTTATGTAATGAAGCAACAAAAGATAAAGTACATTTTGTTTTAGGTTGTCCTACCTTTAATGGCAAAACAAAATATATCCAGCAAAATATACCAACTAGCTTAATGCATCTAGACTCTGTTTCCCCCATGGGGGTGCCAGGGGCCTGTCAGTTTATATAAATAGCATCCCCAACTTCTGGAAATTCTGTGCTAGGGGTTTCCCTCTTGTCTATCCCTCTCTTTGCTTCTGTTTTGTTCCTTTTCTTCTTGTCACCCCATTCTTGTCTGTTTTCTGCCTTCGTGGTCTTCTGCCCTTTTTCCAGAAAGATCAAAAAGATAAAAATTCTCTCCTACACTGAAGTCAGATGTGCTGGGCCTGACTTGTCAGGCACTTAGTGGCAGTGTAACACATTTTTGTTCATGATATGACAGACAACAATAATTGCTGTCTAAATGTTCAATGAAGAAAAAGAATAGTCAGTTAGCTCCTAGGATGAAGTAATTCTAATGCCATTAGCAATGCAGCTTTAGATATAAAGATGCCTTCAGAATAGGAGATATTATGTATGATGTCTTCAGAGTTTTTTCCACTGTGGATTTGCTTGCAGTTGTTTGTCACAGCTGTACTTTACCATGTATTCTTATCAGTGAATAGTAATGATGATGTATGGACTTTATATCGCACTGAATCTCAAAAAGCAAAAAGAAAACAAAAATCATTAATCATTCATTAGTTTGATCAGCAACCCTCATCCTTTTTTGTTTTTAATAAATATATAATATATATATTTTTTACCAACTCCCTTCATGTATGGGCCAATGGCCTCTTTATGAATAAACCTTTTCAGAGTTGAGAGTTCTCTGTCCCTCCCTCCCTGCCCCTGTGTCTCTGATCCACCTATCGGTAATAAAGACTCACCAGAAATACCAGTGGCAACAGCTGTGCACTGACTTGGTCGTTTTTCAGCCCACAGGGGTTTGTGAAGGAGTGAGAACGAGACGATCAATATCACTCCAAACTGGTTCCCAAAAAGAAGGAAAAAGCACAGATAGATGGAAGAGGAAGAGAGTGGTGTAGTATTACAATGATGTGGGGAGGTTTTTTGGTTTTTAGCTTAAAATCCTTTTTAGGGAGAACAGCCGGATGTTGTGAACAGATGATAATGATAAAAGGACAACGTGAAATGTGTGTGTGATGAATACTGACCTTTTGACTTTGAATCAATGCGGTAGGCCGATGAAGTGGTGGATTCCAATATCGGTAGTGGCATGAGGTGAATTAGGGTAGGGGTCTTTAATTTATGATCTTCCAGATCAACTTGAAGTGCAGGCCTGCCTGTGCCTTAATTTTCTTTGTGTATGTACACATGCAGAAGATCAATAGTGCATGTTAAAAGTCATGTAGTCTATGTCAGTGTTTGGTGGGTTACACAAACATGAATACACCCATACCAACCATACCATTCTATGCCATGCCATGCCATGCCATACCATACCATTTTTTCCAAAGCTTTTCATGCTATGCCATAACCATGTCATGGCATGGCATACCATGCTGAACCAAACCACACCCTACCCCACCGCACCACACCGCACCACACCACATCACACCACATCGCACCGCACCGCTCCGCACCGCACAGCGCTGCACCACACCACACCACACCACTCTGCACCGCACCGCACAGCGCTGCACCATCCCACACCACACAATCTATTTAACCATGAACACTGTGGGTAAATTTTAACTTTTGACAAAAAACTGTTTCCCATAGATTGCAGACCTGCTTTCACAAATGAATTCAAATGCAAGATGTTCTGCATACATGTGTACCACAGGACCTCATTTATAGTTTCATCAGAAGGACTTTCGGGAGAGTGGAGTCAGTACTGATGTTGACTGAAAGAAGAAAAATGTGATGCTCCATTATCCTCAAAATAAAAGAATAAAGAAAAATGAAGAATGAGTCTCTTAGCACTTGACCCACTTTTCTGCTAGGAGCCATTTTAGGCAGGTGGGCATCAGGTTGTCAATTTTGAGATTTTGATTGATTATAAAACTATAGCCGTTTAATTATAAAACTATAGCAGTTATTCTGCCTTGTAATGGAATATCAAGGCACAATTTTGCTTCCTTTTGCTTTTAAACATGTTCTAACAAAATACCTAAGCCTTCATTCTGACCTCCTATTACGATGCTAAGCTTGTCAGTGTCTCATTTTGTCACATCTTGCTGTGTACCATTTTAATTTGTAATAACTTTTCATAGAATAGTCCGATTTTCAATCTGGTTTTTAAATTTTTTTTATTGAATAGCCTTTTTACTGCAGATTAATAACATGTCAATAACTCAAAATTGACCTCTGGTGCAATCTGACTCATTACGTGGAAGAGCGTCACAAATTCCCTCGAATGGGCATCTATGTGGTAGCTTGAACCTGGGCTGTCAGGTCACGAGCTCAGTCCTCTAACCACTGGGCTACTGTCTCCCCCCCCCCAACACCCCATTATATCAAGAAGTGATAAAGTATGTGGCAGGGGTGAGAGTTGCTGGGTGACATGTGAGGTCTTTACCAGCTGTTGGCTGGTGTGCCTGGAATAGTTGGTCATGGAGCAGTTACCTGTGCGTACATACATGTACATGATATACTACTATAGGCTGCCACTGGTATCCTGTGTTACCCCATGGGGATGTGGGGTGGGGGTGGTGGGGGTTAGGGGAGGTCAGTATAAATAGCATCCCCCATCTGTCTCATCTCATCTGCTCCCATAGCCCCCTCCGGGGTCATAGGGGCACTGCATTCAGGAAATTCTGTTATCACAATAGGAATTCCCTCTTTTCAGTCCCTCTCTTTGTTTGTGTCGTGCTTTTTTCCTTCCTGTCACCTCCTTATTATCCATTTTCTTTCTTCTTGGTCCATTCTCCTGCCTTTTTTCTAGAAAGACTTAAAAGGTAACAGTTCTCTCCCATGCTGAAGTCGGATGTGCTGGGCTTGACTTGTCAAGTGCTTAACTGCAGTGCAGTGTGTTTTTGCTCATATCACAGACAATGATAGTTGTTGTCTAAGCATTCGACAAAGAAGAAGAAGAAGAATCATTTGTGCTTCACACACACACACACACACACACACACACACACACACACACACACACACACACACACCCCTCTCTCTCACTCACATACACACACTTACACACACATATCTGCTGTCTGTCTCTGTCTCTCTCTGTCTGTCTCTTACTCACCACACACACACACACACACACCCACCACACACACACACACACCCACACACCCCCACACACACTGATGCAGAGTGAGTTATTACACAGCAAGCAAGCACACAATGGGTGAAAAGCATGAAGGTAATTATTTGCCCAACTGGAGGTGGCTGGATGAAGCCTGAGGCAGTTAGCTGAATTAATTGAGGATGGCTGGCTGCCCGTTTGCAGTCAGTAATGGTTAGTTTATTTATGTCTTGCTCTTTTCTGTGTTATTTCTTTTTAAAGTATACCCTAATGCCTTGTACTAAATGAGGGGGGTGTGGGAGTGGCGGGTTGGGGGTTGGGTGTGTGTGTGTGTTAGGGGTAGGGTGTGTGTGTGGTGGGGGTTGGAGGGTGTGTGTTGGGTGTGTGTGTGTGTTTGGGTGTGAATGTGTCTGTGGTGTGTGTTTGGGTGTGAATGTGTCTGTGGTGTGTGGTGTGTGTTTGGGTGTGAATGTGTGTGTGTCTGTGGGGTATGGTGTGTGTGTGTGTGTGCATGCATGTGTGTATATGTTTATAATTTTGTAGTTTTAATTTATTTTATTATTTTGAGGATAAAGGAATAGGTATCTCGTGTGCTTTTTCACATCCAGTCCTTGTGTCTGCAGTTTTAATTTTGTCATCCATGTGTGTGTATGTGTGTGTGTGTGTGTGTGTGTGTGTGTATGTTTGTGTGTGCGTGTGCCTATGTGTTCAGGTATATGTGTATGTATGTGTGCTTACGTACGTTCAAATACATGCCTGTATGTATGTTTGTGCGCTTATGTATACATGTGTGTATACATGTATGTGAGTGTGAACACATATGTACATGCTTGTGTGCGTTTGTACTTGTGTATGTCTGTTTGTGCACATATCTTAACTTTTTGTTTACCGTCTTACCATCTAAAAATACCCAAAGTGATGTGGTGTAGCATGTATGGGATGTCCTGCCCTCAGTATCACATGGCATTTAGAGACTGAAGTATGCATTTGCTGTTAAAGAAAACACACAGTATATTTGTGCAGATGTGTGGTCCTACATTTGTCACATATTCAAGTGGGCACATGTATGTCCGTATGCATGTGTATATATATTCACATACAGGCATGTGTTTTGAACATATGCACACACTCAGCAACCACACACACACATTCAACACAACACAACACAACACATGCACGCACGCACACATGCACGCACACACTTACCACACCACACAGACACAAACACACACACTACACACATACTCTCACATCAAAAGCCACCCCCCTAAAGAAACAAACAACAGAAAACAATACAGAAATACTCTCTCCTTTTCTTGTTTTTAAATATACATGTACACCAAAAAAAAAAACAACCACAAAACTATCAGCTAACAATCTGAAGGCTACAATTATACCAAAGCAAAAATAAGTCATGCGAATGAAATAGGAAACAAGCCATAGAAAAAAAGAAGAAAAAATAACAATAACACAAAGAAAAGCCTGCTTGCTGCAGGCTCTGCCATCAATCTCATCACCAGCTGTCAGCGTAATCAGAATCTGTTTCAAGCGTGAGTGAACGAAAAGGTTTTTTGTTGTTGTTGGGTGTTCCTCAGCTTAACTCACGGGGACTCGCCCACAATGTGCACTCTGACTCACTCATCCTACCTGGAAATCACTGTCTATGAGACTATAAGTACACACTGGATGAGAAGTTTTTGTGTATGACGTTTTTCAAGTACCTCACCATATAGGCAGCCATACTCTGACTTAGGATGACAAGATTTACAAAACTGTATACACACGGGGACTGGATGTAAAAATGCACATGAGTGCTTTTTCCATTATCCTCAAATAATAAAAGAAGAAAGATGATTTTTTTCCTCCTTTAATGGAGAGTACAGGTTGTTTGTGGTAAGGGCATGTCATGGCTGAAGACAATATCAACATAACATTTCGCTATTTCGCTCCTATTACAGAAAACAATAGTTGCTGTCAGAGTGTTGGACAAAGAAGAACCCTCCAAAATATAATAATAATAATAATAATAAATTGACTTTATATAGCGCTAAAAACAAATCAAAGCGCTTGCACTTAAGTCATTCTTACACAGTCATACAACCAGTAACAATGAATAGTTCCAACAAGTGCAAATGTGCACACACACACACCCCACACACACACACACACACACACACACACACACACACACACACACACCACACACACAGAGGTCACACACCCTGGCAGGGTGATAGAATCTTGGTTGTTAAAGGTAGGGAAAAGCTATGAGAAAAAGCAGGAGAGGAAAATCTTAGGTTTGAAATAAATATGTCTTGAGACTGGATTTAAAAGTGTCATAAGAAGGCTTTTGGCGAAGAGAGAGAGGGAGGTCATTCCAGATCAATGGACCAGAAAAAGAGCGATGGCTGACAGTGGATTGGTTGAATCTAGGTATTTGTAAGGACAAGGTACCTGCAGCAGAGCGGAGGGAACGAGAAGGAGTGTACAAGTGAAGACATTCACAGAGGTAGGAGGGTGCAGTTTTGTGGAGACATAAACAAAATAAAACAGTAAACAAAATATATCAACTCTCTCCACAATAATCATCACTCCATGGTGGGGACTAATGGTTGTGTGTGCAAAATTTCAACATTGGTGAACCTCTAGGTCAGGAGCAATATATATATATATATATGTGTGTGTGTGTGTGTGTGTGTGTGAATGTTTTTTTTTACAAATTGTCACAGGGCCTCTTGCTGCTGTTCACTCTTCTGAGGAAAATCGCCTGGGACTACGGTCGTCTGGCGCTGGTCAGCAGGACGGAGGAAAAGTAAGTCAAGGGCAGTAACTACAGAAAACATCATCTCTCACCAAATTTCTTGTTTTTATTTTTTTCTTCTCATAATTTTTGTCGACTTATCTCTCTCTTCCATAATTTCTTTGAAGTCATTTTGAGCAATGGAGTGATGTCCCCCAAAAGTTTTGTTTTCCTCCACCCCCCCCTTCCTGTTTGTTGATTATAATAAATTGGAAAGTGTTGGAAGATGTTTATTTAATTTTGTTTTATAAGGTCCTCTGTGAAGGAAATTAACAACAGAAACACAGCAGAGGTGGAGAGGGGAGGGGGAGAAATGCTGTTTGTTCTTGGCAGAGTTGTCAGACTTGTTTGTGGACAAATGCAATGAATGTCACCCCGAGCCCCCCTCCCCACACCCCCCACATGTGCAAGCCATAGCTCTTTAGCTGCATTATTATACTGAATCAGTGAATGATTGTATGGTCTTCTGTATAGCAGCCCTGGTGTTGCCAAGAGAACAGTTGTAGCTATATAATAATTATGTCTATATTATTTATTGTATAGGCTCCTGCCAATGCCAAAGGAACAGTTTCATGGCTGTAAAAGTTATGATGGATAATTATACATGCTCCTGTTAGCGCCAAAAGAGCATTTCTGTAACTGCATGGGTATCATAGATGGTTGATACATTTTACTGTTTGTGCCAAAAGAGCATTTCTGTAGCTGTATGAGTATCATAGATGGTTGATACAGTATACTGTTTGTGCCAAAAGAGCATTTCTGTAACTGTATGGGTATCATAGATGGTTGATACAGTATACTGTTTGTGCCAAAAGAGCATTTCTGTAACTATGGGTATCATGGATGGTTGATACAGTATACTGTTTGTGCCAAAAGAGCATTTCTGTAACTGTATGGGTATCATGGATGGTTGATACAGTATACTGTTTGTGCCAAAAGAGCATTTCTGTAATGAGTATCATAGATGGTTGATACAGTATACTGTTTGTGCCAAAAGAGCATTTCTGTAGCTGTATGAGTATCATAGATGGTTGATACAGTATACTGTTTGTGCCAAAAGAGCATTTCTGTAGCTGCATGGGTATCATGGATGGTTGATACAGTATACTGTTTGTGCCAAAAGAGCATTTCTGTAACTGTATGGGTATCATAGATGATTGATACAGTATACTGTTTGTGCCAAAAGAGCATTTCTGTAACTGTATGGGTATCATAGATGATTGATACAGTATACTGTTTGTGCCAAAAGAGCATTTCTGTAGCTGTATGAGTATCATAGATGGTTGATACAGTATACTGTTTGTGCCAAAAGAGCATTTCTGTAACTGTATGGGTATCATAGATGATTGATACAGTATACTGTTTGTGCCAAAAGAGCATTTCTGTAGCTGTATGAGTATCATAGATGGTTGATACAGTATACTGTTTGTGCCAAAAGAGCATTTCTGTAGCTGTATGGGTATCATTGATGGCTGAATACAGCATCCTGTTAGCCTCAAAAGAGCATTTCTGTAGCTGTACAAGTATAGGCCAACATGCTTGTGTTCTATTACTGCACAAATACACTGACAATTGTAGAGGATTGTATCTGCTCCACAATTTGTCAAAAGAACAGCCTTGAGTCTGAACAGATATTGTAAGTGGTTACGATTGTTTATAAGTGGTTATCTGATCATATCAGCAGACTGTATGCTTCATATTGAACAAATATGGGATACAATTATATACTTATTTCTGAACAGCCCACAGCGTTCATACTTTGGAATCCTTGGTATGACAAAAGTTCTCTTTTCTCTTCTTAGTTGTGTTGACTTGAAAATGGCGATGTTGCATATTCAATATTGATTGGTGTGATTGTATGTTGTAACATTGTAACCCTCTTGGTCGTTTTAACATGAAAATGTTGATGTATGTTATTCAGTATTGTTTGGTGTGAGATTGTATGTTGTAACATTGTAACTGTAAATGTATGTTGTAACATTGTAAATGTTGATTGTTTGATATTGATTGTGTGTTGTTACACTGTAACCCTTTGATGTCTAGTAATTAAGTGACCTTTGGCGGTGTTGGAATGTGTGGGAAGCTTACAGCACATTAATCAAATTAACTTCATCTTATTTTGACTTTGTTGAATTGGTGTGGCAGCCTCATTTCATATCTGTTTATGTGTTTGTTCATTATTTGTTCAATGCACTTTCTTTTGTTTGTTTTTTGTTTAATGTACTTTCGTTAAATTGTGTTAATAAGTAAGCACTGTTTGCATTTTTTCAGATTAGTTTAATTAATATAAAAGTAACATCAAATGTGTAGTTTAATTAATGTAAAAGTAACATCAAATGTGTGATTTGTATGCCTTTTTTTTTTTTTTTTAACAATTAAATTTTTTTGGGGGGGAGGGGGGTCGGGGGAGGGAGGTTCAGAAGATATTGTTTTTGTAACAGCTTCTAATTGTTACTGTGTTGTAATACTTTGTGTTATACATGGCACGTGATTTTGTGTTATATTTGCAGCCGAGCCATCTCCAATTCTGGATCATATGATGTGTATGTGTCATAATTCCTCACGTTATAACAACTCGCTGTTTGTGGAGAATGGGGTTTCTTGCTCTTCTCTGGTTTTGGTCTTTTGTGCATATTTGTTTGGGGCTTGTGTCTTTATTGGCTTCTTTGTCGTGGTGGTGGTGGTAAACATCGTTGGCATGGGAATGGCATGGGGAGCATGTAGCATGGGGAATCTTTTGGTGAAAGATGATCACTTCTCACAGATGCATTCCTGATTTTAATATCAATCGTCAAGACCTGCTTTCCCATTGTGGAGATGCCAGGGGTCTGCAATAGCATCCCTACCTCCTGGAAATTATGTGCTAGAAATTCCCTCTTTTCTATCCCTCTTCTTTTTTCTACCTTGTTTCTTTTCTTCCTGTCATCTCATTCCTGTCTACTTTCTGCCTTCTTGGCTCATTCTCCTGCCTTTCTTTCCAGAAAAATGAGAAAGATATTTTTTCTTTTTTAAATGAGAAAGACTTTTAAAAAAAAAAGAGAAAGTCTTAAATAACAATTCTTTCCCACGCTTAAGTCAGATGCTCTGTGCCTGACTTGTCAGGCACTTAACAGCACTGCAATGCATTACACTTACGGACAACAATAGTTGCTGTCTGAGCGCTTGAGAGGAATTTGCTGTCTCAGTAGTTTCAGATTGCATGTTTATTTCTTTAACATGTGGACTGTATTCAGGGTATGTCTGTGTCATCCATACCACCAGTCATAGTGAATCTTCCATACCACCAGTCATAGTGAATCTTCCATACCACCAGTCATAGCGAATCTTCCATACCACCAGTCATAGTGAATCTTCCATACCACCAGTCAAAGCGAATCTTCCATACCACCAGTCATAGTGAATCTTCCATACCACCAGTCAAAGCGAATCTTCCATACCACCAGTCATAGTGAATCTTCCATACCACCAGTCATAGTGAATCTTCCATACCACCAGTCAGTGAATCTTCCATTCCACCAGTCAGTGAATCTTCCATACCACCAGTCATAGCGAATCTTCCATATCACCAGTCAAAGCGAATCTTCCATACCACCAGTCATAGTGAATCTTCCATACCACCAGTCAGTGAATCTTCCATTCCACCAGTCATAGTGAATCTTCCATACCACCAGTCAAAGCGAATCTTCCATACCACCAGTCATAGTGAATCTTCCATACCACCAGTCACAGTGAATCTTCCATACCACCAGTCATAGTGAATCTTCCATACCACCAGTCATAGTGAATCTTCCATACCACCAGTCAGTGAATCTTCCATTCCACCAGTCATAGTGAATCTTCTGCTCTCACCTGTTGCTCTTTCCTCTGTCTTTTTCCCCAGTACCTTTTGCATTAAAGAAGTTTGACCTTAAAGATCTATGCAAAATGGCCTTTCCAAGAATTTACTATTTTTTGTAGTTTCTTTCCAATTTTGTTTATCAATTTTGTTTTTTTATTGGTGTAATGTAATTGTGTGATATGCTGATTGTGGGGGGTGTTGGTGATGGTTTTTGTGTTATGCATGCAAATTATACTTGTATGTATGTGGTATGCATGACATTGCTTGCAAACCTGTGCATGTGTGTATACATTTTTGTATTATAGTCTGTGAATTCAGGGTGTTATGTCTACAAATGTATACTAGTGTGTGTTTTTATTTATTTATTTATGAAAATTCGTTTATATCGAGGATAATGGAATAAGCACTTATGTGCTTTGTTACATCCAGGCCCTGTGTGTATGCGGTTTTGTGAATTCTGTCATCTGTTCCCACCAGCACACAATGTGTGTGTTTGTGTGTGTGGTGTGTGTGTGTGCACATGAGCACACATGTTCATATGTGTGTTTGTGTGCTTTGCACATTTTCTTTATGCACAGCATACTTATCAAGTCTGTAAAAAAACCCAACCCAACAAAGACCAGAAAAACACTCATCAGTTCAACAATGCTCCAACTAATGAATAATTATTGATTGATCATCCATATGTGTGTGTACTTGGCGCAATCTTACAGTGTTGAGGTAATTGATTGTTGGATTGTACACTTCTGTGTATCGTGTTTACTTACACTATGCAGGCTATGATCAGCAGTCATACAGACATTCTCTTTCTATCTATCTATCTATCTGTCCCGTAGTCTGACGACCGTGGGGGCACCCTCAAAGACTCAACAACCAGTTCCCTCCATTCCTCTCTCTGTTCTGCCTTTCTCAGGGTTTTGTTGAGTTCTAGGCCTGTCCATTCGCTGATGTTATCCTCCCAGCTCTTCCTTGGTCTGCCTCTTCTTCTTCCTACAGACATTCACGGGGGTTTAAAAGAGGCAGGGCAGGCAGGCAGACAGACCGGCAGACATTGATCTTGCACTTCTGTGTGCTGTGTTTACTTACACTATGCAGGCCATAATCAGCAGTTGTACAGACATACTGGGTTTTTAAAAGAGGCTCCCCACAGTCAGAATGTGGCTACCTTCATGGTGGGCAAAAACGGTCATATATGCAAAATCTCACCTTTGGTGAACCTCAGAGCTCTAGCTGAGGAACAAACAACAACAGCAAGCAGAACCCCTCACCCCCCCCCCCCCCCTCCCAACAGGCAGGCAGGCAGACAGATAGACAGGAAGGCAGACCAAATCTTGTTTGATATTGCTGCATTATCCTATGGTAAAGGAAAAAGTTATGCAAGTTAAGCTTTTTTTTGTTTTTGAACTTTTTTGGCTTTGTTTTATATAGTTTACATAATGTTTGCTTAGTTTTCTCTATTAGTTTTTATTTTTTGCTTTGTTTCTGCCTTTCCACATATTTCTCCTTTTTGTTGTTGTTGCTCTTATTTCCTTTCTTTCTTGCTTGCTTTTTTCCTTTCTGTTTCTTTCTTTCTTTTTTGTTGTTGTTGTCTGTTTGAAAAATATACATTTTTCTATCTGATTTATGTGTACATTGATGCAGCTACACTTTGTGATGCATTTGATTTATCACATTTAGTAAAATTTTCCACCATTTCAGTGTATTTTAAATAGATATATTAAAAATCTCATAAAAAAACAAAAGAAATGAATCTATCATTTCTATCACTTTTTATTATGTCCTGTTTAAAAGAAACTGAAGAATTTTATCACTTGATCACTTTTTGCTCTGTCTTAAAATAAGTATTTTAGTTGTCCAAAATTTGAACGTGTGAATCACGGAATGAATAATTATAATTTTAATGTTTAAATAGGTTCATGTTCTTGCTCTGTTTACTTGTTTTATTATATGTTTATTTGCTATTATAATCATTTATTCGAAAGTTTTCCTTCAGTTTCTATCTATCTATCTATCTCTATCTATCTATCTATCTATCTATCTATCTATCTATCTATCTATCTGATCTATCTATCTATCTATCTATCTGTGTGTATGTGTGTGTGATGTGTGTGTGTGTGTGTGTGTGTGATTCTTGCTTGAGTTTTTTAATTTTCTTTCTTTAAAAAAAAAATTAAATGCTTGTTTTCTGATTGAATGAATTTTTACATGTGTATTAGAGAAATTATTTGATTTGAAAACAAGATAACAATCATTGTGGAATCAAATGACAAGGGGGAGCATATCAGCAGTGTGGAAATGGAAAGGAAAGGGAATGGAAAGGGTTTATATATATATATTTTTTTTTTTAAAAGATTAGATGGAATGGAAAGTTGTTAATTGTTTCTTCCGTTCTAATCCATTTTCTTTCTTTCTTCCTTTCTGTTATCTGTCTTTATTTCTCTATTTCTTTCTCCTTCTGTTTCCTTTCTTCTTTCTTTTTCTTTTTGTAAACTGTCTTTCTTTCTTTCTTTTTAAATTTTTTTATTTTCATTGATTTGTCAATGTTTCTGTCTGTTTGCCTGTATGTCTTTCTTTCTTTGTCTTTTCTGTTTTCTTTCTTCTTCTCTTCCATCCTTCCTTTCTTTCTTCCCTCTTTTTCCCCTTCCTTTCTTTGTTCCTTTGTTCCTTTTCTCCTTCCTTCTTTCCTTTCTTAGTAAGTTACTTCCTTTCTTTCCTCTGTTTTCTTTCCTCCTTCCTTTCTTTCATTCTTTCTGTCTGTTTTCCTTTCTTCCTTTCTTCTTTTCTTGCCTCCATCATTCTTGTATCTCTATCTTGCTTCCTTCTTTCTTTCTGTCTTTCTCCCTTTCCGTCTTTTTTTTTCTTTCTTTCTTCTTTTCTTTCTTCCTGCTTTTCTTTCTTTCTCTCTGTCTTAATTCTGTCTGTCTTTGTTCCTTCTTTCTTTGTTTACTTCCATTGCTTCCTTCCTTCCTTCAGTCTGTTCTTTCTCCAAGACATGTCACTTATCAGACTGTGGTGGTGATGGTTCATCACGGGATTGTTCAGGTGGACGGCTCTGTTCTATGGGGACAGCAAGAAGAAGTTACGGACGCAGGACTCTGTCGATTCCAGAGTTCACTCTCAGGATGAGGTCAGCCTCTGTGTGTGCGTTGTGTGTGTGTGTGTGTTGTTGTGTGTGTGTGTTGTGTGTGTGTGTGTGTGTGTGTATGTGTGTATGTGTGTGTGTACTCTCAGGATGAGGTCAGTTTCTGTGTGTGTTGTGTGTGTGTGTGTGTGTGTGTGTGTGTTTGGTGTGGTGTGTGTTGTGTGTGTTGTCAGTGTGTGTGTGGTGTATATGTGTTGTGTGTGTTTGTGTGTTTGTGTGTTGTTGTGTGTTGTGTGTGTTTGCTGTGGTGTGGGTGGTATGTGTGTGTGTTGTGGTGTGCTGTGTGTGTAACAGCGCTACACTTTGTAGTTGTTGTTCTTTGGCGATGCTGGGGAGTTGCCTTTGTGTGTAACGCAGCAACACTTTTTAAATCTAGTTGAGGAGAACGTGGTCGATGTTGGCGGTCAACTCGTTCCAGAGGTCGCGGTGATCCACGTCGGACTGGGTTGTGTCTTTGGAAAGACATTTATCCATTTTTACTCCAAGGTACAAGGGGTACCGTTGCGGGGTATCTGGCGACGACTACTCTGTCACAGGGTGGTGACATCCGCGCTAAAACCACTCCCGGGCCCAGGGTTTGGCTCGAAGACATAATTACTTTTTTTTATAGTTGAGGAGAAACATGATGTTCTTCACACGGACAGTTTTCCTGCCCACAACAGGTGTGCCATCCTGTGGCATACTTAGTCAGTCGTCTGACCTTTCCCTGTTCTTGGCTACAGCGCTGAGGTGCACTAGTGGCTACATTTCTGTGTATGCAACAGTTTTTCCCTGCCATTTAGGTACCTGCATTCCGACTTTGGGCATGGTGTCTAACCGCAACATCTCTGTGCATGTGATTTTAAAAAATGTTGTCATCTGCTCCTACCAGCAAAAAAATGGCCTACTCTTCAAAAAGGCAGAATGGGCTTTTAAACAGGTGCACAAGATGTTCTGTGTGCATTTGCACATGGGGGCTTGGTTTATAGTCTCATCCAAAGGACTTTTAACATCCAGTTCCATTTTCTCGTCAAACTGAGAAGAAAGGGTAAGGCTGGGAATTGAACCCAGAACCTCACGGCTTACTTGTTTGGCAGGTGAATGTGTGTGTGTAAGTCCTTGTCCCGTGTAAGTGTATGTGTGTGTAAGTTCTTCGGATGAGACTATAAACCAAGGCCCTGTGTGCGAACGCATGCAGAACATCTTGCGCACACGTTAAATCCTGTTCCGCTTTTCAAAAGAGCAGGCCATCGTGTGCTGGTGGGAACAGATGACAAAATTTACAAAACTGCATACACATGGGGACTGGATGTAAAAAAAGCACATGAGTGCTTATTCCATTATCCTCGATTTAAAAAAAAAAGTCATCTGAGCGCTTTGATTTGTTCCTTTACAAGTTTCAGCGCTATATAAGTTCCATACATTATTATTATTATTATTATTATTATTATTATTATTATTAATGTCTTACCCATCCTGCCTGCCATCTTCCTTCTTGGTCATCTGTTCTGCAGTGTCCAAAATACAAAGTACTAAGGGTTTCCCTTCTCTGCTTTCCCATCCTCAGGTGATAGATGCGCAGTGCCTGGTCTTGTAGCTCTGGGGCAGGGAGGTCTGCCCCCTCCCCCCCACCTGGTCTCAGTGAACACATCTATTTTTTACTTCAGAGCAGCTCATTATTTTGTTGAGGATGCTTACTGGGTGTGCTTGTGTGTTCCTGTAACCTGCAAACCAAGCTGTACTGAGAAAATAAACAAACAAGTCCAGTTCCAGTTAAAACAAATGCATTCAAAGGAAAAGAACCTGAACTAAACCAAAACAAACATCGCCCCCCACACTTCCCCCAACACACACACACACAGACACACACACAGACAGACACACACACACACATACACATGAGAGGAGCTGGGAAGGACGTGCCATCATTTATCCCCAGACACATCTGACGGTGTAAAGCAAAAGAGAGAAGAAGGCTCCATAACCCACCAGATGCTGCCATTATTTTTCCTTGTTCCTTCGCTAGAGCTCTGAGTTTGGTTGTTTTGTTGCTGATAGCTGTGGAGGAGTGTTTGCTTTATAATAATAATAATAATAATATATGGAATTTATGTAGCGCTGAATCTTGTAAAAAAGTAAACAAATCGAAGCACTTGCACTCAATTCATTTACATGCATGCAACTCTCCTTAAACATAATGAACAACAGATTTCAAATCCATGCGCATGCATGCACGTACGCATGCATGCACACACGCACACGCACACACACACACACACACGCACACACACACACACACACACACACACACATACACATACATACACACTCTCGCGAACACACTTAGGAGGTGAAGGATGCTGATATTTAGTTTGTGTGTGTGTGGAACAGGAACAAAGTGTGCTGTAGTTTGTTTGCAAATGCTAGTTTTATGGTATGAAGTAATTTATTTATGAATATGTGCGTGCACTTGTGTGTATTTGAATTTCTTAAAAACTGTTAATCATTGTTGGTTGCATGTGTAGGAGAGGGTTGAATGGAAGCGCTTTGATTTGTTTTTGCAAGATATAGTGCCTATGTAAATTCCAATTGTTATTATTATTATTATTTTGATTTTTGAAGCATATACATATAAGACTTTGTACAGTCACATGAGGTCTGTTTTTTCCACAGGGTGTATTCAAGTGGGTGATAGCCTTTATCAAATTAAAGTGAGTATCTTCCTAATAATTATTTGTACTGGTTGTTTTTCTGCTTTATTTGTGTGTGTGTTGTGTTTGTGTGTGTGTGTGTGTGTGTTTGTAAGTGTGTGTGTGTGTGTATGTGTAAATGTATGTGTGTAAGGGTGTGTGTGTATTTGGAGGGATGGGGGGAGGGAGTGTGTGGGGCGATGCTTTGTTGTAGCTTATTTTGGGTAATTTTTTTTTAAATGCATTAATTTTAGTTGGAACTGTCTTTTTTTATAATTTTAACTGGAACTATCAAAATAACTAACCTGAAAGGTGTCTTAGGCTTGTGCACAATTTTTAAAAAAAGACAGAAAAAGAAGACAAGACTGCTATGATGCAACCTGTTATGTCTCCATTTTAAAGTTGAGAAAAAAGTGATGTGTCTCTGAGCGTGTGCAAATTTTTTTTTGGTTCCTCAGCTTAAAGCTACGAGGTTCACAGATTGTGAGATTTTGTGTATGCGACCATTTCTACCCACCATGAAGGTAGCCGCATTCCGACTTCGGGGATGTATGCTGGGTATGTTTGTGTTTCAGTCACCCACCGAACACTGACATGAATTATGGGATCTTTAACATGCATATTTGATTTTCTGCATGTGTATATACATGACTGGAGTTAAGGCACTGGCAGATCTGCGCTTAACTTGACCTGGGAGATTGTAAAAATCGACACCTTTAATTCGCCAGATGCTGCCAAGATTCAAACCCACGACTTGATGGACCCATGGGATTGAAGTCAGACAGTCTTACCCACTCAGCTATAGCGTCCATCATGGACAAGTTTGACTCAGCAACATGGCCTCTGCTCTGATTACAATTTGACTTTTGAAGTAGCTTCTGAAAGTTGTTGAGGTGAAGAAAAAAATCTCCACTCAGTTCTGATAACATTAACCTCTTAACTGCCCAGTGCAAGTGCACCCTATATGCCGGGGAATAAAATTCTTATGTACCACTGCTATGTTCATATCCCTCTTACTCAGAAACTACTACATGAATATTCCTGATAGTCTACCCAATGACAGTATATATATTGTAGATTACTTCGAGGCAAGCTCAAATTAGTTAGCATGATATTTCACTGCGAAAATATATTTAAAATGTAAAAAATTGACCATAAATACGATTTCTTCATCACCACTGTCATTCTGAGTACCCCCCATCACAATAATGTCAAACATATGTCTAGGCCAAATCCCATTCATTGTTTTTTAAATACACGATCTCCTGAATCATACGCAATCGTTTTCATCACTGTTAGGTAAATCTAGAGTTTTATTTGCCACTTTTACAGCTGTGTAAAGTTATTGATGCCTTGAACAAGAAGTGTCAGCAATTTTGAACAAGAACTTCCCAAGCAGTCATGCATAAAAAGACAAAATACGAGCGAAAAAACGATCGTTTTTGCCACGGTTTTTGCAGCTCGATGTTGCCAAGCAACAGGAGAGTGACCTCCATTAATTTTGGAGTTGTTTCCCTTTAACTGTAGTCAAGGAAGCAGGCTTGTTTACTTCGGTTCGACACCCCGGAAATTTTCCGGGTTGTTGGCGTATAGGGTGCACGTTTAGCCCCGGAGAATTTCCGGGGTAAGGCAGTCTAGTGGTTAAGAAACTGCCCATTCAGATTAACAGATTTGATGCTAAGGGCATGGTTACCTCCATCCTTTGCTGTGACTGCTGTGCTGTGCAGAGACAGCGACATTTTACGGAAGTGTGGTCGAGACGCTGTGCAGTACCTGTCCTTCCAGCGCTACCTCCTGGTCTATTCCTTGATCATCACCGTCATCTCCATCGTCGTCATCCTGCCCATCAACTTTCAGGGAAATCTGTGTGAGTGTCTGTCTGTTTGTCTGTGTTTCTTGTCTGTTTGTCATCTGGACATTGCCATGTTTTTGTTTGTTGTCTTGATTTGCTGTGGGGTGAGGGGTATTTGGGTTGGGGGTTTTTTAGCCAGTGAAAAGACGCATTATTTAGTGTTGTCCGAATTTTGTGTCCACATAGTGTATCGACTTTTTGTGCTTTTTTTTATATTGTTCACACATATATGTATGCACGAATACATGCACTGACACACATACATATATTACTAGTACATATATAATTATATATATAATTTTACTCATATAGTGTAATACTCGCACTCACTCATTCTTACACACATACACACAAACAAACAAACAAATGATGCCCAGCAAAGGCAGACAAAGCCACACTGTGACATGCAAACCTTACAAGTGCACTGGCTCTCTGTCTGTTGCAGTGGGCAATGCCACCGAGTTTGGCCACACCACCATTGGAAACCTGGACACTCAGTGAGTGAAAAGAATAATTTTGTAAAAATTAAAGGAAAAAAAGGTGGCTCCTCAGTCTCCCCTGTTGGGATGCCAGGGATATGTCAGTATAAATAGCATCTCCACCTTCTGAAAATTCTGTGCTGGGAATTCCCTCTTTTCTGTCCCTCTCTTTTGTTTCTGCTTTGTTCCTTTTCTTCCTGTCACCTCTTCCGTTTTTATCTATTTTCTGCCTTCTTAGTCCATTAGCCTACCTTTTTCCCCAGAAAGACTAAAAAGATAACAGTTCTCTCTCATGCCGAAGTCAAATGCGCAGGGCCTGACTTGTCAGTCGCTTAATGGCAGCGCCAACAGATTTTTGCTTCTATGACGGACAACAGTAGTTGTTGCTGTCTGAGCGTTTGATGAAGAAGAAAAAGAAGTTCCTTAGTCCTGTGCAACACACCGCATGGTGCCAGACTGCTGTCACTGCAGGGACACTAGCATCACTGTATTTGTTTGTTGTATATCACTTTAAGTCACGGCAGATTTCTCTGCGTGAAATTCGGGCTGCTCTCCCCAGGGAGAGCGCGTTGCCACAAGAGCAGTACCACCCTTTTTTTTTTCTTTCCTGTCTGCATGTGTGTTTCTTTCCCTGTAAGAGTGACTTTATTTCTACATAATTTTGCCAGGGACAACCCTCTCTTGTTGTCATGGGTTTTTACATGCGCTAAATGCGTGTTGCACACGAGACTTCAGTATATCAGTTCATCCAAAAGACAAGCACCCAGACCACCACCACTCATGGTCTAGTAGCTGGGGGAAAAGTTTGGGGCACAAATGGGGGTCAAACCTGGACCAGGACTGGAGTTTTTGCTGTGTGGGCAGGTGCATTGCCTGTAGGCCACAGATTCACTGTCATGTAGTCACAGTGCAGCTTTACATTTGGTGTGGCTTTTTTCTGGATGAATAACACATGTGTGACACAAAAAAAAGACGCATGTGTGACTGTGTAACAAGAAGAGTCAGTTTCCATGATGACATCATCATAATCCCCCATCTTACACCAGCTGTTTGTGGCAACCCTGATATCAGATCACTCTTGTCTCATGGCGCCTACAGTGGCACAGGTAATAATAATGATAATAATAATAATTATAACAATAATAATAATAATATCTGGAATTTTGTTTATAGTGCTGAATCTTATTGAGCAACCAAATCAAAGTGCTTGCACTCTAAACATTCACATACATGCAACGGTTCACTCATAAAAAATAATCTAGACACTGAAAAGCACACACATGCACACGTGTGCACGCACACACATGCACACACACACACACACATGTGCTTGTATGCACGCGCACACACACACACACACACACACACACAGAACATCTTGCACACACATTAAATCCTGTTCTGCTTTTCGAAAGAGTAGGTGTACCGGTAGGAACAGTTGAAAAAATTTACAAAACCTCATACAGGGACTGGATGTAAAAAAACACAAGAGTGCTTATTCCATTATCCTCAAAATGAAAGAATAAATGAATAAAAAAAACCCAAAAAAACCACACACACATGACACATGTAGGCAGGGCGATGGAGATTCCTGTTGAAAGTAGGAACAGATAAGAGACGTACCTATAGGGGGAAGATCCTCGGTCGGAAAGAAGTGGGTCTTGAGGCTGGATTTGAAAATGTCACATGTATGTATTTGGTGGAGTGAGAGAGAGGGGGGTCATTCCAGATGGATGGACCAAAAATGGAGAAGGGGTGATGGCAAATAATGGACTGTTTTGTTTTTGCTTTTTTGTTGTTGTTGTTCCTTGGCTAGACCTCCAAGGTTCACCAATGGTCAGATTTTTTATGGGACCGTTTTTGCCAACCATGAAGGTAGCTGCATTCAGACTTCGAGGACGTATGCTGGGTATGTTTGTGTTTCCGTAAACCACCAAACACTGACATGATTTACAGGATCTTTAACGTGCATAGTTGATCTTCTGCATGTGGATATACATGAAGGGAATTGAGGCACTTGCAGGCCTGCACTTGAAGATGATGTGGGAGATGGTAACAAATCCCTGCCCTTAATTCACCAGACACCACCAAGATTGGAACCGACAACTTCATAGACCCTCTAGCTTAGAAACCTTTTTTTTTTTCTCTATCAAGCTGGGACATTCTTCTTCTTCTTCTTGTTCTTGTTCTTCTTCTTCTTCTTCTTCTTCTTCTTCTTCTTCTTCTTCTTCTTCTTCTTCTTTTTCTTCTAACACTCAGACAGCAACGGTTGTGTGTCATATGAGCATAAATGCGTTATCCTGCCGTTAAAGCGCCTGACAAGTCAGGCCCAGTGCATCCAACTTTGATGTGGGGTGAAATCTTACATTTAAAGTCCTTCTGAAAAAAAGGCAGGAGAATGGACAAAGGCAGAAAATAGAGAATAAAGAGATGACAGGAAAGAACAGAAACAAGGCAGAAACAGAATGATAGCAAAGTGGGAATTCTTGGCACAGAATTTCCGGAAGTTGAGGATGCTAGTTATATTGACAGGCTTCTCCCCTGGCATCCCTTACAGGGGAAGGACATTCTATCCATGATCAAATAGAGTTGTGACATGTACTGTAGCGGTGTGGTGTGGTGTGTTTGTTGTTGTTGGTGGTGGTGGTGGTGGTGTGGTTGTTGTTGTTGGTGTTGAACTTGCTGTTGTTGTTGTTGTTGTTGCTGTGTGCTGCAGGTCGCCTCTGCTGTGGGTGCACTCCCTGTTCTCCGTGCTGTACCTGCTGCTGCTGCTGGCCGTGCTGCGCCACTTCCACACCAACCTGGACGTGGAGGAGGACGAGCAGGTGGGGGGGGGGGGGGGGGGGGGGGGGGGGGTAGAGCTTTTTACACACAGAAAAGATCCCTGTTGGGATGCCAGAGGGCCTGGCAGTATGAATAGTATCCCCACATTCTGTGCTAGGAATTTCCTGTTTTCTATCTTTCTCTTTCTTTTGGCCTTGTTCCTTTTCTTTCTGTCACCACCGTCTTGTCTGTTTTCTGCCTTCTTGGTCCATTTCTCGTGCATCTATTTCCAGAAAGACTTAAAAGATAACAGATCTCTCTTATGCTGAAGTCCCATGTGCTGGACCTGACTTGTCAGGTGCGTAACGGCAGCGTGACGCATTTTTGCTCATATAGCAGAGAATAGTTGCTGTCTGAGCGTTCAACGAAGAAGAAAATAATTATAGAAAAGGTAATGGTAAGTGGGTGTGAGAAGGAAGATTGGAGTTATTTCCCCTTGTGAGCATTGCATACATGGTCACCAATCATATTTCTATTCTTAGTCTCACACAGCAGTAGTTCTGTGGCTTCTAGAATTTCTTTGAATTGTGCAGGCAGTGTTTGTTTGAAAGGTTTCTTCAGCTGACCTCACCATTTGAGTGTTATTCTGGGCTGGGGTGGGGTGGGGGGATAGTGTTGTGGTTAGATAGAGCATTGCACTCATGACTTGATGGCCCAGGTTTAAGCCAACACTGAGAATCTGTTCAAGGGGATTTTTTCCCCCTGGAGTTGACATCAGTGCCAGCTCCACTCCCCTGAAAGTCCTTCAGATGAGACTATAAACTGAGGCCCCATGTGTGAACGCATGCAGAACATCTTATGCATGCGTTAAAACCCATTCTGTCTTTTGGAAGAGTCAGCCATTTGTGTGGGTAAGAATGGATGACAAAAAAGCTTTAAAAACCTGCATGCACACTGGTTTTGTGTTAAGACATCATCTCTTTAAGTTGGAATGCGGTGACCTTAATGGTGAGCAAAAAGGGTTGCAAATGCCAAAAATGTCATTGGTGAACCTTGGAGCTCTATGTAAGGAACGGAAACAAAAAACAGAAGTGTTTCTTTCACTACTGTTCCTAACACCACTGTTGTTATTGTAGCTTTTTGTTTGAATTTTATCAGCTCTGAAATGAAAAGCTAGTATTTCTGATTGGTGTTTATTCCTTGACTGTCAGTCTCATTATGATGTGGAACACGTCTGCCCAGGTGTCCAGAACGCTGATGACCTCCAACATCCCAAAGAACAAGTGCTTTGAAGAAACCCTCCAGCTCCACTTTCAGTGAGTATGCCTTCTTCTGCAGTACAGAGAACCTTCTGTAGACATTTAGTGTAGTACACTGCTCATTGAACAGCATTGGAACATATTTAACTTTTGATAGAAATGATCTCTAAGTGTGAGAATGTAACACAATAGAGTTTTTCAGCAAAGTTCAGAAACATGGAAACAAAGTGTTTACAGCTGGTTCTCGTAGTTGATGTTTTTTGTACAGTTTAGTTATAGTTATATCATAATAAGAGTGACAGCAGACTCTGCAAGAATCAGATTTGATCTTATCATTTCAGAGTTGCACAATGAAAAAACTGAAAATCTGATCTTAAAGAGGGGGGAAAAAAATGAAAATGAAAATAAAAAGACTGCAAGAAAGTGTTCTTCTATAATTTACTGTGGCAGAGTGAGGTAAATTTTTCCTTGATTTTCATGACAATATTTCCCCCTAGATTGCTGGCATGAAGAATCTTTGATTAATTTTTTTGTTTTAAAGTATACCCAATAACGACTGCTACTTCTTTTTCATGTGTATGAGGGATGCTACAGCTGAGTGGTTAAGACTATTCAACTTCAATCCCTTGGGTTCATGAAGTTGTGGGTTCGAATCTCAGCAGTGTATCTGGTGAACAAACACGGTTGCAGTTTCCCCCACTTCCACTGCTGTCAGAGGCTATCCACTCCATCCCATCCCAGACCAGCTGGGGCTAGTTATTACAGCAGGAACTGACCATACTTGGGCGTCACAAACAGAAGGAGCGGACTATTTTAGCACTGGACCCTTGACTGAGTTATGCTGGAATTGCCTGCTGTGTTAAGGGTGGGGCTTTTTACCTTCTCCCAGGTCAACTTCAGGTGCAGACCTGCCAGTGCCTTGATTCCCTTCATGTATATATATACATGCAGAAGATCAAATATGCATGTTGAAGATACCGTAATTCATGTCAGGTGGGTTACAGAAACATGACCATACCCAACATCTCTGAAGTCAGAATGTGGCTACCTTCATGGTAGGCAAAAACAATCACATACGTAAAATCTCACCATTGGTAAACCTCGGAGCTCTAGCTGAGGAATTAAAAAAATAGTCATGGGCATACCCAGTCTTCCAAATCTTGTAACATGTCACATGTGACCATGAAACATGATGACCAAGGTGCACACCAACCCTAGGGGCCAGGGTTTTTGGCATGTGTAGTTATCTTTGTACTGAATTCTTGCCATAAAGGCAGCCGTAGTCAATCTTCAGGAAGACAGACTGATGGTGAGAAATGTGATTACAGGGAGGCATACCCCGAGGTGGTGATCACTGATGTGCAGTTTGCCTACAACATCACAGATTTAGTTTATTTGGACAGAAAACGGTCAGTCCCTGTGTGTGTGTGTGTGTGTGTGTTGTGTGTGCGTGTGTGTTTGTTGTGTGTACGCATGTGTGTGTGTGCTTACTTGAGCATATATGTGTTTGTCATTGCGTGTGCATGTGTGAGCTTGTCTCTGTCTCTGTATGTATACATATGTGTGCACAAATGCATGTATGAGTATATTCATGCTTGTCAGAGATTCAGCATGTGTCTCTTTTTTTTTGGTGTATGCTGGCCTTGTAGACCAGCACATGAATCAACAATAATCCTACAGGTAGATTTATGTGTGTATGGCCATTCTTTATCCCGCCATGACCAAGCCATACCCTGCGCCAAAGCAGCTTTGTCAAAACGAAAATGGTAGAACTGACAAGTGAATGAACAATGAAGGCAACATGAAGAAGCGAAGCTTGAGAGACACAGAACACAGGACAGGACAGAGGACCCCCACCCAAACATCCCAACAGAAAGCTGAACAGCTCTGGTGGTTCCAGAAACAGGAGGGGCCTCTGTTGGTGTTTGGGCATTCCCCAGCTTAACGCCCTGGAGGTCACCCAGAATATACACTCTGTCTCACTCATCCCACCTGAAAGACCACACTGCAAGATCATAAATACACCATGGACAAGAAGGTTGCTTGCACACAGTTCTTATATGTTTCACTATATAGGCAACCATACTCTAACTTCAGAGGATTTTGTAGAATGAAGGTTGTCATTCTGTGAGCTGTCTGTGGAGGAAAATGTTTCCCACACAACATTTTAAAACCTATCATCTAAATGTCAGCCTTGACACTTCATGAAAGTGATATCTGACAAACAGGAAGGGAGCTTCAATTTTACATTCCATAATGCAACAGCATGCCAATATTTCTTTATGAACCAGTTTACTTTCCACACAGCTGTCAGATTCCCCCACTTTCAGCTGCTATCCATCCCAGCCATCCCAGCTGGTGCTACTAATTACAGCAGGAACTGACCACACTTGGACTTGGTCAAAAGAAGGGGCGCGCTAAATTTAGCAGTCTTGACTGAGTGATGTTGGATTTGTGCGCTGACCATGAAAACCAGCTGACAATGTGATACAGACAGCTTATGATCATCTGCGCATTCTTGCTAAATTACACAAAGAAGTAAATGCATGATTTCACAATGTTGTATGAGTAAAAGGTGACAGTCATTGAATACTGTGAAGCCGTCTGTCACAACAGTGTGTGTATGTTTGTCCTTTTGTTGTTGTTGTTGTTTCCCTGCAGGCAAATAGCATCAGAAGCACGGTTGTATTCTGAGGCCGAGCTGCGCAAGTTTGGCAAACGGCCGACCATGTTTCCCTACAAGTGTGGACAACTGGCCTGCTGTAAATGCTGTGGCTGTCAGCAGGTCAGCTCCTGGGTTTTTTTATGTGTGTGTGTGTGTGTGTGAGAGTGAGTGTGTGTGCAATTGTGCATTTGAGTGGGTATCTGTACAATTATATGTCTATACCTTTGTGCATATGAATAGGTCAGTACAACTGACTTTATGTGGTCTTGGTGTCACAAGATATGCTTTAATAATAGGCTTACATGTATAAGCAATAATTTGTTTTATCAATCTTGTTTCTGATAACTGAGAAGTTTGAGCATCACAACATAACTAATCCACACTGTAAACATATTGTATGTCACATCTCTTAAAAATTACTGTGGGGGTGAGAGTCATTTGTGGACCAATTTTGCACTGATATTAGCATTTAAACCCACCAGTTCTGTGTGTCCATAAATCTTTTGGGTTTTCTGTCTGGGCTTAGAGTGAAAAAACAAGAAACACCAGCATTAGTTTTGTGGAAAGTTGTCAGTATCAGCTGCGGGTATTGCCAGTTCAGCTTGTCTGACCGCAATTATTTGTGTAAGATGATCTTACCAGATGTAGCTTTTTAATGAAAGGTCATTATGAACATTATGAATAACATAATACTCTACCAAATTGATTTTTTGTGGAGTCCATCAAATACTAAGATTAGTTATTGGTTATGTGATATATGACTTTTTTTTTCAAAGTTACAGAATTTATTTTATTTCTTTTTTATTATTTATGAATGTGTGTGTCTGTGTGTGTGTGAGATGGCTGAGGTGGGGGTGGGGGAGTTAGTGGAGGGAAGATATAAACTTTAGCATTGGAATACTCTCAACAATTATTTTCTTTTCAGAAACCAGACTTGGCAGATATCCACAAGAACACATTTTGAATAAAATTTTAAAAAAGAAGGTTTTGAAAAAGGTTTAAATACCATTAAAGACAAACTATTGTCAGTACTATAATTAAAAGTTATCACATTCGCACATTAAGATAAAAGTTAACTCTTAAGTGCATATATGAATTTCATTTGCTGGCCCAAGGAATACAAAGTCAGCAATACTTTGTCACCTCCAACACAAATGTGTTTGTGGTGTAGTGTGTAAAACATGTATATGTGCCAATATGGGCACATAACACACCACAGCACTGGAAGGATGTGTTCATAAAAATATATGTCCTGCTTTTTATTACCAACAAACCTTTTTTGTTTGGTGAGAAAAGAAAAAAGACATGGTTTTGTTAGAATAAGTAGGCAGAAAAGTATGCACACACACAACATACACACACACACATGCACACGCATGCACACACACAGACACTCAAATTCAATAAAAATTAAATACTTTCACAAATACACACACACTTACCACATACCCCCCTCCCCCCACACACACACACCTCCCACACACTCACATGCACACACACACATGCATGCACATTCACACTCACGAACACACACACACACGCAACATCTTGTGCACATGTTAAATCCTGTTCTGCTTTTCATAAGAGTAGGCCATTGTGTATCAGTGGGAACAGATGACTGAATTTACAAAACCACATACACACGGGGACTGGATGTAAAAAAAGCATATAAGTGCTTATTCCATTATCCTTGATATAAAATAAATAAATAAATAAAATACACACACACTTCAGTTCAGTTCAATTTAAATACTTTCACAAATAGATAAATTCATACAGGCAGAGACACATACAGATAGACACACACACACACACACACACACACACACACAAGTTTAAGCAGAAGAACTATAGACTATGTTTGTTCTGTAAACAAGTGATTGTGTGAAGGTGGACGCCATAACGTTCTACATGAACGAGGAAGCGGAGTTGTTGCGGATGTGTGACGAGGTCAGGGTCACGGCCTACAGGGATCCTATCGGCATCGCCTTCCTCACCCTGCAGTCAGAGATGCAGGCCCAGAAGTACGTGTGTCATTTTCATGGATGCCAGGATAGAGTCATAACTCATCATTTTATTTATCCATTGATTTTCATTGAGTGGAGCGAATTGCTATGGAAAAGCAGAGGATCACGGGGAATGGAGGAAGCTGGTTGCAAAATCTTCATTGGTGCCCCATGGGATTAAGGGATAGGGGAAGGTGCAGGTCAAAGAATTTGTATTCCTTTGCTAGAGCTTTTGAGGTGCAGTTTTTGCATAGGTGACCGTTTTTATCCCCCATGAAAGGAGCCGTGTGTTAGCTTTGGGGATGACGTCTAAACACGACACCAGTGCGCTTGCCTTTTTCACGTGTTGCTATCTGTTCCTTCCTACCGGCACACAGTGGCCTACTCTTTCAAAAGTCGTAACAGGTTTTAACATTTGCACAAGATGGTCTGCATGCATTCGCACACGGGACGTCAGTTTATAGTCTCACCTGAAGGACTTTCAGGGGAGTGGAGTCAGCGTCTATTCTGCATCTATTCTCACATGGGGCCTCGGTTTATAGCCTCATCCAAAGGACTTTAAGGCGAGGGGAGTAGGTGCTGAAATTAACTCCAGGGTAAAATGCCCTAAAACGAGTGCCTCTGTGGTGGATCGATCCTGGACTGTCCAATCATAAGCACAATGCTCTAACCACTAGGCTGTCCTGCCCCACCCCCCCATACTTATAGATAAATACCAGTGTGTGATGCTCCATTTACACAGTGAGGTAAAAAGTACATGCTCAGAGATGTGGACCCTATGAGTGTATCACTGTGTGCTGGGTTAGAGGAGAAAGGATCTGGGTCATTTGTGTGTATAGAAATCATGCGTGTGTGTTGTGTGTGTTTGTGTGGAGACAGATCCTTTGTACATATACATGATATTTATGTATATTACCTGTCTTTTACTATCCAGTTTCAACACAGATGTATGTACATCGCAGATTTTATTTGCCTTCTAAACAGAATCCGGGCCGACTTCAGTGCAAACTGCAAAGGTACCCACAATCCTCAGCTGTCCAGGATTTACACAGATCTGCGCGTGCAGGATTGGAGAGTTCAGTTTGCTCCGCCCCCAGAAAACATCAACTGGTCAGTGCGATTCTTTTCTTCTTTGCTATCTTTTTCTTGGTGTTTTTAGATCAAAGCAAATTTTTCAAATTTTTTTGTGTTTGTTGGTGTAACCCAGAACCTCATGGTATACTTGTTAGGCAGGTGAACATCTTAGCCACCCTGCCTCCTTCCTTCATAACTTTGGTCTTCACATGGGTAGAAACCTCTTCTTCTTCTTCTCTTATTTGCTTTTTACACCATCAGATGTGTCTGGGAGAAATAATGGCAAGTCCTTTCCAGCTCCTTCGTGGGCCGTACAGCTTGGTTTGCAGGGTTATCTCTGTCAGCCACACGATCTTCCTCAGGTCGCTGCTGTATAGCGTGCACCTCTGAAGGATGTGCTCGCCAGTCTGGTTTTCTTTGTCACAGGGGCACACAAGGGGGGAGGGAGTAAGTTTCAGCTGTGTGGGCATGTGGTGATTTAGTATGGGTAGAAATAGCAGCAGTCTTGATGTACTGGCAGGTCTGTGTATGAAGTGACCTTGAACCTAAACCATGTTCTCTGCGGACTTTCAGGGGGAACCTGGCGGTGCCAGACTGGAAGTGGTGGCTGCGGGCCGTGTGCATCAACGGTTTCCTCATCATCGTCCTCTTCTTCCTCACCACCCCCATCATGTTCCTCCACACCCTCGACCTCCTCAACATCGACCTCCGCAGACCAGGGGAGGAGCTGCATGTGAGAGGTTTTCTGTGGGCGGAGTTTTCAGGGGGGGAGGGAGGGGTGGTGGTGTTTTTTAAAAATTAGCATATAAGAAATTTACTTTTGTAAAGAGATGTCATTGATTGAGAGTGGGGCACGGGATAGCCTGGTGGTTAGAGCGTTGCACTTGCAGTCTGATAGCCCGAGATTGATCCCAGGTTTGAGGTACCCCCAATACACCCTTTCAAGGGGACTTTTTCCCTGGGGTCAACATCAATACCAACTCCACTCCCCCAAAAGTCCTTCATATGAGACTATAAACCAAGGTCTTGTGGGCGAATGCATGTGGAATGTCTTGCATACACATTAAAACCCTTTCTGCCTTTCAGAAGAGTTGGCCATTTCATGCACTTAGGAATGGATGATGAGATTTAAAAAAAAAAATGCATGCACACTGATATTGTGTTTAGACATCACCCCATAAGTCGAAATGCTACACACTGAGAAAAGAGGGGCATGTCCTCTGCCTTACTGGATAGGATAGGATTGGTTTCTTAAGCGTTGTTTTGGTCTTTGTGCCAGTGTCGGAGTTGAAGTGTGTTAGGGATGTCATCAACAGTCATCAGTAGAGAGGCAAGCTACATTTCAGAGGTTTTGTTTTGTTTTGTTTTGTTTTCATCTTGTATTGATTTTTCTCTGTGTGACTCTTGTGAGTCACAAATAAGTTTTGATTTCTTAAAGAGATGTCGCCCACCTCCATAAACTTGGAGAAGGGCTGTATGTATGTGAGAGTTTTTATCTTATCTTATGTTTCTTTTCAGATTTGGGGGATATTTTGGTCGTTTTTTGTTGTTGTAAAAATTGAATTTAACAGTTTTAGTTTGTCAAACAAACGTTGTCCACCTTCACAAACTAGGAGATGAACTACCAGTCAAGTTGTTTCTTCGTTTTTTGGGTGTTTTTCTTTGGTAAAGGAGGTGTCTTTTATTAGGGGAATATTGATTTCATGCTGTACATTATCTGCTTTTTCATAGGACAGCTGGAAGTGAAAAGAAAAGACCAAAAGGGGAGGAGGAAGATTGTGAAGGGCAATAACAGTTCTATAAGGAGTCTGTGTATTGTATTGTAGCATGGACCACTTAAAGTCACAGCAGATTTCTCTTTGGAAATTTGGGCTGTTCTCCCTGGGGGTGAGCGCGTTGCCACAGCAACTGTATTTGTTTTCTTATCAGAGTGGCTTTTTCCTGCAGAATTTTGCCAGGAACATCTCCCTTGTTGCTGTGGGTTTGCTTTTTCACCTGCACTAAATAATAATGTTTGACACACAGGGGATATCAGTGTATTTCAAGTAACCACCAAAAAATCATATTAAAAAAACCCAGTCTTATAAACAGATCCTCTTCTGGGGTTGTTTGTGGGAGGGGATGGGATAGCTCAGTGGTCAGAGCACTCGCTTTCTCCCAGCCAATTTTATGCAGCATTGGGTGTTTGTTACCACTTGGATGGGTGACCATTTGCATGCCTTGGCTTCAGTACAGTCCCCTACCCTAGTTCACCCAGCAGTAAATGGGTACCTGCATCTTTAGGGTCAGGGAAGGTAAAGCAGCGCAGGAGAGGAGATGGGCGCCACCCTCAATATGCTGGCCTCTCAAGGGAAGCTGGGGTCTCTGATGCCTCGCTCCCCTATGACCACATAGGTTATGGGACACCTGTACCTTTAACAAAACACAGGACCTTGGTTTATTGTCTTATCCTAAAGACTTGCACCTTGACCATCACTGATAGTGTAGTGAATGGGGGAAAAGTTTGTGGCCCAAATAGGGATGGAACCACCACACACTTCAAACCTGGACTTTTCGTTTTCTAGGCAGGTGCATTAGTTACCTCTAGACCACCGATCCACATTGTCATAGTTCCTCTGGAACTAGCTGGGCATGTATATATTATATGAACAACACAGTGTTTATATGTATATATGCATACAGCATGTGTGTGGATGTTGGTTGCAGAGCACCCTGCTGGTTCAGTTCATGCCGACGCTGCTGCTGCTGACGCTGTCTGCGCTGCTGCCCAATGTTGTCTACCTCTCCGAGCAGTACATCGGCCACTGGACCAAGTACGTACAGTCTCACCTGCTCACTTGTACCAGAGTCATTGTCACTGTGTGAATACACACATTGAACTGAAGAGCAGACCCACACTCACACACACACAAAAAGCAACTGCACTGCTTATTTAATGTACCATCTGAAAATAAAACTTTGACTTTGACACACAGACACATATGCACAGTGAGTGTTTTAAAAATGTTTGTACCTGCTTGATAAGCCACATGTTATATGCAGAAATAGGGGATGGGGGTGGAGGATAGCCGAGTGGTTAGAGCATTAAGCTTGCAGTTTGATGCCCAGGGTTTGAGCCATGATCAGGGCACTTGTACAAGGGGATTCCTCCCCCCCTTTCCACGCCAGGGCTAGCATAAGTCCCAACTCCACTGCCCCCAAAGTCCTTCAGATGAGAATGGAAACAGAGGTCCAATTACCGAACATATGCAGAACGTGTGACAAGCCCGTTCCGCCTTTGAGAAGAGAAGATCATTTTTCATGCTGGAAGGAATGGATTACAAAATTTCTTTTTTTTTAGAACAAAAGAAAACCATGCACGCTGGTGTCATGTTTATGCATCATCCCCGAAGTCAGAATACAGTTACCTTAATGGTGGGCAGGTGGTTAAATACACAAAATCTCCCCATTGGTGTGTCTGGAGCCTCTAGCAGAGGAGCAGCAACAGCAACAACAGAAAAGCATCAACAACAACAAAGCGTAACAATGCCTCACGGCGAAACAAGATTTTTGTCTTGTTATTGTATGATGTATTGTGTCAATGCTTATTGTAATGATACTACTACTTCTACTACTACTACTACTACTTCTACTTCTGCCACTGCTGCTGCTACTGCTGGTGCTGCTGCTTCTACTACTACTACTACTACTACTACTATTACTACTACTACTACTACTACTACTACTACTACTATACTACTACTACTACTACTACTACTACTACTACTACTACTACTTATGATGATGATGAAGATGATGGTAATAATAATGATGATGATAATAATGATGATGATAGTAATAAAAGTATGTGCAAACCTAGCCAAACAGACATCAAGTTGGAACCCCTTCCTTCAGATAAGACTATAAACCGAGGCCCCGTGTGCAAACGCACGCAGAACATCTTGCGCACACATTAAACCCTGTTCCGCTTTTCGTAAGAGTAGGCCATTGTGTGCCGGTGGGAACAGATGACAAAATTTCCAAAACCGCATCACACGGGGACTGGATGTAAAAAAGCACATGAGTGCTTATTCCTTTACCTTCAATATAAAAGAATAGATATATAAAATAAATAACCCCCCCTCCCCCCCTCCCCCCGGTTGTGTTGTTGTGCAGGACGGCGGAGCACCATGCGGTGATGAGGAAGACGTTCATCTTCCTGCTGATGATGGTCCTCATCCTGCCCTCTCTGGGACTCACCAGGTAAAACTGCGTCCTCAGCTGCACAAAAACATCCATCCTCAGGTGTTGGTCCTTGCTTTTCCCTGTGCGTGCGGAGATGCTGGTCTGATTGGTTTGGTTGTATTATAGTCCCAATGGAGCTATCCAATTTTGTGACTGTACTACCAACCAGAGGTATTAGAAATTTTTCAAGCAAGGATAGGTGGAAAGTTTGCAGCACTCACTGTGATAGACTCAGACATAGATACACTGACGAATAGTTTCAATACAGCAGGGACTGAAACAGCAAGCGAGCTTCTTGGCAAACACCGACCAGTCAAAAAACCATGGGTCACACCTAACATCCTACAACTATGCGACAAGCGTAGAGAGTTGAAGAAAAAGAAAAATGAAACAAAAGAAAGAGCAGAACAATATAGGGCAGTCAACAAAAGAATCAGGAAGTCCATGACGGAGGCAAAAGAGAAATGGATCGGTGAACAGTGCCAAGACATTGAAGAGAACATCAAGAAAAACAATAGCAAGAAAGCATATCAGCTGGTGAAAGACCTGACTAGCACAAAACAGGGAAAAGGTTTAACAATCCAAGACAAAAATGGGAAGTGTCTCACTGACGACCAGGATATTCTGAACAGATGGACAGAATACTGCTCCGACCTGTATAACTATAGAACCGCAGGAGATCCAGAAGTCCTTAATGTACCCGCAAGCAAAGACACAGACAGTCACCCTATCCTCCGAGAAGAAGTGGAAACAGCAGTGAGATCGCTGAAAAAGGGAAAGTCAGCAGGGGCTGACAACATTCCAGCTGAGTTGGTTCAAGCTGGAGGGGAAGCCATGATCAGCGCCCTACTAAGAATCTGCAACAAGATCTGGCAGACAGGAAAATGGCCAACACCATGGACATAGTCACTCATCATCACCCTCCCCAAGAAAGGAAATCTACAACAATGCCATAATTACCGCACAATCAGCCTCATATGCCACCCAAGCAAGGTCATGCTGCAGATAATATTGAATAGACTGAAGCCACAAGCAGAGACCATCATTGCTGAGGAACAAGCAGGTTTCAGAGCAGGGCGCAGCACAACCGAACAGATATTCAACCTCAGAATACTATGTGAGCGGTACCTTCAACATCAACAAGACCTTTACCACGTATTTATCGATTTTAAGAAGGCATTTGACAGGGTGTGGCATGCAGCTTTGTGGGCAACCATGAATTTGTACAGCATCAATGCAAACCTGATCAGAGTCATCAAACAGCTGTACAGCGAGGCCACCAGTGCAGTGTACTACAACAACAACATTGGAGAATGGTTTCGAACAACAGTTGGAGTAAGGCAGGGCTGTCTACTCTCACCCACTCTTTTCAACATCTTCCTTGAGAGAATCATGGCTGATGCACTGGAACATCATGAAGGATCAGTCAGCATTGGTGGCAGAACGATCACAAACCTCCGCTTCGCAGATGACATTGATGGAATAGCAGGATCAGAAAAAGAGCTTGCCAGCCTAACAGAACACTTGAATAAGGCCTCCAAAACATACGGCATGGAAATCAGTGCAGAGAAGACCAAACTGATGACTAATAACACCAACGGCATTAGCCCTGATATCAGGGTTAATGACCAGAAGCTGGAAACAGTTCAAAGCTTCAAGTACCTGGGAGCCATTGTATCAGACCAGGAATCCAAGCCAGAAGTAGTATGCAGGACTGCACAGACAATAACAGCTTTGTCAAAACTAAACACCATCTGGAGAGATAAAAATATCTCACTTATCTCCAAGATCAGACTACTGCGCTCCCTTGTCATATCCATATTTCTGTATGCCTGTGAATCATGGACCCTGACTGCAGATTTAGAGAGAAGAGTACAGGCGGTGGAGATGAGATGCTTTCGGAGAGTCCTTGGCATCTCCTACAAAGACCACATAAGCAATGAAAGTGTGCATAACAGAATCCAGCAAACCATTGGACCCTATGAGAACCTTCTAACGATCGTGAAAAAGCGTAAACTTAAATGGTATGGGCATGTCACAAGATCCAAAGGACTTGCAAAGACAGTTTTACAAGGCACTGTCCAAGGAGGAAGAAGAAGAGGCAGACCAAGGAAGAGCTGGGAGGATAACATCAGCGAATGGACAGGCCTAGAACTCAACAAAACCCTGAGAAAGGCAGAACAGAGAGAGGAATGGAGGGAACTGGTTGTTGAGTCTTTGAGGGTGCCCCCACGGTCGTCAGACTACGGGACAGATAGATAGATAGACTACCAACCAACTATTACCATGTGCCTTTGGCCAGTTGGTATAAATAGCATCCCCATCTTTCAGGAAATTCTGTGCCAGGAATTCCCTTTTAATAAAAAATCCCTTTCTTGGTTTCTGCCGTGTTCCTTTTCTTCCTGTTCCCTCTTTCTTCTCTATTTTCTGCCTTCTTAGTCTTTCTCTTGCTTTTTTCCCCACAAAGTCTTAAAAGATACAAATTCTCTTGCACGCCTAAGTTGGATGTGCACACTGGGCCTGACTGGTCAGACACTTACCTGCAGCGCAACACGTTTTCACTGATATGACAGACAGCTATAGGTGCTGTCTGTTTGTTTGATGATGAAGAAGAAGAAGAAGAAGAATATAAAGCTGGTTTGTGTGGGGGTGGGTTTTTTTTCTTGTTTCAGTGCCAAAGCGCTGTTTGAGTGGATGGTGGTCAATGCAGAGAAGCGAGTCCAGTGGCAGTAAGTGGAATTTTGGTTTTGTTCGTTTTTTACAAAAAGACAAGTTGCCTGTTATCTCCCCCTGTGGGGATGCTGGGGGCTCTTTTAGTATTCAGTGAGTTTGAATGGATTAAATTCTCTGTGTGTGTGTGTGTGTGTGTGATTACTCATTCTTGTATTTATTATTTATTTATTCTTTTATTTCAGGGATAGTGGAATGTAGAATGTTTATAGTCTCATCCAAAGGACCTGTGCGTGTGTGTGTGTATGTGTGTGTGTTTATAGCCATCTATTCATGTTTGAAAAATGGAAATTTCCATTGCTTTTTACTGAAATTGCTTTTTACTGAAATATTATAAATGTCTAAGGGTTTTTTTTTTTTAATGCAAAATTATGAGAGCTGAATTTTTTTTTTTAATTGTTAGTATTCTTATCTAGTCTATCATAATGATTATCATCACTGTCATCATCGTTTGTACTCATTTACATCATAATTTTTTTTCTATATTTTTCTTTTTAAAAATAATGGAATAAGCACTTATGAGCTTTTAAACATCCAGTCTCCATGTCCATGTGGTATTTTAAATTTTGTCATCTGTTCCCACCAGCACACAATAGTCCACTCTTTTAAAAAGTTGAAACAGGTTTTAGCATGTGTGCAAAATGTTTTGCATGTGCTTGCACATGGGGCCTCAGCTTAATAGTCTCACCCAAAAGTCTTTTGGGAGAAGCAGAGTCAGCACTGATGTTTACTCCTGGGGGAAAAATCCCCTTGAATGGGATTTGAACCTGGGTCAGCAGATCACCAGCGCAGAGCACAATACTCTAACCACAAGGCTATCCCATCATCAATATCATTATCATCATCATTATGATAATCATTATTATCAGGATCATTATATCATCATGATTATGGTGGCAGAAGGAAGGTGGCAGGATGGTTAAGACATTTGCCTGCCAAGAAGTAAACTGTGAGGTTCTGGGTTCAATTCCCAGCCTCGCCCTTTCTTCCCACTTTGACCAAAAAATTGAACTGAATGTCAAAGTCCTTCGGATGAGACTATAAACTGAGGCCCCGTGTGCGAACACATGCAGAACATCTTGCGCACTCGTTAAATCCTGTTCCGTTTTTCGAAAGAGTAGGCCATTGTGGGAACAGATGACAAAATTTACAAAACCGCATACACACGGGGACTGGATGTAAATTTTAAAAAGCACATCAGTGCTTATTCCATTATCCTCGGAAAAAAAAGAAGTCATCCGAGCGTTTTGATTTGTTGCTTTATAAGATTCAGCGCTATATAAATTCCATACATTATATTATTATTATTATTATCATCATGGTTATTCTTTCTGCGACAGGTGTATCTTCCTGCCCAGCAACGGCTCCTTCTTCATCAACTACGTGATCACGGCAGCCCTGATCGGCACCATGCTGGACTTGCTGCGCTTCTCCGAGCTCTTCTTCTACAGCCTCAAGCTGCTCATGGCCAGGTCACAGGCCGAGAAGGCCGCCGTGCGCAAGGTCAGTGGGGTCAACAGATCATCTCCCCTTTGTCCTCCTCCTCTTCCTCTTCCTTCTCTTCCTCCTCCTCTTCCTCATCTTCCTCCTCCTCCTCCACTTCCTCCTCCTCCTCCTCCTCCTCCTCCTCCTCCACTTCCTCCTCTTTTGTGTTCTGCCCCTCAATTCCTGAGGAGTCACTTAGGTAGTGACTATACTGAATTGCTGTTTACCAGATTCCTCTGTTTATGTCGGTTGTGTGGTGTCCAAGCCTGGATCTGTGCAGGTGGCCTCCCTGTCCATTCTGCCATAGTTTCTGTCCTCAGTCTCCTTTCTTCAGTCAGCAGGTTTCTGGAGAAAGTTTTTGAACAAAGTGATTTTTTCTCATTGTCAGTATCAGAACAGAGTGGATTCTTCATGACTTACTGCCCCTTTGCCTTTTCAAAGGGGGTAAATGTTGCCAAAACAATGAGAGATGTGTTTTTTGTGAAAGCAATAAACCGCATTTTGTGTGGGAGCGTGGGTGCGCCCGCGTGTGTGTGAGCATGTGTGCATGCTTGCATGCATGTGTGTGGTTGGTAGTGTGGAATTTTAAGACAGAATCTTCTATACCTGAATGTTATCTGAGTGTGTATTTTGTGATCATACAAGGACCCAGTGATCATCATCATATGTATAAGCACATGCAGTTAACTACTTAATGTGTAAATTATCTCTCCATGTGTGTGCAGTCGGTGGTGTGGGAGTTCCAGTACGGAATCCACTACACCTGGATGCTGTGTATCTTCGCCATCATGGTCAGCTACAGCCTCATCTGCCCCCTCATCACCCCCTTTGGTGAGTTATCTGCCCCCTCATCACCCCCTTTGGTGAGTCATCTGCCCCCTCATCACCACATTGGGTGAGTTATCTGCCCCCCTCATCACCCTTTGGTGAGTCAGCCGCATCTGACCCATCATCACCCCCTTTGGTGAGTTATCTCCCCCTCACCACCCCCTTTGGTGAGTCAGTCTGTCCACCCGGCCCATTTGCCATGAGCACAGAGCTGATCCGCAACATGTGTTGTTGGAGCAGGCTTCACATGGGAAAGTTGTTTGTTATAGATCACCAAGTAGAGAAGGACGACTACCACCATCTCAAAAGAGAAGAACAAGTCATAGTTCTAAGACTCCACACTGGGCACAACAGGCTAAATCACCACATGTTCACAAAGCTGAAACTCGTTCCTTCTCGCCTGTAGCAAAGAAAATCAGATTGTGGTTTGAAAAAAAAAAAGAAAACCTGATTGGCAGGCACATCCTTCAGAGGTGCACCATATTCAGCAACCTGAGGAAGATGGTGTGGCTGATGGAGATAACCCTGCAAGCCAAACTGTACAACCCACAAGAGGAGCTGGAAAGGACATGCCACTATTTTTCCAAAACACATCTGACAGTGTAAAAAGCGAGGGAGAGAAGAAGAAGATCACCAAGAAGTGTCTTGATTGTACTTATTTAATATTATGTAAAACATTGCTGCCTGCAGAATCTTGTGGTCTTTTAAAATGCTCTTTAAAGTCTGTCGGAGAGAGTCTTTTAATCGGTTTTTGTTGTTGTTGTTGGTGGTGGTGGTTTTTTGTTCCTCAGCTAGAGCTCCGAGGTTCACCAGTGGTGAGATTTTGCATGCTGCCGTTGTTGCCCTCCATTAAGGTAGCTGCAATCCACCTTTGCCCCCGTGGGACTCCCGGGGTATGCTTACAAAGCGAGCATTGCAAGAATAGGATCCCTGCCCTCCAACCAGGCATGTCGTAAGAGGCGACTAAGGTGGAACCCTCCTCCAGGTTGGGGGTTGGGCACAGGGCTAACAACTCTGTCCGTAAAAAAGAGCAGTTACAGAAACAGCAACAAAGAAAACTTACTAGGTTGGCCCAGAATAGGCAGGAGTGGAAGCGCTTTGTTGCTGCCCTACACACCGCTGGGTGTAATGGCTAATGATTGATTGATTCCAACTTTGGGGATAGGGTCTAAACATGACACCTGTGTGCATGCGTTTTTTTGTTGTTTTTTAAGATGTCATCCGTTCCTACCAACATGAAACAGCCTACTCTTCTAAAAGGGGGAACAGGTTTTTTAACATGTGCACAAGATGTTCTGCACTTGTTTGCAGGTGGGGCCTTGGTTCATAGGATCACCTAAAGGACTTTAGGGGAGAATGGAGTCAGTACTGATGTTAACTTCATGGTAGAATTCCCTGAAACAGATGCCTCCGTGGTGGCTCGATCCCTGGCTGTCAGATCACAAGCGCAGTGTTCTAACCACTAGGCTATCCCAGCCCCCCATCAGTGTTCGAAAGTTTCTGCTTTAGTGAGACAAGGTACAATGTTTCTGTTGAAAGAATGTTAAAGAATTCGTAAATGGAAGAGAGCCATCTCTGAGATATTTTCAGCAAAGAAAGAAAAACATGATGAAAGGTAAGAAATATATAGAAGTAAGGAGAGAACAAACTTTTTTTTTCACTCCTCAGTTAGTGCTTCGAAGTTCACCAATTATGAGATTTTGCGTATGCGAACATTTGCTCTCCATTAAGGGAGCTGCATTCTGACTTCGGGGATAAAAGACAAATAAACACATAAACAACAAGGTTGCTTGATTGGTATTGTTTTGTTTTTACAATAAATCACTTAATGTTTAACAAAAAAGACAAGAAAACCCCCCAGATTACATGTAGAAGACTGTCTTATGACAACAATATACTGCAACTTTTTTCTTTTGGGGTGGGGGGGTCCTCAGCTAGAGCTTCAAGGTTTACCAATGGTGAGATTTTGTGTATGTAACCTTTTGTGCCCACCATGAAGATGCTGACAAGAATGACAGAACCTTTAATGATTGAACTTACCTGACAGGTCTGATGTACCTATTTTAGAGACCTGTATGAAACGGGATAACTCAATGGTCAGAGCACTCCCTTTCCCCCAGCCAAGGTTAAGCAGCATCGAGCATAGTTACCACTTGGATGGGTGACCGTTTGTACATTTTGGCTTCAGTACAGTCCCCCAGTTCACCCAGCTGTAAATGGGTACCTGCCTCTTTAGGGTCAGGGAAGGTAAAGCAGCGAGGGAGAGGAGATGGGTGTCGCTGCCCTCAATATGCTGGTCCCTAGAGAAGCTGAGGTCTGATGCCTCGCTCCCCTACGACCACAGAGGTTATGGGACACCTTTACATTTACCTTTTACAAAATATCTGGAATGATTCAACTTACTGCCAGGTCTGAGGTACCTGTTTTAGAGGTATGAAACATCTGGACAGGTCTGATGTACCTGTTTTAGAGGTATGAAACATCTGGACAGGTCTGATGTACCTGTTTAAGAGGTATGAAACATCTGGACAGGTCTGAGGTACCTGTTTTAGAGGTATGAAACATCTGCACAGGTCTGATGTACCTGTTTTAGAGGTATGAAACATCTGGACAGGTCTGATGTACCTGTTTAAGAGGTATGAAACATCTGGACAGGTCTGATGTACCTGTTTAAGAGGTATGAATCATCTGGACAGGTCTGATGTACCTGGGCATCAAGCACCTGGTGGATCGCTACAACATCTTCTTCGCCTACATCCCGTCCCGCATCAACCACCACATCCACAGCTCGGCCGTCACCTTCGTGCTGTGGGCCGTCATCATGCTGCAGATCAACATCACCTTCTTCACCGGCCTCCGCACAGGTAAGGGGGGGGGGGAGTGTACAGGGAAAAAAGAAGAAAAAAAGTGGGTGTGTACAAGTGTCTGTGTGGTTTTTTATTTATTTATTTTTCTACTTATTCTTTTTTTCTTTCTTTCTTTCTTTTTTATTTCGAGGATAATGGAAGAAGCTTTCATTTAAAAAAAAAGTTTAAAAAAGAGGAATAAGCACTCATGTACTTTTTTTAACATCCAGTTCCCCCGTGTGTATGCAGTTTTGTAAAATTTGCCATCCGTTCCCACCGACACACAATGGCCTACTCTCCCGAAAAGTGGAACGGGTTTTAACATGTGTGCAAGATATGTGTGCACTCGCACATGGGACCTCGGTTTATAATCTCATCCGAAGGACTTTTAGGGAAGTAGAGTCAGCACTGATGTTAACTCCAGAGGAAAAATCCTCTTGAACGAGTTTCAAACCTGGGTCAGCAGATATCAAGCGCAATGCACATTACTCTAACCACCAGGCTATCCCATCGCTGTGTGTGTGTATGCATGTTGTGTGTGTATGTGGGATAAGAAACATATGACACCCATATAGAGATAAACTTTTGTCTCACCTTTTCTTTCATTTTTTGGTCAAGGAAGAGAATCATGTGTAATAGCCATTCTCCTGCTTGGGGTGTTGGGGGCCTGTCAGTATGAATGGCATCCCCACCTTTTGGAAATTCTGTATAAGAAATTTCCTCCTTTCTATCCCTCTCTTTGTTTCTGCCTTGTTCCTTTTCTTCCTGTCACCTTTTTCCTGTCTATTTTCAGCCATCTTTGTCAATTCTCCTTTCCTTTTTACCAGCAAGAGTTAAAAGATAACAATCCTCCCCCATGCTGAAGTTGGATGCACTGGGACTGACTTGTCAGGCACTAAACGGCACAGCAATGTATTTTCACTCATATGACAGACACCAATAGTTGCTGGCTGAGTGTTTGATGAAGAAGGAAAACAAATCATCCATAACAAAAGAGCAATGCCCCCACTCTCCAGTGTCCCATGCTCTGTATGTAACCAAGTGTGAAAAACAAACAAGAGGAAGGCAAGAAGACAATAATGCATTCTGGGAAGAGTGTACACCATTTCCTGTTTGTTTGCATTCTAAGAAGAGTTGTACACCATTTCCTGTTTGTTTGTATTCTGGGAAGAGTTGTACACCATTTCCTGTTGTATTCTGGGAAGAGTTGTACACCATTTCCTGTTTGTTTGCATTCTGGGAAGAGTGGTGTACACCATTTCCTGTTTGTTGATGATGTGGGCAGAGGGTCTGGACCCTGTGTTCCTCTTCTCCTGCGTCTGCCTCTTCCTCACCCTCATCATCTTCGTCGGTCGACTCAGCTTTGGCTGGTTCAAGCATTTCAGGCCCCACCCCTACATGGTCAGTCTGCAGTCTGCTTCTGCTTTTTGTGCTTTTTGTGCATCACGGTTGTTGTTGTTGTAGAGTAGTGTGGTGCTTGTGTAGAGTAGTATGTTTTAGTGCGGTGCGATGTGGTGTGGTGTGGTGTGGTGGTGGATTTTGGTGAGGTGTGGTGTATGTAGTAGGTGGGTGGGTGGAGTTAGGTGAGATGGGGTGGGGTGGGTGGGTGGTAAAGTGTGATGTGGTGTGTGTGAGGTGTGGTGTATTTTTGTGTGGTGTAGTGTGATGTGGTGTAGTGTGTTGTGGTGTGGTGTGGTGTAAGTGTATGTAGTGGGGTGGGGTGATGTGTGAGGTGGGTGTGGTGTGTGAGGTGTAGTGTAATGTGGTGAAGTGTGGTGAGATGTGGTGCAGTGCAGTGTGGGTTGTGTGGTGTAGTACATAGTGCAGTGCAGTTCTGTGTCATGTTGTGTGGTATGATGTTGTGGAGTGTAGTATAACATGAAGCAGTGCGGTGTGGTGTGATATAGTGTATGTGGTGTGGTGTGTTGGTATGTTGTTGTGTGGTGTGGTTGGTATAGTGTGTGTTGTGGTGGGGTGTGTACAAGTGTACTGTAGTTCACTGTACTGTATTGTAGACTGTGGAATGGATTGTTGCATTGTATCATTGTTGTCAAGTCTTGTCTGTATTGTAGTGGCATAAGTGACACTGTGGCGTTGACTGTTTGTAGTGCATTATGTTGTACAGCAGTGCATTGTACTGTATTGTAGTGCATTATGTTGTACAGCAGTGCATTGTACTGTACTGTAGTGCATTGTGTTGTATTGTAGTGCATTTTAGTGTACTGTAGTATATTGTACTGTAGTGTGTTGATTGTACTGTATTGTAGTGCATTGTACTGTACTGTGTGCATTGTACTGAGTTATAGTACATTATACTGTAGTGTAGTGCATTGTACTGTACTATAGTGCGTTGTACTGCGTTGTAGTGCATTGTGTGCTGTAGTGCAGTGTACTGTAGTGTGTTGTACTGTAGTGTAGTGCATTGTTTGTTTGGTTGGTTTTTTGAGGGGGTGGGGGTTGTAGTGTGTTGTACTGTACTGTAGTGTGTTGTACTAATACCGTAGTGTTGTGCTGTACTGTAGTGCATTGCACATTACTGTAGTGTGTTGTACTGTAGTAGGTTGTACTGTAGTGCATTGTACTGTAGTATAGTGCATTGTACTGTACTGAAGTGCGTTGTACTGTACTGCATTTACAGTAACAGCAGATTTTTCACCATGAAAGAAGAGGCCACTCTGCCTCAGGATAGCACATTGTCAGAGAAGAGAGCCGTGCATCTTTCAAACATTTTTTCATTACTCTATCTGCCTATGTATTTAATTTGTTTGCGTAGGAGAAGGTTGTTGGTTTTTTTAAAAAATTGAATCCAGAACCTCAGGGTTTACTTCGTTAGACAGGTGGATGTCTTAACCATCCTGCCACCTTCCTTCTTTGTCATTTTTTAAAAAGTATAAATTGTGTAGGTTGCAGTGTAAATATGTTGTTGGGAGGTGGGGTGGTTGTGAAGGGTTGATTTTTGCATGGATTGTGTTTGTCTTTTGTCCTGAGGAATACTGATGCATTTTGATACATGTTTGAATGGGTGATTATTGTGTTTTGTGTGTTTATCCCATTTAGGAACTCAGCCATAACAATCAGTGTTCAATGTATTGTGAGGATACCGAATGTCTAATGGTAAATATTGTTACAGCAACTTTTATCTTCTTATCGCAGATCAGCACCATGTAGCTTGTTGTTGTTGTTGTTGTTGATGTTGTTGTGTTCATATTTATTTACATGCTATTTTAGCTGCATTTGCACTTATGTACGCATTGTATCCAGGTGGTTGTATGTACAGTGTATTTGCACTTGTTAATATGTGATAGGTTGCACATACATGTACATATGCATGTGTGTGTTGTGTGTGTGTGTGTGTGTGTGTGTTGTGTGTGTGTTGTGTGTGTGTGTAAAGGAAGAAGTTCATTTTTATATGTCTGTGTATGTTTCTCTTTATGTATTTATTAATATATTTGTTTTTTCTTCATGTATTTATTTGTTTTATCAATATTGGAATTTGATAAGATATACTTGGTTCATTTTATTTGTTTATAGTGTATTCTTGTCTTTTTTTAATGGATTTTGCACTTGATTTTTTATTTTGGTTTTTTTTTGGACAATTTTGTTTGTGTAATATTTAAAAGCTATTATTTTTTGTTGTGTACATGTGGTTTAAAAAACAACAACTTTATCTTACTACATAATACTCTCATAATTGATTTTCTTAAAGTCATTCATCATTTAAATGCATACAATATATAATATAATACCATATACAATATATATGATATATATACAATATGTGCATACAACATATGCATGCACATGGACACACCTCATACATGCACTCATGCTTAAGTTCAGTACACAAACACATGCATGCATGCACATTCAATTCATATGTAGAGACACCTCAAAAAGTGAGTAGTGCATTGGATTATTGGATAGTTCATGCAATTTTAAGGCACGTGGATGATGTTTGTAATGCAACCAAGTAAAAAGGGGTGATGGTGCTTTTATACTAGGACTTTCACACTGTCATTCTCACTTTGTTTCTGTCCACATTCTGTGATGTGTCTGTTGTTCTAGATGAACTCTTGAAGAAACTTGAGACATGTTGGTTTGTTTTTTTCATGATATACACCCAGTGCCTCTCTCTCTTTTTGTTCTCTTAAAAAGAAGAAAAATACTCAGAGACATTTTTAATATTCCATCAGAACTGATCTTTCTACTTCGCCATTTAAATGTGTGTACAGGTAGGAGGGGACAGGATAGCTCAGTGGTCGGAGAACTCCCTTTTCCCCCAGCTAAGGTTAAGCAGCATCTAGCGAGGTTACCAGTTGGATTGGTGACCGTTTGCATGCCTTGGCTTCAGTACAGTTTCTCAGTTCACCCAGCTGTAAATGGGTACCTGCCTCTTTAGGATCAGGGAAGGTAAAGCAGCGAGGGAGAGGAGATGGGTGCCGCCCTCAATATGCTGGCCCCTTGAGAAGTTGAGGTCTTTGATGCCTCGCTCCCCTATGACCACATAGGTTATGGGACACCTTTACCTTTTTTTTAACAAGTAGGAAGGTGGCAGGACGGTTTAGACATTCACCTGCCTAACAAATCTGTGAAGTTCTGGGTTTGATTCCCAGCCTTGCTTTTTCTTCCCAGTTTGGAGGTAAAATCAAATTGAATGTCAAGTCTATTAGAGGAGACTCTAAACCAGTCAGACCCGTGTGCTTACAGAGTTCTGCACATCAAAAGAACCCATGACAGTCGAAAATCGAAAACAGCAGGGAGGTACCTCCTGGCTGCCCTGGCAAAATTGGTAGCTTTAATTTACAACAGTATCCCCAAAGTTAGAATGCGGCTTCCGTACTAGTGGGAAAAAAATTTCACATGCACAAAAATCCCGCTATTGGTGAACCAGTGAACTCCAGCCGAGGAATGAAGAAAAAGAAAGAAAAAGAGAAGAATGTGTGCACGGCAGAAGAACACAATAACATTGTTTTCTTTCATATCTTTGTTTTGATATGATGTGTTATATAAATCAATATCGATAACTGTAACAGAACATGACACAGACTTGTGAGGAACCATAAGGAATGAATACATGGAGAAGGTTGGAAGCAGTGGTAGGAGTGAGGGTGGGGGTGGCACTGCATGGATGCTGTGGTGATGTGCTGTGCTGTTCCTGGAAACAGCAGCTGCAATTCCATGCTGAGAAACTGCTGCAGTGACTGGAAGTTGTGCACAGAACAGCACAGAGCAGTTCAGTACAGAGCACTTCAGTACAGAGCACTTCAGTACAGAGCACTTCAGTACAGAGCACTTCAGTACAGAGCAGCTCAGTACACAGCAGCTCAGTACACAGCAGCTCAGTACACAGCAGCTCAGTACACAGCAGTTCAGTATACAGCAGTTCAGTACAGAGCAGTTCAGTACAGAGCAGTTCAGTACAGAGCAGTTCAGTAAAGTGCAGTTCAGTACAGAGCAGTTCAGTACAGAGCAGTTCAGTACAGTGCAGTTCAGTACAGTGCAGCTCAGTACAGTGCAGCTCAGTACAGAGCAGTTCAGTACAGAGCAGTTCAGTACAGAGCAGCTCAGTACAGAGCAGCTCAGTACAGAGCAGCTCAGTACAGAGCAGCTCAGTACAGAGCAGTTCAGTACAGAGCAGTTCAGTACAGTGCAGCTCAGTACACAGCAGTTCAGTACAGTGCAGTTCAGTACAGTGCAGTTCAGTACAGTGCAGTGCAGTTCAGTACAGAGCAGTTCAGTACAGAGCAGTTCAGTACAGAGCAGTTCAGTACAGAGCAGTTCAGTACAGTGCAGCTCAGCACAGTGCAGCTCAGTGCAGTGGAGTTCAGTACAGTGCAGTATACCACAGTGCAGTACAGCACAGTGCAGGAGAGTGCAGTACACAATAATACAGTACAGTATAGAATAGTACAGAATAATACAGTACAGAACAGTACAGAATATTATAGAACAGTACAGTACAGGATAGTACAGGATAATACGGTATAGTACAGAATAGTACAGTGCAGAACAATACAGTACAGTGCAGAACAGTACAGTACAGGATAATACAGTATAGTACAGAATAGTACAGTGCAGAAAAATACAGTACAGGATAATACAGTATAGTACAGAATATTACAGTGCAGACCAATACAGTATAGTACAGAATATTACAGTGCAGACCAATACAGTACATGCAGACCAGTACAGAATAGTACAGTGCAGAACAGTACAGTACAGTGCAGAACAGTACAGTATAGTACAGAATATTACAGTGCAGAACAGTACAGTGCAGAACAGTACAGTATAGGATAATACAGTATAGTACAGTGCAGTACAGTACAGTACAGTGCAGAACAATACAGTACAGGATAATAAAGTATAGTACAGAATATAACAGTGCAGAACAGTACAGTACAGTGCAGTGCAGAACAGTACAGTACAGGATAATACAGTATAGTACAGAATAGTACAGTGCAGAACAATACAGTACAGTGCAGAATAGTACAGAATATTACAGTGCAGAACAATACAGTACAGTGCAGAACAGTACCGAATATTACAGTGCAGAACAATACAGTACAGTGCAGAACAGTACAGAATAGTACAGTACAGTGCAGAACAGTACAGAATATTACAGTGCAGAACAGTACAGTACAGAATAGTACAGTGCAGTACAGAATAATGCAGTACTGTGCAGAACAATACAGTGCAGTTCAGTACAGTACTCCTGAAAACTGAATATTTTTCTTTAGCTTCATTTTGTTAGAATCATTGTTTTGGTACAGAGAGTATGTTGTCTAGAAAAATGTGTACAATACTTTTTGATTTATTGCTTCAGGTAAGCTTTGTATGAACTGGAATATGTTCAGTATCATTGTTATTGCTATCATGGGTGTTCCATATCATTGTTATTCAAAGTCAAAGTCAAGTCAAAGTCAAAAACACTTTAATCATCCCATGAAGGGCAATTACAATACTGACAGGCAGATTGATACTCATCAAATATATCAAAGACACAAAAGCTATATTTCATATTGGTTTTCAAATAAAATGTCACAAACACACACACACACACACACACACACACCACACACACGCGCGCATGCGCACACACACGCAAACGCCCGCACGCACACACATCAATTGTGAACACAATTTTAAACCCATTGACTAGAAGACATAAAAACTTATTTTTACGCACGCATATACGCAGCAAGTACACACGCACGTACATGTGTGTGCGAACACGCCCACGCACACCCACACCATACACCAATATATGAATTCAATGTTTTAAGACAGTTGACTAGAACACAGACTTATTTCACACACCCACGCACCCACCCACACACACACACACACAATTATGTATTGACTACACTCGTAACAATGACAATCAGGCAGATAATTCATATTGTTGTTGTCATGGAATGACTTGTGTGTTGCAGCCGACAGAAGAGATTGATGAGGGGACGGAGACACAGTCTGATTCAGAGGCGCCTCATAAGGTCTGAGAGCATGTTCATATATACAATACTCCGTTCTTTTTGTTGCTTTTTGTTTGTATGTGTGTGTGTGCGCGCGCGTGCTATCCCATCCCCATATTGAGCCATATACACTTGTGTGTGTGTGTGTGTGTGGGTGGGGGGGGGGGGTATTATTTGTGTAGTAGTATTTAATGTTTTTTTGTTTTGTCATTTTTTTAATGGTGTCTTTTTTTTTGGGGGGGGGGGTCAGATGGGGGGGGTCGATGGGGATGTTCAAGTTGATGTTGGTTGATTTTAAAAGCTGCATAGTTCATTGGATTAGACTATAAACCAAAGCCCCATGTGTGAACCCATGCAGAACATTTTGCGCACATGTTTAAAAAAAGCCACCCAACTTATTCTGCCTTTCTAACGAGTAGACAATTCATGCAGGTAAGAATGGATGCCCCAAAATGAAGGTGGAAAATGCCAGCACATTGCTGTCGTCACATTCAGACATCATCCCCCAAGCCAGAATGCGGCGGCCTGAACGATGGGCAAAAGTCGCATACGCAAAAATCTCACTGTTGGGCAACCCCAGAGCTCTAGCCAAGGAACAAAAAACAAAGAAAGAAAGAAACTGCTTTATTGTGTGTATACACTCTGTGTGCGTGTTTTTATTTATTTATTTATTCTTTTATATCAAGGATAATGGAATAAGCACTCATGTGCTTTTTTACATCCAGTCCCTGTGTGTATGCGGTTTTGTAAATTGTGTCATCTGTTCTCACCGGCACACAATGGCCTACTCTTTTGAAAAGCGGAACAGGATTTAACATGTGCGCAAGATGTTCTGCATGCGTTCGCACATGGGGCCTCGGTTTATTGACTCATCCGAAAGATGTGTGTGTGTACGTGCGTGCTTGTGTGTGTGTGTTTGTGTGTACACTGTGTATCTGTGTGTATGAGCGACGCTCACAAGCACACAGAGATACATAGAAAGATGATACGTGTCGTATGTGTGTGTGTGTGTATGTAAAAATACATATAGCATCAACTCAAGAAAAACTCCTGTTTGTTTGCCCATCATTTTTTTTTCTCATTACCCAAATCGTACAAAACATCAGCTAGTCTAAATGAGAGGATGTCATGTGATTTCAGCCGTTTGTAGCAGACGTGTTGATGGAGGATTCTGACAGCGGCTCCCATCACGGCAGCTCTCAGCCCCTCATGACCTATGGCGCCACAGGCAACATGAAGGTCGAATCAACGCCCTCAGACCCCAAGCGTGACCTTTAGCATCGTCTGACCTCAGCGTAGTAGTGACACTCTCTTGGGTTGAGGGCAAGCCACCGAAATGACGAATACTTACTCCATGTGCTGGGGGAAAAAAAAAGAAGAAAAAAGTCCCTGTGGTGTCGCAGTTCTGGTGCTGCAGCTAATTCACTGATGCTACCGAAGGCTGATCACGTCCGCTCAGAGAACTGACAGTTATTCTGGTTACAGTCACAAACCTGCGCTTTGTGGAGGAAACTGTTCAAGACGGTCACCCCTCTCTCCTCCCCACTCCCCCCCCCGGAGATTTTTGTGTTTCATGTGGTGAGAAGGACAAGATTTTTTGTGTGTAAATGTCGGTTCGTCGCTAGAGCTCTGAGGTTCACTTGTGATGAGATTTTTGAATATGCGACTGTTTTTCCCCCACCATTAAGGTATCCACATTCCAACTTCCAGGATACAGTTGGGAATTGAACCAACCAATCTTGCCTGGGCAGTTGAGAGGTACCTCCCTGCTCTTTCCAATGTTCCACTGGCATAGGATTTTTGAACGTGCACAAGTCTGCAAGCACACGGGTCCAGCTGGTTTAGAGTCTCCCCCGAAAGACTTGACTGTCAGTTCGACTTTCCTGTCAAACTGGGAAGAAAGGGCAAGGCTGGGAATTGAACCCAGAACCTCATTGTTTACTTGTTAGGCAGGTGTGTGCCTTAACTGTCCTGCCACCTTCCTTCTTGGACAAGATTTGAAAGAGGCTGACGTGTTATTGTGTTGTGAAAAGTCCAACTTCGGAAAAACTCAACTTATATGTTATTGTGTTGTGAAAAGTCCAGCCTAGACTATAGCCAGTTGAAGTGTTGATTCACCACAAGTGGGACTGTTACATATAACAATGTTAGATAGTGAAGAAATATGGTGTAAATAGTGATATTGTTGATGTCTGTGCTTTAAATCGTCTGTGTTGAAGTGATGTGTGAATTGGATTATAATTCTGTCACTGCATTTTCTGTTCAGAGGTATAGAAGAATGTGATTGAAATTGTGATTGTTATATAGGTCAGTTCATTTAATGGTGATAATAGAGCCCTGAAGTGATATAAATGATGATCTGTGTATTTAACAATGATTAATAGAACACAGAAGTGGTATGATTTGTGATTTTTGTCCAGGTTAGTGCATTTTAGTGATGACAGACAAAACCCAGAAGTGAAGTACATGTTATTATTGCATTGGCCAGTGGGTTTAGTGGTGCTAGATTTAGCCTGTTTGAAAAGGGATTAGATTGGTGGCTTTTGTTGATGTCAATGCATTTGATGAGAAATATTGAAACAATGTGATAAATGATAAGCTCTGTTGAAGTCAGCATGTGTGATAAACTGAATGATGACATGTTTTAATGACGGTGGGTTTTTTAAATGACCTTTTTTACCTTCAGTTTTGTCCAACAAAATGCCACAGAAAGCTCCATACACACTGTACCTCTCCTGTTACAAAAAAATGATCCACAAAGCATTTTCTTGACCGTCTGCATAAGCCAACGTGCTGAATGGATGCCTGCTGGGTATTCTTTTGTTTCTGCAACCCTTTAGAAGCTGATATGTATTATAAGATCGTTATCATGCGACTTAAGTGTGGGAGAGAATTGTTATCTTTTAAGTCTTTCTGGAAAAAAAGGCAGGAGAATGGACCAAGAAGGCAGACAATAGACAAGAAGGAGGTGACAGGAAGAAAAGGAACAAGGCTGAAAAAAGAGAGGGATAGAAAAAAGAGGGAATTCCTAGCACAGAATTTCTAGAAGGTGGGGGATGCTGCTTTTGTTTGTTTGTTATTTATTTGTTTATTTATTTTTTAGATAAGATTTTCAGTTTTTTCTTGTCAGCAACTACAGGATGTGATAAAATCACATACGTAGCCTCGGGAGTACTGAATAGGGAATCTTTGTTTTCCTACTGCTGTTGTGATGGGGATGCTGTTTATACTGATGGGCCTCCAGCATGCCCACAGGGAAATGTTTGTTCTTTTGACCCCCACAGGCAGCCATAGAAAGCGACCCCCACAGGCAGCCATAGAAAGCGACCCCCACAGGCAGCCATAGAAAGCGACCCCCACAGGCAGCCATAGGAAGCGACCCCCACAGGCAGCCATAGAAAGCGACCCCCACAGGCAGCCATAGAAAGCGACCCCCACAGGCAGCCATAGAAAGTGACCCCCACAGGCAGCCATAGAAAGTGACCCCCACAGGCAGCCATAGGAAGCCCCCCCACCCCTTCCCTTGTTTGGCTGCATGAGTCCACAACACAGAAAGCTGTGTCAGTCATTGATGCAAACACATTCATTCATTCATTCATTCATTAATGTCAAGGCCTACTGTAAAATGTTATTATGCTTTGAAATGGTGTGTTGAGATTGCTTTCATCCATGACAAGCTCTTGCCATAACAACATGTATTCTCCAATAACAATCATCTGAAGTTGGAGTATGTCTGTCAGAATATGGAAGTTGGAGTAGAGCTGCCTGCTAGCAAAGTCCTTAAAAAAATGCTGTGCATGCAGACTTCCTATTCAGTGAGTGCTTATATTCTCACACAGTGCCTTCCAAGTGCAGTGAGTGAGATAAGAGATCATGTTCTGGATGACCCCCAGGGTGTTACTGTGGAAAACACTCAGCAACAACAACAGCGACAAGATTGAGGGTTGAGTTGTGTTTAGTTTTGCACTGTGGATACTTGTAGAGGTATCTGGAAAGAAAGGGAGTGCATTTTTGGATTAGATATCATTAGCACTATCCCTATGTTAAGGGAGAGAACCCCTCTTTCCCAGTACACATGCACTGTGCACATTTGTATGCTACTGTAACCCAGTAGTGGGTGATACAGAGGGAAGGGTTAGTAGATGGTTGGTTACCCAATAGCGAGTTATCCGTAGGGAAAGGTTAAAAGGAAAGAAGTTTTAACAATGAAGAATACTACGCTTGATTTTTCTTGTAATGTTTGGGTTTTATATGAATTGTGTATATCTGCTTTGTTGTCATTGTTGATGTTCGATATATCCGGTATTGTTATGTGATATATGGGGATTTAGTATTGATCATACTTTGGGTTTGAACAAGATAAAGATTGAACTGCTCTGTACATTTCTAAACTGTGCTCAGTCCATGCATTCTACTTTTTTAACTGAAATATTCTGGCTCTGCATGCTTGATTTTGGTTTTAGCTCATAAAGACTACATGAATGAGAGACACATGGTGTGTGTGTGTGTGTGTGTGTGTGTGTGTGGGTGTGTGTGTGTGTGTGTGTGTGTGTGTGTGGAGTTGCTGGAACATCAGTATAGCTTGGACAATGGATTGATAAAAATTAAAGTTTGCGTTTTTGATGGTGTGTTATTTTAACAGCATTTTATCATTTAAAGTTTGTGTAAACTGTTTTCAAGTTTCTTTTGTTTGTTTGCTTGGACTTCTTGTTCTTGTTTTGTTTTGGTTTGTTGGGGGTTTTTTGGAGGGGGGATTTTTGTTACCCTCAGAAAATACTTTGTTCTTTATCAATCATTTTTAATTCACTCCCCTCCCGCCCCCCTCCTTTTTTTTTTTAGGATTTCTAAAAGCTTTGTTTTCAGCACTACTGTTGATGTCTCAAATACCTCACAATCCACGTGACATTCACAAACTTCTGATCTGTTATCCTCTCCTTTGTTTGTGCTTGCTTGATGAAACAAAAATACAATTTTTTGTTGTTGTTGTCATGGTATTTTAGTTAAAAAAACAACAACATAAAACAGATGTCAGTGACATGTATGTACATACAGGAACAGAATTCCAAAGATAACTGTGATACAATGACCGTACACAAGAGGTACATTAATTTCAGCAGTGTCTGTTAACTGGTGGCTTTCTTGCTGAAATTAATCAGCCAGCCAGGAAGGTGCTTTGGCATCAACTAGACTTGACCTTGTCTGTACATTTTCTTTGTTTTGGGGTGTTTTTTGTTCCTCAGCTAGAGTTCCAATGTTCACAAAGGTGAGACTTTTGCATACGCGACCGATTTCCCTCCCCCCCCCCCCCATTCCCCCCTCCCCACCAATTAGGAAACAGCATAATTACGTCATCCTCATCGTCATTGATCATCATGCATTAAAAAATGACCGGTTTCCCTCCCACCCCCCCAATAGGAAACCACTAATTTCTCTAGTTGAGACATTGAAGTAGTCTTCAGTCTTGATTCCGCCTTCATGGATGGTGTTAAACACAAAACCTGTGTGTGTGTTTTTGAAATTTTGTCCTCCTGGCATGAAATGGCCTACTCTTCCAAAAGGTGGAAAAGGTTGTAACGTGCGTGCAAGATGTTCTGTGTGCATTCTCATGCAGGGCCTTGGTTAATAGTCTCATCTGAAAGACTTTTGACTTTCAGTTTGTCTTTCTCATCAAACGGGGAAGAAAGGGCAAGGCTGGAATCGAACACAGAACTCACAGTTTACTTGTTAGGCAGGTAACGTCTTAACCATCCTGCCACCTTCTTTTTTCAATTTTCATAGTTTGAATGAAGTTACACGACTATCCTACATACACCTGCATGTACCTAGATAATCATTGAAAGAGCTAAGTATGTAATTGTATCACTAAACTGAATTTTGTTATTTTTGTTTGATTTTGGTAGTTTTAGAATTGTTTTGAACTGGGAACATGTTAGCCCTTCAGGGTAGACAGTGGTTGGTATAGGGGTAGAGAAGCATGAGGAAATGGGTATTTGACGTCGCACTGGCAATCTTTACTTCTGAGCACATGGTTTTGTTTCTGCAGAGGGAGAAGGTAATCGTCAAATGTTATCCTTTGTTAGATTTGTTGTTGTTTTCTTTGCTTTTAATTGTATGAATGTTAGGTTTCTGCTTTTAGATGTATGAATGAGTGAATGTATAAAACTGCAGTCTGCATGAAATTGTTCACATTCCATTGTGGCCTTAGTGAAAGGAACAGGATGAAGGAGAAAATGAACGAAGGGGGAGGGGGATGATTTAGTAATGGTAGTACACACATACATACTCATGTACACTCAGGCAGGCATGCACACGCACACACACACACACGCGCGCGCACACACACACACACACACACACTACATGCACGCACACACTTGAAAGAAAAAAAAATGTAATAGTATACAATACTGCTTTTGTCCCGCAGTTTGTGTGTTGGGTGGGGTTTTTTTGTTTGTATTTCAGTGTTCCTCTTGTGGTATCATTATTATTATTATTTATTCATCATCATCATTATTATTATTATTATTGTTATTATTATTTATTCAACTTCTCAGGCTACTCAACTGGAAATTGTATATAAAGAAAGTTCTCTGTTATTTTCAGTGGTCTTTTTACTTATAAGTGTTATGTTTTTACTTATGCATTTAATGTTGATTGAATAATGTAACTGATTGTGTAACAGACAACAACAAAAAACCTATGGGGTGATCATAATAGACATTTGACAGTTTGGACAGTTTTTTGTAGTTTAATGGTCATCTTTTTCTGTTGTCTAAATAAATATTGACTTTTGGGTGTCTTGTGTTACATTACTTATCTACTTATAAGCAATTAATGTGTAGTGATATTGCAGTGATGTTACTTTGTTAACATGTCATTTGTGTTGTAATTATTGTTAACTGTGAAATTACAGATATAAATGTTTCTTTATATTATGTATATACATTCAGTTAGCTTAATAAACTGTCTTCTGTTGAAACTATGTACACCTTGTGTGTGAATCCTTGTAATACTTTGTGTGTGCATGTACATGTGTGAATACAGGACCAAATGGTGACCAAGTTCAAGGCCTCAAAATGGAAACTCCCTCCTTAGGGATGCTGGGGACCTGTCAGTATAAACGGCTTCCCCACCGTCTGGAAATTCTGTGCTAGGAATTCCTTCTTTTCTATCCCTCTCTTTGTTTCTGCCTAGTTCCTTTTCTTCTTGTCAACTCCTTTTTGTCTTATTTTCTGCCTTCTTGGTCTATTCTCCTGGCTATTTTCCACAAAGACTGAAGAAATAAAAATTATCTCCCACACCAGTCAAATGCACTGGGCCTGACTTGTCAGGCACTTAACAGCAGCATAATGCATTTTTGCTCAAGTATTTGAGCAAAAATCTTTGGGATGGGACTATAAACCGAGGTCCCGTGTGCAAACGCACACAAAACATCTTGCACACATGTTAAAGCCTGTTCCACTTTTCAGAAGAGTAGGCCATGGTGTGCCGGTGGGAACGGATGATAACATTTACAAAACTGCATACATACAGGGACTGGATGAAAAAAGCACATGAATGCTTAATCCATTATCCTCAAAATAAAAGAATAAAACAAAAATAAATAAAATAAACAGACAACAAAAGTAGCTGCCTGATATTTTGATGATGAAGTAAAAGAAAACGGACACATCCTTTGACTAGTTTGTAAATACAGATGTGTGTAGTGTTAAGTGAATGGCATCTATCTTTACAACAGGCTGTCTCAAGGCGTGGGCTCCACAAGTTGCAACTTGCCTATGACACACTGCCTGAAACATCCAGCGCAGTGCAGTGCAGTGCAGCGCCCCAACGACTCCTCAAGGAGTTATGGGAGAAGTCAGCCAGGTCATGATGGAATACAAGCAGAGCAGACAGTCAACACCAGTTATATACACCATCCGGAATTAAGGCGCTGGATCTCACCCTCTGTAAACCTTTATATGTTATAGCACAGTTGTTGAGGCCATTCAACTGCAGTCCCATGGGTCATGAAGTCGTCGGTTCGAATCTCGGCGGTGTCTGGTGAAGTACAGGTGGGGATTTTGACGATCTCCCAGGTCAACTTCAAGTGTAGACCTGCCAGCGCCTTAATTCCTGATAGTAATAATAAATAATAATAATAATGTATGGAATTTATATAGCGCTGAATCTTGTAAAGCAACAAATCAAAGCGCTCAGATTTCATTTCATACCACTTTAAGTCACGGCAGATTTCTCTCCGTGAAATTCGGGCTGCTCTCCCCGGGGAGAGCGGGAGAGCGCGTCGCCATAAGCGCAGCGCCACCCTTTTTTTTTTTTTCTTTTTCATGTCTGCAACTGTATTTGTTTCCCTATCAGAGTGGCTTTTTTCTAAGAATTTTTCCAGGGACAACTCTCTTGTTGCCGTGGGTTCTTTTACGTGCGCTAAATAGTTACGTGTAACACACGGGACCTCGGTTTATCGTCTCATCCGAAAGACTAGCGCCCAGACCACCACTCATGGTCTAATGGATGGGGGAAAAGTTTCCGGTCCAAACGGGGTACGAACCGCCGCACACTTCAGACCTGGACTTTTCGCTTTCTAGACAGGCGCGTTACCTCTAGACCACCGATCTGTTATAGTGTATATAATAATAATACATTGAATTTTTATAGTGCTATATCTTGCAAAAAACAAATCAAAGCGCTTTCATTCCTCTTACTCATTCACATGCAGCCAGATACAGTTAATAGTGTTGGGTTTTTTGGGTTTTGTTTTTTTTACAAATTCAAATGTATACACACACGCTCGCACACACGCACTCACGCACACACAGAAAGGGTGATGGGGTTTTGGCTGTTGAGGGCAGGGACAAAAATGAAATGGAACAAGAGGGGAGAATCTTAGGTTTGAAATAAATGTGTCTTGAGGCCGGATTT
>CM054138.1:76243802-76273802 GCA_028751875.1 Rapana venosa | reverse complement strand
GCCAGCAGTCATCGTCTTCGCCTCTGTGCAACAACAGCCCAGCACAGACCCAGTCACTGCACTGCACCAGGACCAGACCTGCAGACCAGACACCCATGTCAGACCGGCATACTACTGGAGGGCAGACAGAGATACGGGAGGGAGGGAGCACGGGCTGGCCGCCTTGAAGACCAACACACCATCTACAGGCTGACAGCAAAGGATGAATGGAAAATGATTAAGGCGGAACATGAAAGGACCAACAGCAACAACGACGACAACAACAACAACAATTAAGTCCAGGAGAAGGGGAACAACAAGGAAAAGACAAAAGACTACCACACAAGAGAGAGAGAGAGAGAGAGAGAGAGAGAGAGAGAGAGAGAGAGAGAGAGAGAGAACAATGCATGCTCAATTCATGTCCATCACAATAGCAATAAGAAAGCAATGATTCCCACTTCAGTGCTCCTTAGCCTACGGATGTGATTCTATCAATTCGTAGTTGCACAATGGCAAAAATTGAAAAACTGATCTCCCAAATTTTTTTTAAAAAAGCCTTTTCGACTTTCGGATGAATACGCCATTGTGCCAATGGGAATGGATGATAGAAAAAACCCAGCATGCACACGGGTGTCGTGTTTAGACACCATCCCCGAAGTCAACATGCCGCTACCTAAATGGTGTGTGTGTGTGTGTGTGTGTGTGTGTGGAGGGGGGGATGGGGTCGTCCCAAACAAAAATCTCACCATTGGTGAACCTCAGAGCTCTAGCCGAGGAACGAAAAACAAAAAAAGACAAATTAAATACAGAATATCTTGTGCACAGGTTAAAGTCCATTCCAACTTTTAGAAGAGTAGGCTATTGCATTCCAGTGGGGACGGGTGACAACATTTTCAAAACACACACATGCACACTGGTGTTGTGTTTAAGCACCATCCCTGAGGTTGGAATGCGGCTACCTTCATGGTGGGCAAATTGGGGAGCTTCAGAGCTCTGTCTGAGAAATGTAACTTTCACATTAAAAAAAAAGAATACCATATAATTATATATCTTTTCAAAAATCATCAAACTTCAACTGCCTTTTCACCATTTCGAAAGAACCGGACACTGCCAGCCTATTATCTACTCCTAAAGCAGCCAGAGAGAGGAGATGGGCGCCGCCTTCAATATGCTGGTCCCTGGAGAAACTGAGGTCTCTGATGTCTCGTTCCCCTACAACCACATAGGTTATGGGAACGCCTTTACCTTTTAAGGAGCAACTATATAATATATCTGGTTACTGCAACATGAGATGCAAAATCAACATTGCTAGGATCAGGACTCTGGTGTTTTAGATACATAATCCTTTCACCCCAGCACACTTTACAATTATATAAAGAAAACAGAAAGCAAAATGGTGAAACTGGTAATTTAGATTTGAAGGAGACTCTCCTAATAAGAGATATCAAGTATTTTTATTAGGTTGCACACATTTTTTGCCCCCCATTTTCTTCTTTTTCTCATCTTTACATACGATATTTTCTAAGCCCCTCCCCTCACACAAACACACAGACACGCGCGCGCGCGCGCGCGCATACACACATTTCTCTCACTCTCTCTTGCACACACACATGCGCGCGCGCGCACGCACGCACCCACACACACACACACACGCGCGCGCGCGCACGCACGCATGCACGTGCGCGCACTCTCTCTCTCTCTCTCTTTCTCTCTCTCCTACACACACACACACACACACACACACACCAAAGAAATATATTAGGGTCACACAAAACTTGATAATAAAATCTCGAAGAAATACAGGCAACCACTTTTCATAATGGGAAAAAAACAACTAATGGGGACAAAGAAAACAAACGAGTCTTCAACAAGGATTTTAGGCCAAAATTAGCAGCAGAATGATAACAAAAGATGACAGTGTATTCCATAAGAATGAAGCATGGATGGAGAAAGTGATCTGACCACGAAATGCAGTTCTATAAAAAGGAACTTTCAAAGGGTGGATATCAGTTGACGTCCAAAGGTGGCGGGTTGGGGTGTGAATATAGCAATGCAGAACCTCAGAAATGTCGTTGTGTTATTCATAAATTTGTATTTCAGTGCAGGGACTTTGAATGGTAATATTTTGGAGAAAGTAGCCCAGTAGAGTGCGTGAAGAAAAGAAGTGACATGAGCAGACTTATTACTTTATGTTTTTAGGGTTTTCTTTTATTAGTTTGCTTTGGGGGGGGGGAGGGGGGTGTTGGGGGGGGGGGGGGGGGCTGTTTTGAAAAGGGTTATTTCCCCATGTTTCTACTGTGAGACTGTATAAGTGTTGGGTTATTATTAAGATGTATCCCTACGGGCGGGGACTGGATGTAAAAAAAGCACATGAGTGCTTATTCATTATCCTCGAAATAAAAGAATTTGTCATTGTCATTGTCATTCTCTCTCTCTCTCTCTCTCTCTCTCTCTCTCTCTCTCTTCCGTAATTTTTTTTTTTGATTTTGTGTAGATATTTTTTCCGTATACTGTGTAAGTGTATTGCTGTGGGCTTTATTTTATTTTATTATCATATATATCCCTAAGGGCGGGGACTAGATGTAAAAAAGCACATGGTGCTTATTCATTATCCTCGAAATAAAAGAATTAGTCAATTTGTCATTGTAGATGGGGTAGGCCTAGGTTCTCTAAATTTTACACAAAATATATCAGTCTAACCATGCTCTGCATTTGGTTGGATGGAATGTTCCCATGTACTGAAACATTTCCTTCTGATGAGACTATAAACTGAGGCCCCGTGTTTGAACGCATGCAGAACATCTTGCGCACACATTAAATCCTGTTCCGCTTTTCGGAAGAGTAGGCCATTGTGTGCCGATGGAAACAGATGACATTTACAAAACCGCATACACACAGGGATTTGATGTAAAAAAGCACATGAGTGCTTATTCCATTGTCCTCGATATAAAAGAATTTAAAAAATAAATAAATAAAAGAAAGCATGATTTGGGTGTTCATAACAAGCAGGTCTAATATTTTCGGCATTTAAATATTGATTTATGTTGTTGATATTACCCTTAAATTTTTAAGTGTATGCACAAGTAAGACTAGAAGAGATAAACAAAAAAAAAATGGATTGGATAAAGCAGAAAAAAAAAAGAGAAAAGGGATTCGCAGCTTTCTATTTTGTAATACTGAGTATGACAGGGAGATAACTCTATCCCATTTGACGTAAAATACTACGCACTCCCGTGTAACTGATGCAAGGTCGACGTCATAATAATTTCCCCCTACCAAGGCTGGCTTCTCCTTGTCGGCACAGTGTGCCCTTTATGGTGTCTGCTTGAAGCGTGACGGTACCTGTCGGCAGCACGTTTTGCTTTATCAATCGACAGATACCATGTCGTTGAATTTACCAGTCACCGAGCTTGTTTTGGAACGGGGGGATTCAGGTAAAGTTGAGTTGATTGACACCGTCCTATTACTTTCACACACGCATTATCACGTTCGTGAATTGTGACTGGGCTAGGTGAAGTCGAAAGTGCAATCCATCCACTCATGTAGACCTGCCTTTATCTTTTTAAGTAGCCTAGGCTTACATGATTCCTGTAATAAAATGCAGATGCTGTTCATTCCTTTGAAGTGAATGCATGTGCAGTTTTAGAGTGTGAAGCCATAAAATAAAATGAAAAGGAAACATTTCCGTTGGCAGAATGGCAGCCCCTGTTGGTCCCTCCGGTTGGTCCCTGTCCTCCTCTCTCCTCCGGTTCCCAGCCCTGCAGTTTCCCCCCCTTCCCACCACGCCCGTCATTATGCATACACAGAAAGGTAGCCTACTTAGTAACTTTGTAAGAGTCCAATTTTAGTGCATATTATATGGTCATGCATATGGTATTCAGTGTGCACTAGTTACTTAGTAAGAGACCAGATTGAATGAAATAATATGGTGGTGGATAACAAATAACATGCTAGTTATTACTTGTTAGGTGTCCTAGTTAAATGTTATTCTGATGGAAATACTACTATCATTAGAAATGGGGGAAGGGAAGGGGATGGGAAATGTCTTTGCAATTTAAGATTTTTTAAAAAAAGAGCAAAATTTACACACCACACATACACACACACACACACTGGTGCACACACATATGAATGCACCTACACACACACACACACACACACACACACACGCGCGCATGCATGCATGCACACACACACACAGACAGAGTAGATGAAGCTGAAAAGGAATGTTGGTCATAAAAACAGACAAATCCCAAAACCCATCACCATACAAACAACACGCAACAGCTGCCAGACTTGTAAACTGTGCACAGCATGCAAACTGGCAGAATGGGTCAGCAGTTACAATGTGAGACTTGTGATTTGGAGGAAGTAAAATTTTACATTTTGAGTCTGGGCTGAGCTGTCTGGTTGAATAGATCAGATTTCACTTCTGTTGTTAGGGTTCTTCTGATTCATTAAGTTGTTTGGATAATGCTTCAAAATGAGGTCCCTTGTATGCATTAATTACATCTTGTGCATAAATACTAACCCTATTATGGAAAGATAAGTCTGTTAATGTTATGGCCTGTGCTATAGATGACTTGGCATACTCAACATTATCTACCCATGTTGCCTGGCCCCTGTGATGAGTGTTGCCTGATAAGGATCCTTTTTTTTCTTTTGTTTCTTTGCAAGAATTCCTAAGTTTACTATAACTGGCAATAGTGAGACCTGTATTTTTCCACCAATAACTTTAAGGTCACCAAATTCTAGCCTCAGGGAGGAAATCTAAACTTGACATCAGTGTGCCTTTTTATTGTTTATTTTGTAATCCATTATTTCTGGCATGAAATGGATTACCCTTCTTCAAAAGGTAGAAAAAGATGAAGTATATGTCACATCTGCAAGATTTTAGATTTTGTGTGCATGTATTCATGCACAGAACCTCTGTTTAACAAAACAAAGTCCTATCCATGGGACCAAAAGGGGACTGAGTCTGCACAAATACTTACTCTGAAGAGAGAATGTCTTCTGATCTTGTAGGCTGTGCAAATGACTACTATGGATTGCATGATACATACTTGCAGGGTAGTTGGTAGTTTCTGCTACAAATGCTATAGATGTTGGTAATTCATTATGATTTGATGTCATTTTGTGCTGCATTTAAAATGATTCAATAGTAATTTTTATGCTTCAGTGTTATTTTCTGTGGTGCAGAAGTAATAGTCCTGCTTACCAGTACAGTTGTCTTTGTCAGTGTCACCCTCATCACAAGATGGTGTACACAGCATTTTGATGTTTTGAAATTTCATCCTTTGGTTGTATTGAGAGATAATATATCTATATGATATTATGATATACTTTGGTTCTAAGCTTCATTAAAAACAAGATTCCTCTGGCTTATGAAACACTGTAGTTCTTTTAGTTTCATATTTATAAACAAAAAGAAGGAAAAAAACCGCCTGCTACCGCTTGTATTGATAGTCTTTGTGATACTGAATATCTTTCCAGACAATCTATCCAAAAGTTTTGAGTGTTTTGCAATATTTCTCCCTGTCCCCTGCACATACCTCCCCCCTCCAAACACACACACGACATAGACTCTCTCACACACACCCACGCTCGCACACATGTACGCACGCGCGCGCGCACACACACACACACACACACACAGAGTCATTGTAAGATGATCATTTCAGTTGGACAGTTTAGCTGGCATAGTACTAACTGAAAAGATGATAAGTTTGTTTTGAAAGATGTGATTGTTCATGTTGTGAGCTCTGTGGTCATGTCTCTTTGTAAACATGTCATAGTTCAGCATCTTCAATCAGCGACTTAGGGGACAAGACATTCTGCTTTTGAAATTTCATTCATCTTATTCAAACTATTATATACCGTTCCCAACCTCAGCTTACCTCTGTGTTCATGTAGTGGTGAAGATTACCTTGTGGTTGTCCTAAAATGCAACACCATAGTGGTTCTTCTCTCTACACACATGCGCACACACAAACATTCGTGCATGCATGCACACATGCACACATGCATGCACAGACACTGAGCCAGTGAGACTCACAGACACACAATACACACACACACATATCTACTCATGCTCTCACACATACGCTCACACACACACACACACACACACCACACACACACACACACACACACACACACACACACACACCACAACACACCACACACACACACACACAGTGACACACACACACACACACACACACACACACACACACACACACACACACACACACACACACACACACACACAAGAGTATGTTAGCAGCACAAATATGTATGCTATAAATCAAATTTACATTCCAAAGTGTCAAAAGACTCAAAAGCATTTGCATCATAGTTCTCTGGATGTTTAAATTTTAAGGACACAGTCATCCCTAAACAGAATGAATACTGTATAATACATCTGGGCACAGTCACTGAGTCTGTTGTCTGAATGGTGTAAATGAAGTTTTTATAGGTCAAAAGAACATAGCAACAGCATGATGAAGTATGAAGACAACTAGTATAAGCTTATGAAAAATACTCTTAAAGGTAGATGTACAAAAAAGGCTGCATTTTTTTAGATTACAAAAAAATTCAAACATTGAAATAGAAAAGTGAAAGAATAACACAAGCATCCCTTCATCATACCTCCACAAAAATCAGGAAAAGAAATAACAACACCATTCCCATCCCCCCCCCCCCTCCCACAACAACACACAAACAACCAAACAACCTATTTCTCGCTACTTCCCACGCCCACGTGCCCCAAACAACAACAACAAAACAACAACAAACCCCTACCCCCCCCCCCCAACCAACCCCCCCCAACCAACACAAACAAAACAAAAGAATATATTATGTATTTGTGTATTGTGTGCATGAGTGCGTGCATGCGTGTGTGTTTGGGTATCAACCCAAAACCGTACAAGGTGTATCTGTATCTTGTTAAGAACAATCATGCAACATGATCATAAAAACATCAAACAAGCTGTTGTCTGAATCATATCCTGTTGAACCAGAAAAGTAGCATAGCAACCTCTATTCTTTTTTCTTCTTCATATTCTTGCAAACACTGTGCTGCTGCTAGTAGTAGAAGAAGTAGTAACAATGGTAGTAGTAGGAATATTGAATTGAATTTGAATTGAATACCACTTTAAATCAGCAGATTTCTCCGAATGAAATTGGGGCTGCTCTCCCAGGGAAATTGTGTCATCGCAAGGGCAACATCATCCATAGTTATTTTTTCTTTTCCTGTCTGCATGTGTATTTGTTTCCCTATCGGAGTGGCTTCTTTCTGCAGAATTTAGCCAGGGACAACATCTCTTGTTGCCATGGGATCTTTTATATGCGCTAAATGCATGTTGCATACAGGACCTTGGTTTATCATCTCATCTGATAAATTAGCACCCACCAGACGACCACTCATGGTCTAATGGATGGGGGAAAAGTTTAGGGCATAAACGAGTATCGAACCACTACACACTTTAAATCAGGACTTTTTGGTTTTTAGGCAGGTGCACTACCTCTAGACCACTAGACCACCCATCCACCGCAATGTGTAATATGTGTATCTAATCTGTCTATCCTTTTGAAATCCCCAAGAGCTTAATTATATATCTATTGTAATGATAAACACATGATACATATTTTCATTGCAAAAACTACAACAAAACACAACTACAGACACAGGTGGGCATATATAATATTATATATATATATATATATATATATATATATATATAAATATATAAATATATATATATCTCCATACAATTCTGTCCCCTCCCTCTTTTCCCCTCACTGGTCATACCTTCAGCTGGCTGCAGCCTCCTGCATACACGTGCACTCACTCGTTCCCTCCATCATACACTGAAGGACTCCCACAGTGACAACACCAAGGCATGAGTACACATACTGCACCTACATTATAAAAATAACTGTTAGAGGATTGGTGATAAACTTCAGTGATGAAGTAGAGCTCTATATCATATATTTTTAAATTGGACTTGGAACAGTTGAATGGATATTTTGTCTTTTGAAGAAAATGAATTCCAGAATGAAAGGGGATGTACATCTATATGATTTTGTTGGATAAGCTGGGATTTGATACATACATGTGTCAGCTGATGTAAACACTGTGTATGTTATTGTTGTCAGCAATTTTTTCCAGCTTAACCTTTACAGTGCCCCATGTTGGCTTTTGCACTGGTGTTTATGAGCCCCTTAAAGTGCCCCATGATGGCAAAAGTTGATCATAATGTGTGTTTGTGTGTGTAAGAGAGAGAGAGAGAGAGGGTGGGGGGGGTGGGGGGGGGGGGGGGTGGGTGGGGAGGGGCTATGGAATTAGATGCGAATAGTAGTTTTCTGTAAAACAAATTGATTGGGAGAGAGAGAAGAGGGGGTGGAGGGTGAGGTGAGGAATGAAAGTGGGCAGGGTGAAAGTGGAATAGGGATTAGAGTGAGTAATAGTTTCTGTGAAACTCTGAGAGAGAAAGGGCGTGTGTGGTGGTGGGTGGGGGGGAATGAAAGTGGGGGTGAAAGGGAAAATGGATCAGAGTGAGTAATAGTTTCTGTAAACTTCTTTGAGCAGATTAACTCGATTCCTGTGTGTACAGTATAAATACTCATGATTAGTGTGTGTGTGTTTATCATTTTATCAGTTTATGCATGTGTGCGTGTGTGTGTGTGTGTGTGTGTGTGTTGGGAAGGGGATGGGGGAAGGGGGGGCACAGCATGTGTGTTCATGCGTGCATGCTGGGTTTCTGTGATTCAGACGGTTTGTTTGTCCATAGGCCTTTACTATGTCATGTGGCAAACAAAGCAACAACACATGCAGGAAAAAAAGTAGATTGGAGAATGAAAAGAAAATGTTCCATCTTTGTCAGTTCTGGTTGGCAGATCCCCGTGGGGATGCCGGGGCCCTTTAGTTTCAGTACAAATAGCATCCCCTCCTGCAAACCCTGTGCTAGAAATTTCCCCTTTTCTATATCTCTCTTTCTCTCTTTTCCCCTGTTTCTATCATCTCTCTCGCTTATTTTCTGTACATTCTCCTGCCTTTTTTCAAGCAAGTCTTTAAAATAGTTTCACAGCCTGGTTTTATTGGTCTTAAGGACTGAAATAGTTATGGCATTTTGACATTTATTTTCTTTTCAGATTGATGGTATTGGATGTTTGAAGGGATTGGATGGTAGGCATGTTGAACTTGAGGTGAATGTTATTGGAGTTGCTGAAATAGAATAAGGTGACAGCCCTGATATGGCCTTTGTGATGGATGGTGCTGTAAGCATGAAATGAAATGGTTGGCAGGGATGTTGATACAAGGAACAACAGAAGAGCTTGTTTTATTCTTGTAGTACTTATCTATATGGGGATGGGATAGCTCTATGGTCAGAGCACTCGCTTTCCCCCAGCTAAGGTTAAGCAGCATTGAGCGTGGTTGCCACTTGGTTGGGTGACCATTTGCACGCTTTGGCTTCAGTACAGTCCCCCAGTTCACCCAGCTGTATATGGTACCTGCCTCTTTCGGGTCAGGGAAGGTAAAGCAGCGAGGGAGAGGAGATGGGGGCCGCCCTAAATATGCTGGCCCCTTGAGAAGTTGAGGTCTCTGATGCCTCACTCCCCAACGACTGCATAGGGTATCTATGGGGCACTTTACCGTTGCTTACTTAAGGGAAGTCTCAGTTTTTTTCTGAGATATGATTATTGTTTGAGGTGCAGCGCTCATATGGCCTCTGTGGTTGGCAGGGCCATAAATAAAATAAAATTGGATTGTATCAGTTATCTAATCAGCACAGTTGACTTAGGAGATTGTAAAAATCCCCACATATAATTCACCAGAAGCCACTGCTGAGATTTGATCTCGTGACTTCATGCACCCATGGGATTGAAATCAAACAGTCTTAACCAATAATTGATTGATTGATAGTCTTTATTCCCAAGGGTTACAGGTAAATATTAACATACTTGTTTTCATCGGGCCCTTGTCCTTGGAAGGGACTGTCATTACTAGTAGTCACAACTAATAATTTTTAGCAAACATAAACATTAATTTGATATGAGAGAGAGAGAGAGAGAGAGAGAGAGAGAGAGAGAGAGAGAATAAAAGCACAATTTTATTTGAGAGAGAGAGTCGGATACAGAGCCACTTCGCTAAAAACAAACCCCATGCTACTTCTGTGTGTGTGTCACACGACCACAGCGTATAGAGTGTTGATGTGTGAAGTGTAGGCGATGTTCCAGGTCTTGGCTTCAATATCCGAGGTGGCTTGGACATCCCTCATGTCCCAGGGGACTCCGGCATCTTTGTCACGCGGCTGAAGGAGGACGGGGCCGCCTTCAAGGATGGCAGGTTGAAAGAGGGGGACAAAATCCTAGAGGTTTGTGCTGAACGTGTGGACAGTGTGGTGCTGCGTGTGTGTGTGTGTGTGTGTGTTGGTTGTCTTGGGCCTCTGTCATTCCCTTGTCCTCTCTGGTCATTCTCTCCTCCTCTCTTTGTCATTCTCTCCTCCTCTCTTTGTCATTCTCTCCTCCTCTCTGGTCATTCTCTCCTCCTCTCTTTGTCATTCTCTCCTCCTCTCCTTGTCATTCTCTCCTCCTCCCTTTGTTATTCTTTCTTCCTCTCTTTATCATTCTCTCCTCTCTTTGTCATTCTCTCCTCCTCTCTTTGTCATTCTCTCCTCTCTCTCTTTGTCATTCTCTCCTCTCTTGTTATTCTCTCCTCCTCTCTTGTCATTCTCTCCTCCTCTCTTTGTTATTCTTTCTTCCTCTCTTTGTCATTCTCTCCTCTCTTTGTCATTCTCTCCTCCTCTCTTTGTCATTCTCTCCTCCTCTCTGGTCATTATCTCCTCCTCTCTTTGTCATTCTCTCCTCTCTTGTTATTCTCTCCTCCTCTCTTGTCATTCTCTCCTCCTCTCTTTGTCATTCTCTCCTCCTATCTTTGTTATTCTCTTCTCCTCTCTGGTCATTCTCTCCTCCTCTCTTTGTTATTCTCTTCTCCTCTCTGGTCATTCTCTCCTCCTCTCTTTGTCATTCTCTCCTCCTCTCTTTGTCATTCTCTCCTCCTCTCTTGTCATTCTCTCCTCCTCTCTTTGTCATTCTCTCCTCTCTTTGTCATTCTCTCCTCCTCTCTTTGTCATTCTCTCCTCCTCTCTTTGTCATTCTCTTCTCCTCTCTGGTCATTCCTCTCTGGTCATTCTCTCCTCCTCTCTTTGTCATTCTCTCCTCCTCTCTTTGTTATTCTCTTCTCCTCTCTGGTCATTCTCTCCTCCTCTCTTTGTCATTCTCTTCTCCTCTCTGGTCATTCTCTCCTCCTCTCTTGTCATTCTCTCCTCCTCTCTTTGTCATTCTCTCCTCCTCTCTTTGTCATTCTCTCCTCCTCTCTTTGTCATGCTCTCCTCCTCTCTTTGTCATTCTCTCCTCCTCTCCTTGTCATTCTCTCCTCCTCTCTTTGTCATGCTCTCCTCCTCTCTTTGTCATTCTCTCCTCCTCTTGTCATTCTCTCCTCCTCTCTTTGTCATTCTCTCCTCCTCTCTGGTCATTCTCTCCTCCTCTCTTGTCATTCTCTCCTCCTCTCTTTGTCATTCTCTCCTCCTCTCTTTGTCATTCTCTCCTCCTCTCTGGTCATTCTCTCCTCCTCTCTTGTCATTCTCTCCTCCTCTCTTTGTCATTCTCTCCTCCTCTCCTTGTCATTCTCTCCTCCTCTCTTTGTCATTCTCTTGTCCTCTCCTTGTCATTCTCTCCTCCTCTCTTTGTCATTCTCTCCTCCTCTCTTTGTCATTCTCTTCAGTCTTCTCCTCTCTTTGTCATTCTCTCCTCCTCTCTTTGTCATTCTCTCCTCCTCTCTTTGTCATTCTCTCCTCCTCTCTTGTCATTCTCTCCTCCTCTCTTTGTCATTCTCTCCTCCTCTTCTTGTCATTCTCTCCTCCTCTCTTTGTCATTCTCTCCTCTCTTGTCATTCTCTCCTCCTCTCTTTGTCATTCTCTCCTCCTCTCTTTGTCATTCTCTCCTCCTCTCTTGTCATTCTCTCCTCCTCTCTTTGTCATTCTCTCCTCTCTTGTCATTCTCTCCTCCTCTCTTTGTCATTCTCTCCTCCTCTTCTTGTCATTCTCTCCTCCTTTCTGGTCATTCTCTTGTCATTCTTTCCTCTCTGGTCATTCTCTTCTCCTCTCTTTGTCATTCCCTTCTCCTCCCATCATTCTCTCCTCCTCTCTTTGTCATTCTCTTGTCATTCTCTTCTCTCTTGTCATTCTCTCCTCCGTCATCCTCTCCTCCTCTCTTGTCATTCTCTCCTCCGTCATCCTCTCCTCCTCTCTTGTCATTCTCTCCTCCGTCATCCTCTCCTCCTCTCTTGTCATTCTCTCTCTCTCTCTCTCTCTCTCTCTCTCTCTCTCTCTCTCTCTCTCTCTCTCTCCATATTTATATCAGAAGTAATGGGAATATTCTTCCAGGAAGAATTCAGAATATATATATGTGTGTGTGTGTGTGTGTGTGTGTGTGTGTTTTCTTCAAAGAGTGTTATGTCACCCAGAGTGGTCTGAAAAGAATGGAGTGTTGTTGGGTGTTCTGCAGCTTAACACCATTGGGAGTCGCCCACAATATGCATTCTGTCAGATTACTCATCTCCCCCCATCCCCCCCCGTGGGGATGCCAGAGGTCCTGTCAGTATAATTAGCATCCCCACCTTCTGGAGGTTTTGTGCTAGGAAATCCATCTTTTCTATCCCTCTCTCTGTTTCTGCCTTTATCTTTTCTTCCTTCCACCTCCTCCTTGTCTATTTTCTGCCTTCTTGGTCCATTCTCCTGCCTTTTTTTTCCGAAAAAGACTTAAAAGATAAAAATTCTCTCTCACACCAAAGTCAGATGTGCTGGGTCTGTCTTGTCTGGCACAACGGCAGTGCACTGCATGTTTGTTCCTATGACAGACAGCAGTAGTTGCTGTCTGAGCAGTCAGTGATGAAGAAGAAAGAAAAAGAAAGATGACTCATCACACGAGGGCATCACTGTGAGACTGTAAGCACACACAGGATAGGAAGTTTGCATACTTGTTTCCAAGCACCTCACCAAACAGGCAGCCATACTCCAGCTTCAGAGAGTTCTTCCCTCCTTTAATGCAGAGCACAGATTGTTATGCTAAGAGTTTGTTATGGATGACGACAATCTCAACACATCCCAAAGCATAACCGCATTGTAGTGTAGGCATTGGTATGTTGCTTGCATTGTGCTTAATAACAGACGTAAGCTTGTGTTTTGGCCTGGCCCAAAGAATTTATTTTATTTATTTATTTATTCATTGTTTTATATCGAGGATAATGGAATAAGCACTCGTGTGCTTTTTTACATCCAGTCCCCGTGTGTATGCAGTTTTGTAAATTCTGTCATCTGTTTCTACTGGCACACAATGGCCTACTCTTCCGAAAAGCGGAACAGGATTTAACGTGTATGCAAGATGTTCTGCATGTGTTCGCACACAGAGCCTCGGTTTATAGTCTCATCCGAAGGACGAGAAAGAATAAGAAAGAACACCAAGTGAAGCCCTGAGAATTATGAAAAAAGTGCCCTTTAGTATATCTTTCTTTTCTACAGTGAAAAGTGTGCACAAGGCTATCAGGACAAATATTTTTTTAAATTTTCTATTTTTGTAAAAATTCTTTTTGATTCAAATGATTGGAAGACACTTACATTTCACCACATAAGTCACTGACTCTGTAACATTTTCACCAAAGAAACATTACAGTGATTACATGTATGCGGTTTGCTAAACATGCAAAGTCATACACTGTAACACATCACATAATACTTGTAAACATGTAATCGCTATGTTATTGTCAAGACAACAGTTTTGCTTTCAGTGGCATTAAAGATGGTACTGATGAAGTTTTGACATCGTGTTTGAGTTTTCACCATGTTTACGTAGGGAAGCCATATTAAAAAAAAAAAGAAAATCATAAAACTTCATTTGCATACTATGTTCCAATTTTTCATGGTATTTCAGTTCGTTCATGAAAGCATCAATATTTGGTTAAGTTTGGCAAAGTCGACAAGGCTATCCCGTTACTGATGAAAGAAGTGTGTCAGTGGTGTCAATGTCAACAGGGGCGCTTAGGGGCTCCATTCATTGGGAGTGCTTTGACTGGCTGTGTGCCAGTACCCTGTAGGATTCCTTCCACACACACTTAGATCTGTCTCTGGCCGTTCACTTGCTCTTTTCTTTGAAATGTATTATTGTAAGACATGCTGTGTATAGAAAAAAAGAGGGGCTCAAAATGTTACACCTTTGTAGATTTTTCCGTTTTTGGTTTTGGTTTAGTGGGTAGCCTGTACAAGTACTCAACACTGTTGAATATAGAGAAAAGAACATTTTTTGTTTATCTCAATATCAGGGTTTTTTTTTAGTAAAGAACTTTTTTCCCTTTTTTTCCCTCTGGGGAAGAGAGGGAGGTTGTAGGAAGCATGCTTGTGTTTATTGTCTCTTGTTTCCATCTTTTCATGGAGAGACAAGAAGAGAGATCTGTTATAATAGAGAGATTAAGGGAGTATGCCGACGGGGAGAAAGAAAAAGATTTCACAGAGAGAGAGAGAATGTGTGTGTATGTGTGTGTGTGTGGATGCACGCACACAGGTGTGCATGCATGTGTGGGTGTGTGTGTGTGTTATGTATAGATCTCTCTCTCTCTCTCTCTCTTCTCTCTCTCTCTCTCTCTCTCTCTCTCTCTCTCTCTCTCTCTCGCGGGGTTGAATATTGCTCACCGGCTGACAAGACGTGTTTTTCAGAGCTCCTCCAAAATTGCAATTAATTTGTTAAAATCTTAGTTAATTAATGACCATGGGGTGTTCTTTACAGCTGTATCGAATGGCTATAGGTCTTTTCTTGTGGACTATCTTAAAAATTTTGTCAAAAAAAGCACTGACAGCATCAAATAGAGTGAAAGGACTTCGTGTGCACAGTTTCTCTGCTAAACTGGCTGTTAGCACTCTGCTGCTTATGTTGCTTATGGCAGGAGTGGAACCAAATCCTGGACCATCACCTGGTGAGGGAGAAAACAAAGAGTAAATACGATGATGATGTTGATGGTGCTAGTACAATGCATGATATCAGGAACAGCAACATTCAACAGCAGTTTGACCGTGTGTTCAGTGCTATCAATGAATTCTCGCGAACTTTGTCACACATCACAAATAAGATTTCCGATCTAGAACTAATGCAAAAAGAGATGAAAACACACTTGGACAAGCGGCTTGATAGTATAACAAACTTTGTTCACAGCAAATTCACTGAAATAGAGGAGAAACAAAATGTTCTACATTTAGACATTGATGCTCTTGAAAGCAAGTGTGACAAAATGGAATCATGCTTCTCACAACTTGAAAAAAGAACTGTGGAGATGGAGAAAGAGCATCAGATCACTGACAGCTTACACCGACGCTACAACCTGCTGTTCTTTGGTCTGTCCTGTCGGGGTGACTCATGGGAATCCTGTGAAGCCATGGTGAAAAACGTGATCTACCATGAAATGAAGCTGAAAGAGCCAGTGGCCATAGAACAGGCTCGTCCAGTCGGGCCAGCCATTCTGGTTCGTTTCCAGTCGTTGAAACAACGAGAGAAAGTGCTTCAACATGCCAGAGTGCTCAAGGAAATCCAATCTCCTGTGTATGTACGAGAGGATTTCTCTGCTTCAACACGTCAGAAACGAGCGGGGTTGGTGCCTCTCATGAGACAAATGCGTAACGATGGGTTAAGAGCCAGGCTGCGAAATGACAGGCTGGTCACAGAACGTGGAACCTACGCATTTGACCTTGAGAGGCAGGAGTACCAGAAGCTGGAGAGCAGACCAACACAGGGACACCAGAGGAGAGTGTGGCGGACAAACAGAGGAGCAGACGACCACCGAGCCTACCAGCATCAGATGGATGGTCAGCGACAGCACCGGTCTGAGGGTCCAGAGCAGGCAGCAGCATCCAAGTTTGGAGGCAGCCACCCAGCTGTTAGCTCACACACTCAGGCAAAAATCAGTTCCAACATTTCCAACTCACAATCTCACAAGCAACACACCCACTATCCTAGTGCATCTGGCAATAAGCAAGCACACACTCCACCAGGTTCAGGCAACAAGCATTCACTGCACACACACAGAGGACCCTCCAGAGAGCAGACAGGGTGTGGTTTGGGTCGTGGCAGAGGACGAGGATCATCGGAGCTGTCGACAACATATAGACCAAGTCAGGGGGTCAGGGTAATAAGCCAAAATGATTCCCCATATCTATCAGATGAGGAAGAGGAAGAAATGGACCACAAAAGTGTAGGGTACAATGATGTGGATGATCTATCTAACGAACACGGAACTGACTTGGCCAATACTGAGTGGAGATGATGGGAAGGCCTGCCCCAGTCAACTGCTCAGGTACCCTTTAAATTGCTGAATCTAAATGTAGCAGGACTGGCTGCCAAATTGGTAAGCGCTGACTTTATTAACTATATAACTTCATTTGATTTTGTGTGCCTTACAGAGACCTATGTGGACAAGCAATTTGATTTTCATTTGTTTAAAGATTTCAGCGTGTTTAACTCCCCAGCTAAAAAGCTTAGTAAGCAGGGAAGAAGAAGTGGAGGTGTTGTTGTTCTGGTGAAGAACATTTTTGCCCAGTATTTTGAAGAGATTTTTGTGCATAATTCAAATATGGTTGTTCTAAAAATCTCCGAAGATTTATTTAATCTAGGCAAGCCTATTCTGTGTATCTGTGTGTACATCCCCCCACGTGACTCACCTGTGTATGCCATGACAAATGATGGGGTTGGTATAGAGATTATTGAGCATTGCATCGCTGATGTATTGAGCTCAGAAACTGACATGTACATGTTAATGACTGGAGACTTTAATGCTCGTACTGGTCAGGAAAATGGCAAGAATGTGACTGACTATTTAAGCACCAGCAGTAAGTTTGAGAACGTATTTGATCGTACCTCACGGGATGAGGGCTTCAATGGATTTGGCAATCAATTACTGTCAATGTGTGATAGCTTAGACTGTTCCATTCTTAATGGGGCAAAGTTATTTGGATTTGATGACTGCCAAACATACATCTCTAACGCAGGATCCAGCACGGTGGACTACTTTATTTTGTCAAATGAATTGTGTCACAACAGTTTTTTGGTTTCTCTTATTGTTGATACTGTTTGTGTTGAATCTGATCATCTACCTGTTGTTTTGATGCTGAAGACTGTTCTCGAATCACGATGTGACGAAAGTGCAGGACAAACTGTACAATGGGTTGATAAAATTATTTGGGATGATCAAAAGGTTGGAGTCTTCTTAGAGTCCTTAAAGTCAACCACAAGTCAAGATACAATGGATAAAGCAAGAACACTTATAAAGTCAGATATAGATAAGGCGCTAGAGGAATTTAATTCATGTCTACAAACTGCAGGTAAGTGTATGATTAAGAGAGTTAGGACAAAGAATGATAGAAGAGAAGCACAATGGTTTGATAAGGAGTGTTTTGATTTGAGGAAGGAAGCAAGGGCAAAAATGCGTAGATTTAAAAGAACACAACTTGCATCAGATCGTGAAAATGCTGTGCAGGTTAGACGTGAGTATCGTAAAGTTCTGAGAGAAAAGAAACAGAGTTTTAAGGCATGCACAACACAATATCTAGCTGACAATATTAAAGACCCAAAACACTTGGAGGGAAATAAATGTAAAACTAGGACTTGGTAAAAAGAAACAGGCATGCAATGAGATAACTCGGGAAGATTGGTTTAAACATTTTAAGAATGTCTTCAATGCTGATAACAGCGTAAATGAGGAAGAAGTCTTTCCAAATGACACCCTCCCTTTTATTGAGGAGCTGGATAATCCCATCTCCCAGCAAGAAGTCATTACATCAATAAAAAGACTGAAAACAGGAAAAGCATGTGGCTTGGACAGTATTTTTGCAGAAATGCTGAAGTCAGCAGACAAATTATTAATTGACTTTATTACTGAATTTTCAATGAAATTTTTTCAACTGGAAAGTATCCAACTATCTGGTCCAAAGCTATTATTGTACCAATACACAAAAAGGGGTCAATAGATCTAGTTGACAACTATAGAGGAGTATCACTGCTTAGCATCCTAGGCAAATGCTACACTGCTATTTTGAATAAGCGACTCTACAACTGGCTTGAAAATAATAACAAAATTCCAGAAAACCAAGCTGGTTTCAGACAGGGATACTCCACAACAGACCATATATTTACTTTGTATTCAACTATCCAGAAAAAACTTGTGTAAAAAGAGAGGTAAACTTTACGTTGCATTTGTTGATCTATCAAAGGCTTTTGACTCTGTCCACAGAAATGTAATGCTAAAGGCTTTATGCAAAGCTGGCACTTCCTCTGTATTTTTAAATGCCATAAAAGCCATTTACAAGGAAGTTATGTCATGTGTCAAAGTAAATAATAACTATACCAACTTGTTTAACTGCCCCAAAGGTTTGCGGCAGGGGTGTGTTTTAAGTCCTACTTTGTTTTCTGTGGTAATAAATGAAATGGTAACATATCTAGAAAATATGGGGAGACATGGAGTGCAACTGCTACCAGGCTTAGCTGATTTATTTCTTCTACTCTTTGCTGACGATCTTGTGCTGTTGTCCTGCACACCAAATGGACTACAAACCCAGATTGACTGCGTTCTTAAAGTGTGCATGGATCTGGGACTAAAATTAACAAAGACAAACAAAGGTTATGGTTTTTAGAAAAGGAGGATATCTGAGCAAGAATGAAAAATGGTTTATTAATATGCTCCATTAGAGGTTGTGAACAAATATGTGTACCTAGGCTTCACCTTCACAACTACAATGAGTTCAAATGAAAGTGCCAAAGTGTTTGCAAAAAAGGGGAAAAGAGCACTATTTGATGTTATCAGGGTATATAACCAGTATAATAGCATGTCAAGTCAAACATTCTTCAAAATATTCGACACCAAAATCCAACCCTTACTTTTGTATTCTTCTGAAGTATGGGGTATTTTGTGTGATAATTATGCAGTCGAAACAGTCCATTTATTTGCTTGCAAAAGATTTTTAAATGTTTCCAGCCGCACTCCAAATAAAATGGTGTATGGAGACCTTGGGAGGTATCCCCTGCAGATCAACTGTCGCATGCGTGCAGTGAAGTATTGGTTTCGGTTACTTAAGATGGATGATAGGCATTTGTCAAAGCAAGCTTACCATATGATGGTAGCACTAGATAAGGCAGGTAAAATTAATTGGGTTTCTAAACTGAAGGGCATATTACAAAGTTCGGGATTTGGGTATGTTTGGTTGGATCAAGGAGTTGACAACGAAAAGCATTTCTTGTTATCGTTTAAACAAAGACTCCTGGATGTGTATAAGCAAGAATGGTTGACAAGTATCAGTACCAGTAACAGGCTGAATTTGTATGCATGCTTCAAATCTTCCCACACCCTAGAAACTTATTTAGATGGTGTACAACAAAAATGTTTCAGAGACATCTTTATCTGAGTACGCTTTGGAATCAGTGACCTAAGAGTTCACAAAAATCGTTATATGTGTGCAGATGTTACAAATAATGACTGTCCATTTTGTCCAGGATCAGAAGAAAGTGAACTACATTTGTGTTTTCAGTGTGATACGTATGCTGCGTTAAGACCTAATATCCTGAAAGAGATTCCTACTCACTATCAGAAAGCAATATATTTGAGCCTTATGGCCACCCAGAACGTTTCAATGATTAGACAACTAGCATGGTTTTTGTTTAAAGCTTTCAAACTAAGAGACAGTAAACTGAGTCTCCTGCCCACCTAGAATTTTGTAACTCTTGATGTTAATCATTTATGCTTGTATGCTCTTTTCACTTTTTCACTTTTTCCTGATATACGCAGCCTTGTGTTTATAGAGATTTATGTACCCCATGAAAATGGGCAGAGGCCTAAATTCATTAAAAATTGTCATTGTCATTGTCTCTCTCTCTCTCTCTCTCTCTCTCTCTATATATATATATATATAATAGGCCAGGCTGAAGTGTGTATGTCTGTATGTGTTACTGAGTGAAATGTTTAACAGCTTGTAAATAGTCTGTCCACATGCCGTAGAATGGGAGATGTGAGCATCAGTGTTTGTGAGTGCAAATACTGAAATAGTGCTCACAAGTTAACACAAGATTTTTGTTCTCCATGAAAAAAAAGCAAAAAAAAGTAATGTACTTCCGTAAGTGTAACAGTAGGAGCCAAAGCACACCGAACATCAGGCCGCATTACTCGCTGGTGCTAGCTTAGCGCTTTCAACAAATGGTCCAGTTGATTGGCCAGGGCACAAGTTGTAGCCCTACATTTGCTCATCTAGCGCAGGTAAAAGCAAGAATGTGGAGGGATTGAGTCACACATTGTGGTGCCTTGTCCTGCAACAGCTGTTGTCAGCTTGTCTATTATATATATCTATCTGTCTGTCTGTCTGTCTGTCAGCCATGAAAAAGACCAGGGGAATGGCTGAAAACAGTATGTGAGGCAGTAGTGAAATTAATCACCACTGTAAGAAAGGATGCCAGGGGCCTGTCAGTATAAATAGCGTTCCCACATTCTTGAAAAAAATTCTGTGCTAGGAATTCCCTCTTTTATCCTTCTCTTTGTTTCTGCCTTGTTTTGTGTTTTTTCCTGTCACCTCCTTCTTGTCTGTTTTCTGCATTCTTGGTCCATTCTCCTGCCATTTAAAATTTTATTTTTTATTATTATTATTTTTTACAGATGACTTAAAAAATTTTTTTCTTTCCTACGCTGAAGTCAGATGTAGCTGGGCCTGACTTAACAGGTGTGTAGCAGCAGTGCAATGCATTTATGCTCATATGACAGACAACAGTAGTTGCTGTCTGAGTGTTTAGTGAAGAAGAAGAAAGGGAGAAAAAAGGAAAATGTAGCACAGAATGTTTCTCCTGTCGTGTCTCCCCCTCCCCCACAAAATCTTTTGTGCGGCATAGATTCATTGGCGGCTATTTAAACAAATTGAAGAATTCATCAGCAGTGGTTCTTTAGGTGAAGTTTCTTTTTTCTTCTTTTTCTCTTTTTTCTGTTTTTGTGTTGATCAGTTGGATAGGTTAGTCTCTGCAATGAAGACAGCAAGCATAAACCATCATTAGGGACGCAGCAGGATAACCTAGTGGTTAGAGCATTGGGCTCCAGATCTGATGGCATAGGATCCAGCCACCACCAAAACTCCAGGAATCATCCTTGAAGTTGGAATATGGCTACCTTAAAATGGTGGACAAATGGTTGCATACACAAAATCTCATCATTGGTGAGCCTTGGAGCTCTAGCCGTGAGGCAAAAACCCCAAACAAACCAAAACAAACCAAAAGCTATTGATTGGAAACTGCCACAGATTGACCTGCCATGTCATATACCTACTCTGTCTTAGGCAACCCTAAGCTTTTTTTTTTTCTTTTCAAATTGAGTAATTACTATAAATCAGTTGCTGATGTGTGCCTTTTAATCTTGTGATATGTGTGTGTTGATAAACGGACTATATTATGTATATATATATATATATGTATGTATATATATGTATGACTTCTTGCCGACTTTAGTTTCTCTATTTTTGAAATAGTAAAGTATTTGAATGGTGATTGGATTGACAGCTGGACAGTGGATCTGTGATCATCTAACCCCTGTGTTACTGTGGTGAGGTATTAATCAAGATTCAGGGCAGGACAGATTGGGTCTGTCTTTTATGTTGGCCTAATGGTCGGTGCGTTCAGCTTCTTGCTGATGTGTTGAAGTGCATTCTTGTATTCATGCGGAGGCAGTAACACCTTGATTGGCTTGATGAATGGAAAATGGAACTGTAGAGATGATAGTGTAAGTAGCATACTCCAGTACGATTCAATATAATATATAAGTACGATTCAATATAACATATACCAATGTTGCAGGTGAACGGCAAGAACATAGAGCGGGTGACCCACAATGAGGCTGTTCAGATATTCATCACTGCTGGCAACACAGTGCGCATGAGAGTGCAACATGGGGCGTATGCTGAACTCATGGTCAGTATAGCACACACAGTCTTGCACTTTTTGTGTGGCATGGTGTTCTAGGTACCTGTGTAGTATGTTAGTCATGTGTTGCCCTTTCCTGTGGATTGGGTATTTGTGTGCATCTTTCTGTTAACTTAATTAAAGACAGATATCAAAATAAAAGTTAGAAAGTCAGAAAATTCCCTGACATTAGAAATAGTGGTTTGTGTGCTTCAGTCACTGTAGGTGTGATTCAGAGTGACATGTTTTGAAGCTTGCCGTGTTGTTTTCATAAAGTAACTCAACTCCTGCCCTGATGTCCACAGAGTGTGGGCGTAGTTGTGTGGCATCCTCTGTCAGGTTCCTCCGCTTCTGATGATACCAAAGTTCTGTTTCAGTTTTCACTTTCCATGGAATTTGTTTATTAATTTTTTTATTTCAAAGATAATGGAATAAGCTCTCATGTGATTTTTCACATCCAGACCCTGTGTGGTTTTGTAAATGTTGTCATCCATTCCCACCGAGTTGACAGTGTGCGCTAAACAGTTGGTGCTAGCCACATAGTTTGAAACATGCTCACAGCAGATGGCATGTCAGAGTCTCGGTAGTGCCTCTTGGCCTGAGAGCAGGGAGTTTTCAAGAATGAAGGTGGCAGGATGGTTTACACCTTCACCTGCCTAACAAGTAAACTGTGAGGTTCCAGGTTTGATTCCCAGCCTTGCTTTTCCCAATTTTGATGAGAAAATCAAACTGAATGTCAGAGTCTTTCGGATGAGACTAGAACCGAGGCCCTGTGTGTGATGCATGCAGAACATCTTGCACACACATTAAAAACATGTCTGGCCTTTCGAAAGAGCAGGCCGTTTCATGCAGGTAGGAATGGAAAATGGAACTGTAGAGATGATAGTGTAAGTAGCATACTGCAGTACGATTCAGTATAACATATACCAATGTTGCAGGTGAACAGAAATGCATATACACAGGTGTCATGCTTAGACACAATCCCTAGAGTCGGAATGTGGCTACCAACATGGTGGGTGGGGAAAAAAAAGCGGTTGCGTATGCAAAAATCTCACCATTGGTGAACCTTGGAACTCTAGCTGAGGATCTTAAACCCCCCAAACAACAAAAAAATAACCCCCTGGTGGGCACATACATCTGCCATTCAGGGCTTTAGTCCATATCCATCCATTAGCCATCATATGTCTGTCCATCAGAGGTGAACTGTGCAGATTAGATAAAGACTCCGTCGTTCAGGTTGGCATTCTGTCCGTTGCAGGCGCATAAGCATACCTTGCATGTACACCTAAGGGTTTGCTATTGCATAAGTTTTGTATTTCACTGTGGTGATGTGTATTTTCAGGAAGAACTGAAGTGCTGCCAAGTAAGTCTTAGCTTGGGGGTTTGTAAGGGCTTTTGATACAAGGTGTACAATTCACTTACTCACCACTTAACCTTCCTTCTCCTGTAGATACAGTGCTGTATAAACACTTTTCTCTGGAGAAGCCAGAGGTTGTCAAGACTCCAGGATGTTGAAACAGAGATGGTGTCAGATAAGGCACACACATTGTGTGAACATTTGTGCATAATGATTTCTGAAACTGATTTTTTGTGGGTTTTTTTTTTGTGGTTGGAGTTGGACTATTATTTGTTAGCTTTGGAAAATGTTGGAATCTGCAACAGGAGAGTAGGTACATACATCTCTCCATCCCACTGTTACTACATCATGGAATTTTGATATTTTACCTCCTCCACATTTTGACTTTGCTCTATAAACCGTGTATTGACTTGTGGTGTGGGGATGAAGAAGTGTTATGTTGGCTTGAAAGTAAGGGCTTTTTGCAGGGAAAGGGTTGCTGATCTTGTTTACTTGTCATAGTGAGTGCTTATTTGTAATTCCAAATACAGAGAGAGGGAGATGTGTGTGCATGTGTGTGCATGTGTGTGTGTGTGTGAGAGGGTATGTGTGTGAGTGTGTATGTGTGTGTGTGCGCATGTGTGTGTTTGAGATATGTAGCATTTGTGCGGGCTTTGTGTATCTGCGGTCTGCTCATAAACATAGTGTGTTGGTGTGTCTGCTTCATTCAATACTAATCCAGGCTGAAGTGAACTTTTGATGTAGGAGTGGTGTTTGGGCATGAAGCAGAGGGAGAGGGTTTGTTAGTGGGAGTTATACATCTTGACATGGCAAATTTCATTCAGCCAGTATATATATTTTTTATTCCCCCCCCCCCCCCCCCCCCCCCCACTCCTGAATAAAAGAACTGTACAATAGGAGGGGTGTGTGAAGAAAATGAACATGGAATCATTCTTAATTTTAGTTTGTTTGTTGTTGTTGTGTGTGTGTGCAATGGCCTACTTTTCTGAAAGGTAGAACAGGTTTTAACATGTGCATAAGATGTTCTGTGTGCATTTGCACACAGTGCCTCATTTTATAGTCTCATCTGAGGGACTTTCAATCAAGTGAGTTGGCACTGGTGTCAGCTCTAGGGGGAAAAAGTCTCTGAACACCCGTCTCATTATCGTAAATGAAATTATCAATATCATTTCTTTGTATCACCTCAGACTATAGATATGAAGGAGAGAAACTCTATGCTTACTCGGTGTCTTAACAACTTGTTTTTTATATTTGTAGTAACTAACTTGTAGTCACTTTTTATGGTGATCTTTTTTTAAAATTAATAGTTTTTATTTCTTTCTTTAAAATTTGTTTATTTTATTAAATCATTGTAGAATAATGTTGGTTGTACTTTTTATTTGTTTGTGTGTGTGTGTGGTGAGAGCCCCGTGCAGCACATGAGAAGCACAAGATAGAATGGCAGCAGCTGAAAGTGATAGGAAAATGTCTTGTGTTTTCATACACTCCTGATGAGAAGCAAAAGTACCGCCTATGTATCAGTTTGTGTGGGATTGTGATGGGCGCATATGTGTACATGTGTGTATGTATGTATGACTGATGTAGTGCATGTGTACAAAATATTTTGTAATGGGTGTTGTGTCTGTTTACTGTTTGTCAATTTGAAAGGGATGTTGCATGTTAGTAGTTCATAAGTCGTATTGTCTTTATATGTAATGTTGAGTGTTTGCATTGTTACATTTATTCTTATATCTGTTTCGTGTGTATTGCCTCATTGTGTGATGTAAACTACTTTATGTTACTTCTGCAAAGGGGAAGGGAAGTGCTGTAGAAATATCCAAGTCATATTCTCACTATTATCACTAAATATCGCATAGTATAGTCATAAGAATGGTGATGGGAATTGGTGAAAATAGATGTGAGAATAGGCATTTTATATTTGAGGCAACTAGTGAATGGGTGTTATGTTTCTAAAAATTTTTTAAAAATTTCAGTCCTAGTCTTTTCTGTTGAGGAGGTAATAAGATATGGGGAGTATAGATTTGTAAATATATGGGAAGATACTTTCAGTTCAAAATATATACCCATCCCTCCTTTCCGAAAAGGGTGTGCTTTTCTTTCTGTCATCTATTGCCTGTGAAGACTTTTTCCAGCCTGAAACCAAATAGCTTGCTTTGAACATAGGGAGGATGTCGAACATGGCTGGTGGGGGGGGGTTTAGCCTGAAATATTTATGATAGTTATATTGCCTATTCTTCCTCAGGATTCTGAGTTGCTTATGAACTGCTGACAATCAAGTACCATCAGCAGCTGGCCTGATCAGGTTAGATCCTCATGACCACTTGACGGTAAAACCATGTTTTTTTTTTCTCTCCACAGAAAAGCGTGAGCACGGACAGATCATCAAATGGCAACAACAAGAACACCAAGATGATTTTGCTGGCTCTCTCCATTTTGGCCGTGGCGGGGCTGGGAGCATTCATCATTCATCGGCAACAAGCCCAGGCCTGATCTCCGCTCTCTCTCTCTCTCTCTCGCTCTGTGTCCCCCCTCCCCCTTCTCCGTCTGACAGCGAGCGTGTGTGCGCCCCCTGTCGGCAGTGACTGCTACTCTGATGATACTCTGTGCCGGTTGTGGTAGTGGTTGTGTACTAGTAGCTGAGGAGAGAAAGCCTACCCTGGATGATCATGTCTCTTGTGTTTATTTATGTGAATTCTATTGTTGACTGTCATATACATGTGTATATATATTATATACAATGGAAACTGCCTTAAACCAACAATGTGAAAAAGAGCGTTCATTTTGTTCTCCCCTGTTTACCACGGCCCGTCCTGTCTGCCTGTTCATTCTCTCTTCTGCCTCTAGGGTTTTGTTGTTGTTGTTGGTTTTTTTAAAACCCTTGTATCCTTGATGTTTCTAACCGAAACAACTTTTCCTCCTGAAAGGCAAAAATGAAGCGTTAATTACACAGAGTGATATTGAAAGAACAAAATGTCCGCCAGTCTCGTGGCCAGTGCCTCTTGTGGTGGTTCCCCTGCCTGCAGAAGAGAGGTGTGGAAGCCAGCTGTTGCTGTCGTGGAAGATGACCCACCTTGTAGGGGAACGTCCTCACTGGTTACCGTGTAAGAAAGAAAGGACAATTTGGAACACACTGATTTTGAAAAAAAAAGAAGTGTATGTTCGAGTTTTCGTGTGCTTCCTTGTCGTGAGTTTGCAATACAGATTGTTTGTACATCACATGATCATAATTATATATATGTATATTTCTTCCTTGCCAGACTGTTATAAAATTAGAAAGGCTTCTTGGAAATGCAACCAGGATCTCTGCTGTCTTTATAGCTGTTGAAAAGGAAAAAAAATCAGATGCTTGCGCTTGTAAAAGAGATGTTAGAAATTTGCAAAGAGAGTGAGTGAGCTAGCTTAGCTGTGCCTATCTTACATGTGTTGAGAAACTTTCTGCTGCTTTATTCACATTGCTGAAAATGGCACTTAAACGTTTGTTGTTGTGAGAAGCAGAACAAAGTGGATATTTTTTGTGGCATGTTGAGAATGATCCGGTTAGCAGTGACGTGTGGATGGGTGAAGAAGTGTGCTGTCTGTTTTCTGCCTGTTCATGTTTGACTTTTCTGTGATTGTTGGCGTCAGTGTGACCTGACCATGTCTCCCTGGGCTTGAGGCAGAGAGGTGTTGGCACAAACCCTCAGCATGCGTAGTGAGGTGACACTGGTGCCTAGGATTAGCATAATAACTAACGTACACTGAAGCACAGTTCTGGTTTTCTGGGCCACATTTGAGATGTTTTTTAAAGCACTGCCACATGATAATGGAGGTAATCAGGCTGTTAGGGTCCTGTTCCTTCAGACTCCCAGTTTTCAGATCAAAAAGGGGTGGTAACTGGGTCAGGATTGTTTGTTGTCTGGTGTTAGTTTTGTTGATTTGGTTTGCTAAAGCAAAAAAAAAAAAAAAAAAATCTTGCCTGTAATGATTTGATGTTTGGTGTGAAGTTCTCACAATCAGCTGAACTGTTCTGCTGTGAACTTGTCATACATATCTCTCAGCCCTTTTTTGTTTTGCTTTGGTTTTGTCGTTGTCCACCCAGTTCCATTGAAATTTGCCTTTTGAGCTTTCAAAGTGAAGTTCCTGTAGTTGGTTACAACAGAATGGAGTCATACAAAACATAAAATTTATATGAATTTTTGGTTTGATAGTATTGATAACCAGTGTGATAGTTGTCATGTACATAGCTGGGAGATAACCAGGATTTCTTTCAGATTAAATTATTTAAAAAAACCAAGGGGGGCAGTTAGTGACCTTAGTGAATACAAAGAAATGTTCAGAGGTCTTTTGGCTCAAAATCGGGATTAGAAACTCAGGGCGCTTATTACAAAAGTCAAGAAGCAATTGTATCACTCAAACATACTGCAGTATGCAGGGGTGTGGCTATGTACATACAGTGTTCATTTATCAGGAAGTGTAGCGGAGGAAGATGGCTCTTGCTGTTGCAGCGGGTGCGGTGGTGCTTAGTAGACTCTGCCTGTAGCAGTGGATGGGGAGTGTTGGGGATGTTCAGTCACTTGAGTCGTCCTTGGGAGGGTTAGATTGCTACCTTTTTAAAATTTTCTATAAAAGTATGGTAGAAGAAATTTATGTTGTTGCTGTTTTGTTTTGTTTTCAACATGTCAGTATTTTTGAAGTCTGAGTGCGGCTACCTTAAAGTAATGGTGGGCAAAAACCGTTGCATACACAAAAATCTCGCCCCTGGTGAACCTTGGAGCTCTAGCCAAGGGGAAAAACCCCAAACACCCCACCCCACCCCACCACAAGAAAAACCATGTCTGTGATTCGACAGCATTGATCGATTAGAATAAACATCAGTACTATTTCTATTTTATTTTTTACATTTATTATTTGGAAATAATGGAATAGCTGTGGACTCATGAAAATAAGTCTCCAGGATTCAAAGCCCAAGTTGAATGTTTGTAAAGTATCTCCCCCCCCTCCTCCTTCGAGCAAACGCTGTAGAAGAGACGTGTATCATTATGTCAGATCTTTGCAGTTGCTCATGGGTGGACTTAGCTAGAGTTCATGTGGCCCAAAACCAAACACTTTTGAAAATTGATTCAGACCAGACCCTTTTTCTTGCCCAAGTCTATTGACCTTTTAGTTCTTTAAAAAATAAACTTGTTGCTGTTGACATCAATTGTTATTTCAGTAAAGTATAACCACAAATGAAATAGCTTGCATAAAAACACCTCATCGGATTTGGGATGCATGCTGAATGTAAATGGTATTTGTACATGCTTTGTGATGATGTTTTCTTGCCATAATACACAAGATAGATGAAACATAAAATCAAATCATATAGACTGTCATTTTCAGTCCCTGGAAACAAAAATATTTGGTTTTGTTTTTGGTTTTTGTTCATTTCAGCAGCTATTTTATTATTTTGACTATTATTTTGTCTTTTTTGAGACTGACTCCTTTTTTGTGAAGTGTTAATATTTGTTTGATTCAACCCCCCCTCCTTTTTTCCCCCCCTCCTCCTTGAAGCTAAACCCTTATTTCTTAAACAATTTACCCAGTTGGCCTTTTTACTGAAAACTTGCATAAAATATATGAATATTCTTTATTGATAATGTTTTGAAGTAGAAGGTATATTATCATTCTATTTTGACCATGATTTTTCTCGCACCTAGAACAGAGCAAGGTGTCAAGCCAGTAGTAGCCCCTATATATGAAAAGTACGACCGAATGTTGACACGTGTTGCCAATGCACTTTTCCTCACAGAACACAAGGTACTGGTGGATGATGATGTTGAGATACTGTGTGTATTTCTCTGTTTGGAGGAATAAAAAGAAAAAATACTCTATGCTGGTGTTGTGATTCCTGTGGTTTGAATGCGACAGCCCATGGTGTGTTGAGAGTCAGCGATACAGCATACAGCTGAACATGGATCTGGTGTGTGGTTTTCATCTGTACTCTCATTTGCCAATTTCATGCCAATGTTGTTTGAGATATCTTCTCCCCTCCCTTTCCCCAAACCTAATAGAAAAAATGGGTTCCAGCACTGTCTGTTGTGATAATTTACTGTTCAGAAGATGGAGGTACTGATTTACAACGTTCTCAGACGGAATCTGTAGCTGAGTGGTTAAGACCGTTTGACTTCACTCCCATGGGTCCATGAAGTCGTGGGTTCAGATCTTGGCGGCGTCTGGTGACTAACCTGTAACTGCCACATTTGCTGTTCTGGAACGGCAAATAAACCCATGCCCCTCATGCTGCCCCGGGTGTCGTTCTGAAATTGTTGGTCATATGACCCGACTTTGCGAAAGTACTTTCTTTGTATAGGTCATAAGTTTCATAAATTGTAGTGAAGTATTTTTTATCTACTTTGTTCATTTTCCTTTAAGAAAATATATACTTTTACCTACATTAATTAGTTCACAATCTAATTCACAATATTTTTTTAAAGTCACCCATTTTTGGGTGGAAATTCCCTGGCAAAAAAGATCTCCCAGGTCAACTTCAAGTACAGACCTGCCAGTGCCTTGATTCCCTTTGTGTATGCACACATGCAGAAGATCAAATATGCATACTAAAGATCCTGCAACTTATGTCAGCATTCAGTGGGTTACAGGAACAGGAACACACCCAGCATACA
>CM054138.1:76196302-76238802 GCA_028751875.1 Rapana venosa | reverse complement strand
CCCACAGTCTGTCCCCAGACGAGGTGCCATTCTGACCAAGCTGAGGCATTAACAGGTTTATAATGCCCAGGCCTGAATGTTCAAACTTGGCAATACAGGGTTCGCACAGATCTTAAAAAGCCCTAAAAGGCCCTGATTTTTGAAGAGCCCATTTAAGGCCCCTAAAAAATGAGATGTGTTGCCCTGGAGGCCCTAAAAATGGGAATTATGAGTGAGAGTTTCTGTATGTAGATTAAACAAATTTTTATATACAAAATAAAACTTATGAGAAATGAAAGCAAGAAGGGTGTATAAAGATCGTGATATTGCCAGTAGAATGCCTGTAGTCTGCTATTCATGTCGCGCCGGCTGTTTTGCCAGGGAAGGTAAATTTGCCTCCATTGGAAGCGCATGATCGCTTTTTCACCAATTATTTTTTTACATGTGCAGGACTACCTACCCGTATGGTACGTCTGTAATTTGTTAGGAAAATGATGTTAAAACTATGGAACTGCGATCACGAGTCAAAAAAAAAAAAGTTTTCTGTTTACTGTGCCACAGTCCTTCTCTATGATATTTTTCAATTTAGCACAGCTGCACTGTGAATAAGCTAGCTATTCTTTCTCCTGTGGGCATACGCACTTTACAAAATGGCAGTCAATGAAACAGTCGCATTTGAGAATGGGAAAACAATATATATATATATATATATATATATATATATACATACACACACACTAGGCTACAGGGAGAGGGGATAGGCATCCTTTTCAAGCCAGTGTTAGGCCTACCACTCAGTCTGCATTGATGATACGGGACTTGTACATGTATTCATAGTGAAGAGAACTTGCATCCAGCAACCTCTCTCTCTCTCGTGCACTGATGAGTGTGTGTGTGTGATTTCCTGTATCTACGCATGTATGAGATTGAAATATAGGAACAGAATTTGGAAGAGGCACTGCAACTGTGTGAGGGTATTGTTATTACAGTTGTAGTAAAAAAAAAAAAAAAAATCATCTGAGCGCTTTGATTTGTTGCTTTACAAGATTCAGTGCTATATAAATTCCATACATTATTATTATTAGTAGTACTGGGTAACCATCTGCATCTTTGATGAGGCAAGGAGACTAGTTCACATCAGATGAATTTGAGGGATAGTATCTTAAGTTCACTTAGCTACTTGTTTGTGAAAAACATCTTAAAATCCGTAACAGTTATTTCATTTTTCACTTTGCTTGGTATGTCAAGACATGGAGACTTTCATCACACCATGACTTGAAGTTTTACTGTGAGGATTTTAATTCATTGTGGTATCTATGGTTGAAAGACATTCTACTCTAGAACTTAACTTGAATTTGTGTCAATATCCAACATGCAGTTTTAGACAAGGAGACTTTCCTTACATGAGTTTGAGAATGGTTTATCAAAGTAAACGTGTACACAGGTTGATACAATTTTATACTTTGATAACCTGCAGCTAGGTCCTAAATTTGGAAATAATGGCCCTTAAAAAGCCCTAAAAAGGCCCTAAATTTTTTCCACCAAGTCTGTATGAACCCTGCAATACACACACACACAAAAGTTGAAAATGAAAGCAACAAAATCAAAATACGCTTCTTCATACATGTTTATTTTCATTACAGCAGCAAAAATACACCAGCACACAACTTATTTCTTACTACAAATAAGTACAAAAAGGTCAAAGATTATAAAAAAAAAAGCAAAAGCATTAAAAGCATACTTTTAGCATGGAACAAGTATAGGGCCAGCCTACCCGTAGTTTCAATTTTTGTTCAACCCCAAGATAAAATTCCCCCCCCCAAAAAAAAAACAACCCCAACCCAACAACAAGCCCAAACAAATCAAAAACAAAACAAAATAAGGAAATGAAACCAAAACAATGTCATGATTTCATCATTCCGATATTTGTCAACACATGACTAAATTCTATCCACGTTCCCTTCCATTCTGACAGTCCCCTGGGATGACAAAGTGATCGTCCTAATATAAACAGTTCAATATCACATGCCTCATCTTCCAATACCCTAGGAGCTCTATCAAAAGAAGTAGAATGGAGACCTGACATCAAGTTTCGCCTACAGAAACAACCGAGCGAGTCACAGGTGGATATGTGCCGTCACCTCTTCACATCCACTCGGATGTCTGCACACACGCTCGCCACGAACATGTCTTTCCAATTTAGACAGGAAAAGTGCTGTTTCTGCGTCTGAATAAGAGGAAGAGTGAGGGAATGTGTGTGCGAGTGGTGTGTGTGTGCTAGTGGTGTGTGTGTGTGTGCGAGCGAGAGAGAGAGAGAGAGAGAGAGAGAGAGAGAGTGGTTGTGTGTGTGAGTGCGCACATGTGCATGCATGTATGTGTGTATGCAAGTGAGTGGTATGTGAGTGTGTGTGCATGCATGTGTGTGTGAGTGTATATGTGTGTATGTGTATGGACATGCTTGGTCTTGGATGACAGAGAGGAAGGGGTTAAAAAACACACCCTCTCCGCTGTCCCACACATCCAGATGAAGAGAGATAAGTGACTGCAGTTACCACCACCATGCTGAATCAGCTCTAGTTGTCCCAAAACCGAGTCAATGACATGATTTAAAAAATAAAAAAAGATTTACGAGCGTTATTTGTTAAATAACAGTGTACAGGAGTTTCAGTCTGAAAATAATTATAGAAGAAGAAGATGACGATTCACAAATATTGGATTATCAATCCACAAGGACACATTTCTCCAGTCACTAATGCTATGACCAGTACTCCCCCAAATCAGTGAGGTGCATTATTCTGAAGTGTCTTCCTCAGATGAAGCAGTGTGTGTGTGTGTGATCTGCCAGGGCTTTGAAGATGACAGACATGGAAGAAAGACAACTTGGGTACAACACAGCTCTGTACATGAAGTGTCACAGGAAAGAGATGCAGAAGAAGTGGAGAAGCCTCCACCCCTTGTCATGTCCGTTGAGCAATGTAGGGAGGACACATGTTGGCTGAACAGCAGCCCTACAAAAGATGCAAGTCTGCACAGCATCCACAGACATCATACCTCAGCTGCCTGCCTGCCTCCATGTAATAGTGCAGGGTTCCTCATCCACAGACATCACTACCTCAGCTGCCTGCCTCCACATCTGAACAATAATGCTGCAAGGTTCCTGGCTTCCTCCCAAATCTTAACACGTCCTTGAATGTTGACTTGTTAAGGTAAGGCTTCGCAAGACTTTATACTGAATCAGGGTTTTTACAAATTCCACTATAAACACCCAAATCCTGTACAAGGCCTTCACCAATGAGGATCCTTACGGGTCTTCAGATTCCATCACAAATTCTGAATGGCAAATCCACACTGACCACAGCAGCACCTTCCTCCTTCAACTGACCGTGTGTGTATATCTGTCTGCCCACACTTCACACCAGGCACAACTTCAGCGACAGCAGAAAGAAAGGAAAGCATGCTTTGAGCAGAGGACACTGGACTTCCATCATCTTCGCACCTTGGCCAGTGAACAGCAGTGTGGTCTATGTCAACAAGTTTGGGGCCAGTCAACTTTGCCCTGCAGTGTGTGAGCTTCAAGGTTTTAAGTGTAAGTCCTTACAAGGTACTCCCTGGTCATCCTTTAACTTTAGATTCATTCCTGTAGTTGATCTTACAAAAGGGACACTGGCCTTGTTTAGTCCTTACAAGGTATACACGGCACACCATACAGAGGACCTGACAAAAAGGGACACTGGCCTTGGTAAGTCCTTACAAGGTATACATAGCACACCATACAGAGGACCCAACAAAATGGGACACTGGCTTTGGTAAGTCCTTACAAGGTATACACAGCACACCATACAGAGGACCTGACAAAAAGGGACACTGGCCTTGGTAAGTCCTTACAAGCAACTCACTGGACAACAGCACAAACCCTGGAAATCTGCAGCACAGAGAAGACAGAACTGTGTACAACTCCACATAGGCCACACAGAAGAGTACTCTTGCAAGGTTGGCAGCAGCCAGACAACAGACCATGCGCTGCAGTCCTGCCCGCTACATGAGGCACTCTGAAAGAAGAGATAGCCTGACCCATACCACCCCAGTGGCTAGGGAACTCTATGGAGACTTGGAGAACCTGAAGCGCACAGCTGCTTTCAGGACAGAGACTGAGTGATCCATCTGAGGAATGAGGAGGGAAGAAACGTGTGGGCTGTGTTGAACGCCAGTAAAGGGGAGACGACTGAGCATGGTGGATATTTCTGCCAGCTCGTAAATCCAACACCACTCAGTCAAGAATGCTGACGTTAATTAGCTTCCTTTTACCAGACCAGGTGTGGCCAGTTCCTGCTGTAGTTAGCACCAGCTGAGCTGGGACAGGCTGGGATGGATAGCAGCTGAGAGCAGCAGACAGTTGCAGATACTGACAGCTCTGAGCTGTACACATACATCTTCAGGATGTCCTCCCTGCCACAAATACTGTGAGGACATGCTGCACACACACACACCACACACACACACACACACACCACACACACACACAACACACACACACACACACACAACCACACACACACACACACTCTGACAGCCATTCTTATCACACACCCACCCCTGACAGCCATTTTTCATCACAGCAATGCTGGATGGTGACATTGTTGAAGATCACTGTACAAACGTATAACCTGAAGAGAAAAATCTGCACTGCTTTTGCAATAAAAACGATGACCATATGAACAGAACAAAGCAGCCCTATCATTATGTCTTTTTAAACATGGACGACATTGGCCCAAGTGCTCGACTGTATTGAAGGAAGCAAAATCAAATCTGTCTTCCATGATGAAGTGCATATACATTACACATTGTAAAAAACAACAAAAAACAAACCTCAACAAATTCTGAAACTTCAAAAAAAAGATACAAGGCATGATGTTACATACAATCACAATTATTTGGCTGTCAATCACAACTGACTTCATGGGAAAAACATGTCAAACGGACACGTCATCCCGTACCAATGCTGCTTTCTGCTACCACAGTTCTTGACAGAAATCATGGAAGATGCACACACACACACACACACACATGTACAATGGATGGAGATAATGCGAGTTTGCCCTCAATGCAGTCCACAGAGAATGTCACACAGGTAGGGTATGTACACCAGAAGGGGAACTAATACCACAATAAAGAAGGAACTGAGATGCACAAGGTTGGGTTAGTCAGTAACTTCAAGCAAAGCAACTTATCACAGACTGTCAGCAGCGACTCATCGTCACACTCAAACATTCCAGTCTGGCAGTCACACTCAAACATTCCAGTCAGGCAGTCACACTCAAACAATCCAGTCAGGCAGTCACACTCGCAACTAATGGCAAAACAGGTACACTCCTCCATAAACAACAGAAAAAACCCAACCCATAACTCCTCTCCCCCCACCCCCCCTAACAATGTTTAATTTGTTTTTCACTAAAAAATACAAAAGGGACGCTTATTTCCGTCAGGTCTCTGACGCCTTGCTCCCCTACGACCTTATAGGTTATGGGACTCCTTTACCTCCCTCCTTACGCTTATTTTCCCTTTCTTATTGATATCAGGTTACCATGATTTGTCCGAAGAGCAGTACTCTGAATCAATTAAATAACACACACACACACAAACCAAACTGCCTACTTCATCAAAACTGAAATACAGTCTAAAGATCTGTGTAACAAACTTTCCATGAGAGGTATACCGAGAACAAGCTAATCTGTGTTTATAAAGATACAATAATAAAATAAAATAAAAAACAGACAAAAAGGAGACTGCAAAAATTTACAGATACCATTTTCACCACACAGACATTTCATCATCTTGGGGAATCTCCTGACTTGATCTCCTCTCTTATAACCTGTCACACATCTCTCTCACAGTAGGCCTAAACATCCCCCCCCCCTCCCCCACAAAAAAACCCCAAACAAAAAAAACAAAAACCGGAAACAAAACGAGAGAAAACCAAACCCTACAAGAGTGCTGTGAAACTGACTACACCACAAAGTTCATCCAAGAGAAAAAAAGAAAAGAAAAGAAAAAGAAAACCTGGCAATGTTCATCATACTTTAACATATCATGGTCTCTGACAGATTTTGCAGAAGATAATGTCACCTAACTGTTCAAGTCAGGAAATTGTTGTTGACTTAAAAAAAAAAAATTCATTAAAAAAAATATTTTTTTACAGTTTTCTGACTATTCATCACTTGAGATTTTATAGTAATATTTTGTGGAAGAGACAGACAGACAGGCAGACAGACATCAGTTCATGTGACCAGACGGCGAATCATTCAACAGACATAAACATCAACAAACATGATCAGAAAAGGAAGGATGAGACATGGTGTGCTGATCTTCCAGTGGGAACAGAACAGTGGGGTCTTCACACTGTGGTGAGGAAGGCAGAAAATCCTTTCATCATCATCGTCATCATCATCATCATCGTCATCGTCATCATCACCATTATTGCTCTTTTGCACACAGGGAAAACACAACAACTGCTGCCTTCAACGCTACACACTTACCGAACCATCACAATCACCACTAGGAAGGGTTCAGCATCACACTACATTAAAACGTGTTTTTTTAACACACTACATCTGAACAACTCTTGATTTCCTAAGAGCAGGTCGTTCACTGTGTGCTGGTAGGAACGGATGACAAAATCCTCAAAACGCAGGCACACTGGAGCCATGTTTAGCCGTCATCCCTGAAGTTGGTATGTGGCTACCTTAAGTGGAGGGCAAAAAAACGGTCAGGCGGGCAAACATCTCACCACTGGAGAACCCTGCAGCTCCAACCAAGATAAAAAAACCCAACCCCCCAAAAATCAACAACAGGAAAAAATATAACGATAGAGTCTACTGTGGTCACAGTCAATGGCCATCACCCCAGTCTTATAAACATTTTTTTTTGCCATCAGCTTCAGTTTAGGAATGAAATGAAACATGATTTAAACTTCTGACTATGGGTTGTTGTTGTTGTTTAGTTTTCACTGTCTGATTCACGATGGTTAAAAACTGTACGATGACTTCACAGCTGTGAACCCTTTCACCGCTAACAGATCTACCTGTAACACAGCCCTTCCAGGTGCCAGCTGAGTTTATACAGACTGCATGAAAATTACACCTACCAACTTCAAATGCTATGCAAATAAAAACAAAAGTGGCTAAAAAATATCGGGGTGGGGTGGGTGGGGGGTGGTTGCCCTTGTCACATGAATGACGGATGGCCTTTCCTAACTCCTGAAACAGAAAGCAGAGGGTCAAAGGGTAACCGACCCTGACCTTGTTGGGTCAAAGGGTAACTGACCCTGACCTTGTTGGGTCAAAGGGTAACCGATCCTGACCTTGTCGCGTGAATGCAACATCGGCAGTCAGCCAGGAGGTCACAATTATACGACATGGGAGGTGCAAGGATTAAACGCGCAGGCAAGACATTGCAAGACAGTATCCTTCAGTACACAGCCTGAAAATAGAGCTACAGTTGGACTCGAACCACAGCCACCCACCTGACCTTGCTCTCCGGAGCTGTTCAACCCAAAGTTAGCATCAAGGCAACAGAGGTGGGGGGGGGTATAAGTCAGGGGTTCCAATCTTCAGCAATCCTCCCCCCCCCCCCAAAAAAAAAAGAAGACAGTTTTGACATCAGCATCAGGTCAAATCAATTCAGCATCAATGACACAGAATGGAATGTTTTCCAAAAAACATATGGTGACATATTTCTTGTGACAATCATTATGTACAATTGCGATTACTGTCATGTTTGAAAAATAGTTTGTCTTCTCTTCAAGATTAAAAAAAACTGAGCAGTAATCAACATGAAAAATGACTAAAATCATAGAGTTTTCACATGGGATAAAAATGACTATAATTTGAGATGTTTTCACATGGGATAAAAATGACTATAATTAGAGATGTTTTCACATGGGAGAAAAATGACTATAATTAGAGATGTTTTCACATGGGAGAAAATGACTATAACTAGAGATGTTTTCACATGGGAGAAACAAAATGACTAAAATCATAGATGTTTTCACATGGGAGAAAAATGACTATAATTAGAGATGTTTTCACACGGGAAAAAAATGACTATAATTAGAGATGTTTTCACATGGGAGGAAAATGACTACAATTAGAGATGTTTTCAAATGAGATAAAAATGACTATAATTAGAGATGTTTTCGCATGAGATAAAAATTACTGTAATTAGGGATGTTTCACATGAGAGGAGGCTGATTAACATCTGCATGATGATGTTAAACATAACAGTCACTTTTTACTACAAAGATAGTAACATTTTATTGTGAAATCAGAACTTTTCACTATGAAGACAGCAACCACACTTAACTGTTTAACTGCAAAGACCATGAAAACGAAAATATGTGTACCAAAACTAACATTTGTTGTGTGTCCCAGTTGTTGGGTTTTTTGTCTGTCGGAGGCCTGTCCGAGTAAATAGCATCCCCACCTTCTGGAAATTCTGTGCAAGGAATTCCCTCTTTTCTATCCCTCTCTTTGTTTCTGCCTTGTTCATTTTCTCCTGCCACCTTCTTCTCATCTATTTTCTGCCTTCTTGGTTCATTCTCCTTCCTTTTTTCCCCAAACCTTAAGAGATAACAATTCTCTCCCATGCTGAAGTCTGCTGTGCTAGGCCTGACTTGCCAGGTGCTTAACGGCAGCACAAGGCATTTTCCCTCATACAACAATAGTTGCTGTGTGAGCATTTGAAGAAGAAGAAGAATTAGCTTCTGTCTGTTTTTGACCCAAGGCCAACATGTGAGCAGAAACAAAATATTTGTCACTGTCATCTTTTTCCTTGTGACGAACCACTGCAGGTGAAAATGAATGAACTCATTTAATTTCATCTCCATCTTCCCCATTCCAGATGACTCAGTAATGAACAACTTCACTGCCACCCCCCCCCTCTTCCTCCCTGCCCCTACTGTCTGTTATGTTGAGTGAAATAACAAACAGTATAACCAAAGTCATACATCATTAATTTTCATCTATAAACCTGTAAAACTTTGTTTAATCAAACCTTTACCTTTTTAAATCAAACTATTTTTTCGTTATATTTGTGACATTACTCTGACAGAATCAAAGATGCACATCCAAGTGACTGTATTAGATGCTCCTAAAGTAAGGCATTTTCAGGTTGTTTTTTTGTGTTTGTTTGATGAGCAACTATGAATAGCAACAAGATCAAGTCTAAACACATGTTCTATCAATTTTTCTCTCTTGAGCAAAATCTTCGTTTCAAATCCTGATGGTATACCTACCTGAATGACTATGACATTTTGGTGTTGGGGGCAAAATGATGACACTGAGCATGATAAGTGACAGCTGGTTCTTAAATACACAAGACTGTCCTCCAAGTTCAAAGAGATCAAGAAGCTGACCCCCCACAAATAAGATCATCTGTTAGCTCTTTTTCAGTTTAAAGCGACAACAAAAAGTAAACAAGTATACATGCAAATAAATGTATAACAAGAGCAACAAATGATCAGACTATATGCAAACTTGAGCACAGGCAGGCAGATCATGAAGAAAATCAGAGTTCATTGTTCTCTCGGCATGACAACTTTTTCTTTTGTTGTTGTTCCCCAACTAGAGCTGTGAGATTTACTAATGGTGATATTTTGCGCTTACGACTGTTTTTTTAAATTCCCACCATGAAGGTAGCCGCATTCCATCTCCTGGGGCGATGTATGCTGGTTATGTTCTTGTTACCATAACCCACCAAACACTGACATGAATGATCAGATCTTTATCATGCGAATTTGATCTTCTACGTGCGTATGTACACAAAGGGAATTAAGGCACTGGCAGGCCTGCACTTGCAGTTGACCTGGTAGATTGTAAAATTCCCACCCTTAATTCACCAGACACCATCGAGACTCAAACCCATGACTTCATGGACTTTTGGGGATGAAGTTGAACAGACTTAAACCACTCAGCGATAGCGTCCATCAGATGAGTTTTGCTTGATCTTTATGATCACCACACTCCACCCATGTCAGCGGCATCCTCAACACAAAGTCCTCAATAGAATGATAAACCACACATCTGAAAATAATGATGATGATAACACACTGTGCGTGTCGGTACATCAATGGATGAAGCTTAACTTAAACAGCTACTACTCTCTTTATTTTTGTCAATGTTTCCATGACATTAGGTAGATTAGTTAATAACCGATAAATATTCAACTATACACAAAATCATATCGTATTCTCCGTGTTCCCATGACGCGTTATGGAATTACGTTATGTGTTAAAAACGCTGGTGCCGATAACGAGAGGTCAGGCTGAAATCCGCTGAGGTGTGATTATAATTATCATCAATAATCATCATCAATGTGTGATTATAATTATCATCAATGTGTGATTATAATCATCATCAATGTGTCATTATAATTATCATCAATGCGTGATTATAATCATCATCAATGTGTCATTATAATCATCATCAATGTGTGATTATAATCATCATCAATGTGTTTGTGTGTACACATAAATGGGAAGTAAAATTAGCACACCATGGTTGCATTCAGCAAATATCAACGCAAAACTTAAATTTTTAAAAAAATCTCAACTAAAAGTACATGCAAGTTCTTAAAAAAAAATTCTTTGTGTCAAATTGATTTCGTTCAGACAAAACAACAACAACATGAAAACACCCCTGCTCCATAAATTCAAAGAGTTTATTTTTCTAACTCCCATGGCGGAAAAAAGAAAATTAAGGATCATCACTGTTATTGGTAGCACGTAAGTTAGGCAATCATCAGTAAATATCAAAAGTGTGGAAGAAATTTCACTGTGCAGACGAAGCATCATCTTGACAAAAATAAAATCAACACCATTGAAAACAAACTTTCACACAGGCATCTGGATATTTATGTACTTGTATGTATGTACATTTACTCATCTTCTTAATTCCAATACTTGCATGCCACACACACAAACACACGTCTGTACATTTGTGTACAAAATCTTCATTTTTCATGATCTAAATCATTTGCACCCCACCACCTACACACCACAAACACACACCCTGGTCTCACTTCTACACACACACACACAAATGCATGCACACACACACACAAACGCATGCATACACACACACACCGATCTCACTTCTACACACACACACACACACTGATTTCTTCTACACACACACACACAAACGCATGCACACACACACACACCAATCTCACACCCACAACACAACACACACATTTACACACACACACACAAACGCATGCACACACACACAATCTCACTTCTACACACAACCACACACTACCACAAAACAGCATGCACACACACAGATCTCACTTCTACACACACACACATAACAAACGCATGCACACACACACAAACGCATGCATGCACACTGATCTCACTTCTACACACACAAACAAACACACCATGCACACACACACACACCGATCTCACTTCTACACACAAATCCCAATTCACCCTTCTTCTCAACAGGGAAAACTCCCCCCACACCCCCCCCCCCAAAAAAAAACAACACCCAAAACCCCCCCCCCCCCCAACAAAAAAACCCAACAACAACAACAACAAAACAAACCCAACAACAAAAGTAAAATCAGAAAATGGAAGCCTGAGCCAATCAACTAATAGCCATTTCATTAAAAATAACACAAAAAGAAGGCAGACAACAACAACAACAACAACAAAGGGATGGAGGGAACAGATGCATAAAATAGTCAGGAGGTGGAGAGGAGGGGAGAGGGAAGGAAGGGGGGGAGAACCTGAAAGAGAGGCTGGAAGAAAGAAACGGAGACAGGGGGAGGGGAGTGGAGGTAAAAGATTAAGGTGTCCCATAACCTATAAGGTCGTAGAGGAGCCAGGCGTCAGAGACCTCACTTCTCTAGGGCCAGCATATTGAGGGCGGCGCCCATCTCCTCTCCCTCGCTGCTTTACCTTCCCTGACCCTAAAGAGGGCAGGTACCCATTTTTTACAGCTGGGTGAACTGGGGGACTGTACTGAAGCCAGGGCGCGAAAACGGCCACCCTCCACTTGGTAACCACGCTCAATGCTGCTTAACCTTAGCTTGGGGAAAGCGAGCGCTCTGACCACTGAGCTATCCTGAGGGAAGAAGTAGGGAGAAGGCAGTACAGGGACAGGGGAGGGGGGTGGAGGAAGCCTAGGGTGGAAACGGGCGGAGGAAAACCGGAGTCAACGAGGAAGAACGCTTGACGGACAGTTACAGTTGTTGTTGTTGTTGTTATTGTTGTTGTTGTTGTTGTTGGACCGACGCTGGCCGAAAAGCTGCTCCTTCTCCGTGGCCCCCTCCCTGTCACCCCCCTCCTCCTGTTTTTGTTTGCCCGACACGCCGCCCCAAGAGCCGGCGGCGCAGGGAAGGAGGGCGCTGCAGTCTATCACGCGCGACTGGCCGCCGCCGCTGCCGTGCAGAAAGGGCTGCTGGGAAGCCTTGCAGTTGATGGCGTTGGCGGCGGCCCTTCTCCCTGCCGCCCCTCCGTCCTTGTTTGTGCCGTGGGGGGAGGGGGTGGGGGTGGTGCTATCACAGAAAGGCTTGGTCCGTATGCGTTCCAGAATGTGGTCCCTCAGGTGGGTGAAGAAATCGTCCACGCCCTCAAAACCTGAAGACACCGGGTGGAAGGGGAAAAGTGCGTGATTCAGTTTGAACATGAAACGCATATACACAGCTGTTCGCACATGTTGAGTAGAACAGGACATAAGAGAATACAGCATTTGCTCACATGTATGTATACATACATACACATACATTTGCATACACACATATGCAGGAATCTGTGTGTGTGTGTGTATTTACCAAAAAATTTGGTTCTTTTTAGATGGAAAAGAGCTGATGTGAGCATGGTTTGTTGGTTTTTTGGGGGGGGGGCCTGGATTTTGTAAGATTTTTTGAATTTGTGAAAAAATTGATGTATATTATTTGCTCGAATTTTAACTTAAATAAATAGTTGATGCATACTTCTTCCTTTAAACACAAATTATATCTTTTGTACCTGGAAAAGAGTTGATGTATACTTCTTTCTTCAAACAAATTATATTTTTTGTACCTGGAAAAGAGTTGATGTATACTTCTTTCCTCAAAAACAAATTATATCTTCTGTTACCTGGAAAAGAGTTGATGTATACTTCTTTCCTCAAAAACAAATTATATTTTTTGTTACCTGGAAAAGAGTTGATGTATACTTCTTTCCTCAAAAACAAATTATATCTTCTGTTACCTGGAAAAGAGTTGATGTACACTTCTTTCCTCAAACACAAATTATATCTTTGGTTACCTGAAAAAGAGTTGATGTATACTTCTGTCTTCAAACACAAATGATATCTGTTGTTACCTGGAAAAGAGTTGATGTATACTTCTTTCTTCAAACACAAATTACATCTGTTGTTACCTGGAAAAGAGTTGATGTATGCTTCTTTCTTCAAACATAAATTACATCTTTTGTTACCTGGAAAAGAGTTGATGTATGCTTCTTTCTTCAAACACAAATTACATCTGTTGTTACCTGGAAAAGAGTTGATGTATACTTCTTTCTTCAAACATAAATCTGTTGTTACCTGGAAAAGAGTTGATGTATACTTCTTTCCTCAACCATAAATGATATCTTTGGTTACCTGGAAAAGAGTTGATGTATACTTCTGTCTTCAAACACAAATTATATCTTTTGTTACCTGGGAAAGAGCTGATGTATACTTCTTTCTTCAAACATAAATCTTCTGTTACCTGGAAAAGAGTTGATGTATACTTCTTTCCTCAAACACAAATTATATCTTCTGTTACCTGGGAAAGAGTTGATGTATACTTCTTTCCTCAAACACAAATTATATCTTCTGTTACCTGGGAAAGAGCTGATGTATACTTCTTTCCTCAAACACAAATTATATCTTCTGTTACCTGGGAAAGAGCTGATGTATACTTCTTTCCTCAAACACAAATTATATCTTCTGTTACCTGGGAAAGAGTTGATGTATACTTCTTTCCTCAAACACAAATTATATCTTCTGTTACCTGGGAAAGAGCTGATGTATACTTCTTTCTTCAAACACAAATGATATCTATTGTTACCTGGAAAAGAGTTGATGTATGCTTCTTTCCTCAAACACAAATTATATCTTCTGTTACCTGGGAAAGAGCTGATGTATACTTCTGTCTTCAAACACAAATGATATCTGTTGTTACCTGGAAAAGAGTTGATGTATACTTCTTTCTTCAAACACAAATTATATCTGTTGTTACCTGGGAAAGAGTTGATGTCGATGACGGCATACTGCTGGGTGCTGCAGTCGATGATGACGTCGATGCCAATCAGACTCATGGCCATCACGCGACTAATGGCCGCCCCCAGCTGTTCCAGCAGCGACCAGTCAGGCTTCAGCAGGGGCTCCTCAACACTGCTGGCATCAAACTGCACAACAGCATCACACTTTATCATTTTATTCTTTTATATCAAGGATAATGGAATAAGCACTCATGAGCTTTTTTTTCATCCAGTCCCCATATGTATGCAGTTTTGTAAATTTTATCATCCATTCCCACTGGCACACAATGGCCTACTCTTACGAAAAGCAGAACAGGTTTTAACGTGTTCGCAAGATTTCTGCGTGGGTTTGCACATGGGACTTCTGTTTATAGTCTCATCCGAAGGACTTTTAGGGGAATGGAGTCAGGTTTGTGCACCAAGTTTTCATTCTGCATCTTTTTCAAACCGTTAAAAAACTCAAATCTCCCGTTACGGAGGCAGGATTGCCTAGTGGTTAGAGTGTTGAGCTCATGATCTGATGGCCTGGGTTTGAGTCACTACCAAGATGCCGGTTAGAGGGGGTTTATTTTCCCCTTGAAGTCAACCTAAGTACAACTTCTACTCTCCCCCTCCTCCTCTCATGTCCTTTAGATAAGACTATAAACTCGGGTTCTGTGTTCGAACACACAGAGAACATCTGGCATCACATTTAAACCTGTTCCACCTTTCTGAAGAGTAGGCCAGTGCGTGCAGGTAGAAACCAAAGACAAAATTAAAAAAAAAAAATTGTATGCACGCTGATGTTGTGTTTAGATATCATTCCTGAAGTCAGAATGTGGCTACCTTATGGAGGGCAAATGCTTGCACATACAGAATCTCACCACTGGCGCTTCTCAGTGCTTTAGGGGGACAGGTTATCCTGGTGAATAGAGTGAGGCGTTCGTGATCTGCTGACCTGGGTTCGAATCTTGTTCAAGAGGATTTCCCCACTGGAGTTAACTTCAGTGCCAACTTCACTCCCCCAAAAGTCCTTCAGATGGGACAATAAACCGAGATCCTGTTTGCAAACGCATGCAGAACATCTTACACACATGTTAAAAACCATTCCACTTTTCAGAATAGCAGGCCATTGTGTGGCGGTGTAAATGGATGACAAAATTTACGAAACTGCATACACACAGGGACTGGATGTAAAAAAAGCACATGAGTGCTTAGTCCATTATCCTTGAAATAAAACAGGAAATAAGAAAGTAATAAAGATGTAAACTGAAGAAGTAGTAAAAAGTATGTTCTTTCGAGCCAGAAGGCCCATAGAGCCGGAGCTTATCCCGGTTTCTGTAGCGTTAAGCGAACTGATGGTTTTTCACCACCCCTGTGACAGGACGCTAGTCTGTCGCCAGATACTTCCCCAGCAGAGCTGGTACCCACTTGTACACCTGGGTGGAGTGAGGAAAATAGGAGTAAAGTGTCTTTCCCAAGGACACAACACCGAGCCGAGCGGGGATCGAACCCGCGACCTCTGGATCACGAGTTGACCGCCTAAACCACTCGACCACGGTGCCAAACTGAAGAACAGAACAGAAAAAAGTGTTGTCTGCACTTTGCCCCACCGCTGTGTGTTCTCTGTGCTGGATCTGTGGTCAAGTGGTGACCGACCAGTCTAGGCAGTAGGAAGACATGGGTTTGATCCCTGTATGTTCCTGAACTTTTCCCCTCCACTTCACCTTGAGTGGTGGTCTGGGTGCTAGTCTTTTGGATGAGACAATAAGCCAAGGTCCTGCATGCAATATGCATTACTCAGCAACTTAAAGAACCCCCAACAACGGAAGAGATCTCCTTGGCAAAGTTCAGTAATAAAAATCACTACTCTTTGGATCTGACTGTAAACTGAGGTCAAACGCTCACAGAACATCTTGTGCACAGTTTTAAACATGTTCCACTTTTCAATGAGTAGGCCACTGTGTGCCGGTGGGAATGGATGACAAAACTTACAAAACTGAATACACACGGGGACTGGATGCAAAAAAAGCAAACGAGTGATTATTCCATAATCCTGTAAAAAGAAAAGAAGTGAGAAACAGGCGGTGCTGCACGAGCTTTTCTCAGGGTAGACCAGCCTGGATTTGACACAGAGAAATATGCGGTGGCTGAAAGTGGTATGCGCTATAATAACAACAATAACGCATGAAACCTACACACATAAAACCTAAACACATGAACAACATTTCAGATGCTGACCTCATTCAATGGATGGGAGGAGCCAGGCTTGGACACTTCCTGCGTGTCGAAGAAGATGGTGGCCTGATCTGAAACACAGGCACAGCAGCGTCCACAGGGGGTGGTGGTGGTGGTTTGTTTGTTCTTGACTAGCAGCAGAACTGAACCGAAGACAGGTTTTATGTCAGAGCACTTTATTTCAGAGGAATGTCAAAAGTATTTCAGTCATGTATGCCTGCATTTTCTTGGGGGTCACACTCACTTACGACAGCTTTAAATCCAGCCTCAAAACATACCTATTTCAAACCTAAAATTTTCCCCTCCTGTTTCATCTCTTATCTGTCCCTGCCTTTAACAGCCAAAATTCCATCACCCTGCTGAAATGTATAATCTGTGTGTGTGTGTGTGTGTGTGTGTGTGTGTGTGTGTGTGTATGTGTGTGTGTGTCTGTGTGTGTGTGTGTACATTGAATTTGTTAGAATATTGTTAATCATTGTTGGTTGCATGTGTAGGAGCGGATTGAATGCAAGCGCTCTGATTTGTAATTGCAAGATATAGCACTGTATAAATTCCATTTATCATTATTATTATTATTATTCAACAGTTTCAAATATGAATCTAAATTAAAAAAAAAAAAGACAACCATTCAATCAGCTTATTTCCACACTTCGGACATGGGATGGCAATTTATTGGGTAAACTACTGTCTTCTGATTACAAGGCAACAAAAGGTTTCAAACATTGATTTCACTTTCAGTCTTTCTTGATTTTTGGAGATTCAGCTCACAATGCATACACTATCTTTTGCCTCCAAACATAAGCTTTCCTGTTTCCTGGGCAGCTGGCAGACAACATGTTCCCCTTACTGCTGTTCTGATGCACGCTGCAATGGCTAAATGTTGGTGACTAAACACAGTCTTGCCTGCCCTGCATAACTACAGCAACTCACCCCTTGATACCTATCAACTTTCTTAAAGTGGTATAAATAAATAAATAAAATAAATAAAAACTCCATACTACCAAAGAACCCATTTTCACAATTTCATCCCTGTCCACACAACTCCTAACAGATAGCCTCTTGGTCAGAACATTGCGCTGGCAATCTGACCACCCGGGTTCAATATTCGTTCAAGGGGATATTTTTCCCTGGAGTTAACATCGGTGCAGACTCCACTCTCCCCAAAAGTCCTTCGGATGAGACTGTAAACCGAGGCACCGTGTGCAAACACACGCAGAACATCTTGCGCACACGTTAAATCCTGTTCCGCTTTTCGGAAGAGTAGGCCATTGTGTGCCGGTGGGAACAGATGACAGAATTTACAAAACCGCATACACACGGGGACTGGATGTAAAAAAGCACATAAGTGCTTATTCCATTATCCTCGATATAAAAGAATACAATAACAATACAATAACTTACTGCCTGGGTACAGGTTTTTCAGGGAGGGTCGCTGAACGACGAACTGCTGACTGCCCACCACGAAGATTTTGTACAGCAGTGCATTGTGGTTGAGGAAGGACTGGGCCACGCAGGGAGGCTCCACGTCACGCAGACATTCCTCGTTGAAGATGATGGCCATCTGAAAGCACGGTCAGGCTGTGTTAACGTTTTCCTCGTTAGCTGACACAGCCTTTGGCCAGTCAGGCTGTGTGTGTGTGTGTGGTGTGTGTGTGTGTGTGTGTTGTGTGTGTGTGTGTGTGTGTGTGTTTGTGTGTGTGTGTGTGGTGTGTGGTGTGTGTGTGTTGTGTTGTGTGTGTGTTGTGTGTGTGTGTGTTGTGTTGTGTGTGAGTTGTGGTGTGTGTGTGTGTGTGTGTGTGTGTGTGTGTGTGTGTGTGTGTTGTGTCTTCAATTTTACGTCTGTTCACTTAAAGTGATATAGACGATGGAGGCATGGGGTGGGGGGGGGGGGGGGGCAACATAATGAGATAAGGGCTTTAAGTAGAATAGATACGTGTTGGTATGAATGTACATTAAAAGACTATTCCAAACTATATAAATAGTATGTTGCAAAAAACATGGCAAAGAAATACAAAAATTAACAAAACCCAGAACAATTGAAAAATACTCTAATGTTGGAAAACAAACAATTGTGAACTACTTGTAACGGCAACTGTGAAACAAGCAAAATGTAGATTCCGACGACCATAATTTACAAAAAAGAGAAAACTGGGGATTGCAACAGAGACAAGGCTATCTCACATAATAACTCTGGATTGGTTAAAACTTCATGCAGAGACTTATCTTGAAATGATGGTAAAAACGTTTTTAAACCTTGACATTGATACAGAACATGAACATTGGAAAATTTTTCACCACATATACATTGTATATTTGTGGCAAATTTTGCTCGAAAGGCATTTAATTTCAATCTGTTGATTAGAGAAACAATTTTTCTAGTACAGGATTTTCGAAAGCCGTACTGAGTGCAAAGAATGTTCTCAATATCCAGAATTGAACAAGTATGCTGGGGATAACCAGCCTCTTCCTGTTTCTTTTTCACATGTTTCCAGCAAACATTTTGAAGAAAAGCATAACCTTCATGAAGAGAAAGAGGAATATCTAAAACAGTTGAATAGCTATCATGTTTTGCTGCCTTTTTGGCAGCTTTGTCAACCTTTTCATTAAAATGAATACCACAATGAGATGGAACCCAGCAGAAAGTAACATTCGAACCCCTCAGAATTAGAAAATGTACCAACAAATTAATTTCAGTAATAAGATTTTGCCTAACAGTTGAAGACGAGTTACTGAGAAACTGTAATGCAGATTTAGAATCAACACAGTGAGTGTGTGTGAGTGTGTGTGTGTGCATGTGGTTTTTGTTTAATGTCCATTCACTACTTGGTGATAAGGACACACCCGCATTCAAACCAACATCTCTCTCTCTCTCTCTTTAATGTACGTATATTTATATAATAATAATAATATATGGAATTTATATAGCGCTGAATCTTGTAAAAATACAAACAAATCGAAGCGCTTTTATCACAACTATGTGTGTATTTGTGTGAGAGTGTGTTTGTGTGAGTGTGTGTGTGAGTGTGTTTGTGTGTGTGTGTGTGTGTGTTGTGTGTGTGTGAGTTGTGTGTGTGTGTGAGTGTGTGTGTGCATTTGTGTGTGAGCGTGTGTGTGTGCATGTGTGTGTGTGTTGTGTGTGTGTTTTACAGCATTCCCTGTAGCTAACACAGCCAAGCCACAAGTTTTCTGCCAGCAACAGACGCTGTAGCCGAGTGGTTAAGACTGTTCTACTTCAGTCTCATGCGTCCTTGAAGACATGGGTTCAAATCTTGGCAACAATCTGGTGAATTCAGGGTGGGGATTTTTACAATCTCCCGCGTCAACTTAAATCGCAGACCTGCCAGTGCCTTAATTCCCTTCGTGTATAATGCAGAAGATCAAATATGCCTGTTACAGATCCTGTTACTCATGCCAGCATTCGGTGGATTACGGAAACACTAACATATGCAGTATACATTTCTGAAGTCGGAATGCGGCTACCTTCATGGTTGGTAAAATCTATCACTGTAAACCTTGGAGTCTACTGAGAACAAACAACAACAAAACAACAACAACACACAAAAGTACAGTTAGGTTTTTGTTGTTTTTTTAAACACACTGTTTCGCATAACTGACACAACTGTGCCACATCAGGCTGTGTTGTTGTGTGGTGTGTATACTGTTGTGTTTGTGTGTGTGTGTGTGTGTGTGTGTGTTGTGTGTATGTGTGTGTGTGTGTGTGTGTGTGTGTGTGTGTGTGTGTTGTTGTGTTTGTTGTGTTGTGTTGTGTTGTGTGTGTGTGTGTGTGTGTGTGTGTGTGTGTGTGTGTTGTGGTTGTGTTGTGTGTGTGCGTTGTGTTGTGTGTGTGTGTGTTGTGTTGTGTGTGCATGTTGTGTGTGTGTGTGTATGAAGTGTGTTTGTGTGAGTGTGTGTGTTGTGTGTGTTGTGTGGTGTTATGTGTGTGTTGTGTGTGTGTTTGTGTGTGTGTTGTGTGTGTTTGTGTGTGTGTGTGTGCGTGTTGTGTGGTGTGTGTGTGTGTGTGTGTGTTTCACAGCATTCCCAAGGTCATTAACACAGCCAAGCCATGATCTGACTGCTGGCAAATTTGTTCTGTCATTTGCTTTTGAGCGTGTTACTGACCTTTCTGAAGGAAGATTGAACAATGAAACAAAGTACCTGTCAAAATCCCTACCTTGAGAAGTGAATTCTCAACACAAAAATTTCCTGTTGTAAAATTTCATGTTTGTGTTTTGGTTTTGCTCCCTGGATCTTGGTGGCTGGGAAAACGATAGCAGGTAATGGAGATTTTGATGGATATTTTCCACTGGGTTTGTAAAAATATATGAAAAAAACCCCAAGCAAAAAACCTCACCAATGGTTTACCTTCCAACCCAAAATAGATAAAACTTACAAAATGACTAATCAAGCACATACAATACACACATGTTAAAACCCGTTCCACTTTTCAGAAGAGTAGGCCATTGTGTGCCGGTGAGAACGGATGACAAAATTTACAAAACTGCATACACACGGGAATTGGATGATAAAAAGCACATGAGCGCTTATTCCATTATCCTTAAAATAAAAGAATTTAAAAAAAAACAAACAAAACCCCCACACAAGCACACTTACACACAGATGCGAAAACCCACAAACCATTGTCTGAGTGTTTTGAATTACGTCAGGAAAACATGAATGTCTCCAACTGAACCACCTCTACACCTCAAAGCTGATGCATGAATTGTCCAGACATGAAAACAAACAAACAAACACACAAAAACTGAAACTTACTTCATGAGCAAGGCGACACCCATGGGACAGGATTGGTTTGACAACTGAAACATAATCATTGTTATTATCATCTTATCACTGTCTTCTTCATACTATCATTATCATCATTGCCATTATCCTCTTCATAATCATCGGCACTTTATGAAGCATATAAAAGCATAAAAATTAAACAAAAACAACAAAAACCCAACCCCAATAATTTGGAAACTTTCATGAAACAGTTTACGCTGCAATCTATCTGAGAACAGCATCAATAGTGCTGTTGAGTCTTACAAGCATTCCATCATGTACTTTTTGTCTGTCTGTCATACATAAGCATACACTCACATGTATGCACATACACATAAATACACACCTAAGCGTATACATCACACATAATAGATAAGATACATAGATACAGAAATCTACCACAAATACCCCCCACCCCCCCTCCAACCCCGCCCCAACAAACAACAACCCCCAAAACAAAAAAACACCCCCAAAACCCATGAACATATTGCATGTGTGTGTGTGGTATTTTTGGTTGTTGTTTGCTTGTTTTGTTCCCCCTAGATAGATGGCTTGATGGAAAAAAAAAAACAGCAGATGTTTTGATCAATTCATGTACCATCTGAAAATAGAAGTTTGACTTTGATTTTGACACAACAACACACCTGCCCCCCCCCCCCCCCCCCCCCCCCCCCCCCAACACACACACATCACTCACCCAAAGGAAAGGTAACTCCAGCCTCAGCCAGTTTGACTTTGTTCTCCTCCACATTGGCTGTGGTCAGCTCCACAAACTTGGGGATGATGATGCGGTTGTCTGCCCACATACATGCCACACACACGCCCGTTTATTTCACTTTTCAGTTGATGGACTGACATTTCCTTTACATGTGAGATGAATAAGATGGGAATTTGAGTTGATTATACACACATGAGAAGCAAGGCTGCAGCCCAGGCAGACAGACAGACCAGCACTGTCAGACTTCATCTGTGCCTTCCTCTGCTGTCTGTCATTCCTGTGTGGGACTGGCCAGCCACAGCCGATGCTGACCAGAATGAACACCTACAGCGCATCTCTGAGGTCTTCCAAGACTGAGGGATGCCTACTGCCTATACACACACACATGTGCAGATATGAACAGACGCAGAAATATATATGTGCACATGCATGTATACCCATACAGACACAGAAAGTCTTATATAAACACACAAGAGTATGTAAACACACACATGTACACACAAACACACGCACACACACACATGCATGCACATACACACACACACCACGCATTTCGTCTAATCACTTATAGTCAAAAGACATCAAAAACAAAGCACACACACACACATACACACACACAACATAAAGCATCACAACACACACACACTCATGACCGCACTGTTCCGATCTACCGACCTACTTATATCAAAAGAATTAAAGAAAAATGAACACACGCACCACACACACCCCACATTCACGGGACACCTTCACAACACATCACACACATCCTTCAGCATGTCGACATGGGACACACCTCTGACAAGCCTCCTACTGCATCACTAATCAAGATTTAGGGAAACTGCTACAAGCAGTCTCCACACACATCACTCTTCAAGCATTCACTGGGGACACACCTGCCTGACAAGCCATGTCTCCTCACACATCACTCTTCAAGCATTCACTGGGGAAACAACTGCCTGACAAGCCATGTCTCCACACACATCACTCTTCCAGCATTCACTGGGTGACACCTGCCTGACAAGCCATGTCTCCACACACATCACTTTTCAAGCATTAATAATAATAATAATAATAATAATGTATGGAATTTATATAGCATTCACTGGGGGGGGGGGGGGGGACACCTGCCTGAACAAGCCATGTCTCCTCCACAGGAGCTAAGTGTGACACACAACTACTGAGGTCCTCTCACTGGGAATAACACCCCCTCCCCCATCCCCCAAGGCTGCTAGTAACCCCCCTCCCCTCTTTCCCTCCCCTCCCTTCACCACACATATCGCCCCCCCCCCCAAAAAAAAAAAAAAAAAAAAGAACCACTGGCAAAAACAAACTTGACCTCAGGTTACTTGGCTGTGTGTGTGTGTCTGAGAGAGAGAGGGAGAGAGAGAGCATGTGTGTATATGTGTGTATGTGTGAAGTGTGGTGTGTATGCGCTGCGTGTGTGCATGTGTGTGTGTATGTGTGTGTATGTATGTGTGTGTGCACATGCACATCGTGTGTGCGTGTGCACGTGCACACGTGTGCATGCATGTAAATTGCTCTGTGTGTGTGTGAGCAGAGAGACAAGAGAGAGGGGGAGAAGGGAGAGGAAGATAAGAGAGGACTGAGTGTGTGTTTCTTGGTTTCCTTTTCATGGGGGTTGGGGGGGGGGGGGGGGGGGGGGGGGGGGTGGTGGAAGATGAGAGAAAGGACAAGGGGGGAGAGGGGAGGAGGAGGGATGATGAAGAGAAGGAGGGGGGTGGGGGGCAAAGTACGTGAAGTGTTTGTAACTTTGTTCTTGTCTGTGTCCTGCTGTTTCATCTTCTCAGCCATCTTTGCTCTTGGCTGGTTATTAGGTGTGACCCTGATCTGTAAGTGTGTGTGGTGAGTGTATGTGTGTTGTGTGGTGTGTGTGTGTGTGTGTGTGTGTGTGTGTGTGTGTGTGTGTGTGTGTGTGTGTGTGTTGTGTTGTGTGTGTTGTGTGTGTGTGTGTGTGTTGTATAAGTGATGTACATCTGGGGTATAGCAAAAAAAACCATTTATGTGGGTGAGAGTGAGATGTGTATGGTGTGATGTGATGTATGTGTGTGGCTTTGCGCGTATGCGTGCATGCGTGTGTGTTGTGTGTGTGTGTGTGTGTGTGTGTGAAAGAGAGGGTAATGGAATAAACAAAATTAAAAAATACAGATAAAAATCTTGTTTATAAAACCTCATCCGACAAAGTTGCAGAATGGGAGGGGGTAGGGAAAGAAGGGATGAGCAAAACATATACACACACACACAAACACACACACAACAAACACCACACACAATACACACACACACACACACCACATCTGTCACACAAAGCAAAACACACACACACAACACACACACACAACACACACACACAACACAACACACATCTCCACACACACAACACACACACACACACACACAACACATACACACACACACAAAACACACTCCACACACACACAACACACTCTCTCACACACACACACACATCCACACACACCACAACATCTTCGGATGAGACTATAAACGAGCACCGTGTTGAACACAGCAGAACATCTGCCACACGTTAAATCACTTTCCGCTTTTCGGAAGTAGGCCATGTTGCGGGAAAACAGACAGAATTTATAAAACCGCATACACACGGACTGGATGTAAAAAAGAACATGATCTTATTCCATAATCCTCAATATAAACGAAAAAAAATAAAATAAAAAAGCACACTCTCACACACACACACACACTCCTCTCACACACACAACACACACTCTCTCAAACACACACAACACACTCTCTCTCACACACACAACACACCCTCTCATCACACACTACAACACACCCTCTCACACACACACACAACACCACTCTCTCACACACATCACAACACACTCTCTCACACACACAACACACTCTCTCACACACACACAAACACTCTCTCTCCACACACACACAACACATTCTCCTCACACACACACAACAACACATTCTCTCACACACACACACACACCACACACGCTTGCATGCATACATCTCTGTGAGGATTTGTACTGAGTACCAACTTATTGTATACCCATGTAAAGCAACTAGATTTAAAAAAGCACCCCCCCCCCTCCTCCTCCAACCAAACAAAAATACCCAAAGATACATTATATTTTACGCAAAACCACTGACTGTGACAATTCCATACAACACACACATCCCATTAACTGGACAAAAACGAAAACAACACAATCACAGCCACTGTGCTCAACAGACATCAAAAGAGGCATATATCACTGCCACAGGACTGTCTTCAATCCAACCTGAAGATTCTTCATCATCATCATCATCATCATCATCATCATAACAACAACAACAATAACATTTGGAATTTAAATGTAAAAGGTAAAGGTGTCCCATAACCTATGTGGTAGTAGGGAGTGAGGTGTCAGAGGCCTCACTTCTCTAGGGGCCAGCATATTGAGGGCAGCGCCCATCTCCTCTCCCTCGCTGCTTTACCTTCCCTGACCCTAAAGAGGCAGGTACAATTTACAGCTGGGTGAAATGGGGGACTGTACTGAAGCCAAGGCATGCAAATTTACATGTGCTCAACAGAAATCAAGAGACTATGTCATTGCCCACACATCCAAACCAAAGATTCCAAAAGAAAAAAGAAAAGATAATGATAATGTATGGAATTTATATTGCGCTGGAAACTTGGGAAACCAAAAAAACCCCTTTTGCGCTTATATTCAAAAAATTTTAAAAACGGGAACTGTCCAGAAAAAAACAGATATTATCACAAAATTTTCACATTTAAAACACACACTACATAAAGCAATTCCCCTCCAGGACAAAAAAGGGCAAGGGAGAGGGCCAGAGAGGGAGAGGGGGGAGAGGGGGAGGGGGGAGAAACGGGGGGGAGGGGGGTAAAGGGGGAGAAGAGGAAGGAAAAGAGGGGGGAGAGAGGGGGGAGAGTCAAAATTGCATGCCCGTGATAAAACCCAAAACCAAACCCAACCAAATGTGCCAAAAAGGGTGCCTTGGGGACTCTATCAATGGATTTGGGAAAAACCCTGGGGGTGTAGATGGATTGGGAAAAAGATTGTGGAGAGGGGGGGGGGATGGGGGGATAGGGTTGGGGGGTTTGGGAAAATTACACAAATTCTTGCAACACATTTTTAAAAACCCCTTCCCGCCTTTTTTGGAAGGGTACGCCCCTTACGGCCAAAAAAAAAAAAAGGAAAAAAAAAAGACCCAAGGGGGCAAAACAAAAAGAAAAAGATGGGGGAAGACAACACCAGGGCAGGGGATGGCCTTTTGAACAAATTGCTACGGAAAAAAGAAAAGGGGGCCCCGGGGGGGTGGGGGGGGAGGAAGTGGTTGAAAAATCCTTTATTTGGTTGTGCCCCCACGGGGGTTCCCCGGGGAATTAAAAGGGGGAAAAGGGTGAGAAAGGAAAGGAAGGAAAGGGAAAGGATGCAAAAATGGAAAAAAAAAAAAGGGGGACTGGTTGTGTTTTTTAGACACCTGCTTTAAAGTCGGAAAAGTGGCAAATTAGGGGGGCAAAACAGTCGGGGTACCAAAATCCACCCCCTGGGGGAACCTCAGAAACTGAGCTGGGGGAACAGAAGAACCCCCTCCCCCTACCCCCCCCCCCCCCCAACAAAAAAAAACCCCCAACAAACCCGGGCAAACAACGAAGGAAAGAAAAAAAAAACCCCCAAAAGAAAAAAAACCACAGAATAACTGAATTTATTTCAAAGTTCAAGGAGGGAGGGCAGGGCAGTTAAGTAAACCTTAAAGAAAAAAAAAAACTGATTGTCCCAAATCCCCTTTCCCGATGAAAAAATTTAAAAAAAACCCAAATCTACAGAAAAATCTGGCACATACATTTAAAAAAACCCGTTCCCCCCCCTTTTTTAAGAGTAGGCCAAAGTGTGCGGTAAGAACAGAAGGCCCCCAAAAAAAACCCCCAAAAAAAAAACCCCAAAACAAAAAAAACCCCCCCCGCATGCCACAAAGGGGTCATGTTTTTGACACCATCCTCGGGTCCGAATGCGGCTCCCAAATGACGGACAAAAAAAAAGGGGGGCTACCAAAAAATCTCACCCCCGGGGAACCTAGAGCTCAAACCGGGGGCCCCCACACACAAAAAAAATTTTTTTTTCATCAAAATCCACAAAAAATACAAAAAATGGGGGAAAAAAGAAAAAAAGATCAGCAAAAAAAAAAATGTGGGTTATTACCTTTGCGGAAGAGATCACAGGAGCAGACCGGGCGGTACTGGTTTTTTACCTGTCCCGAGGGCATCGTGTTCCTTCCAAAAGGGTCCAGCAACACACAGTAGGATGTCCCGGGGCTGCATAGTCTGTTAACAACAAAACACAGTCAGGATGTCGGTTTTGCATACCTGTAAAAAAAAACCCCCAGTCAGGGTTTTCGGGTTTTTTGCTCTGTAACACACAACACCACCCAGTCAGGATGTCTGTCGGGATAGTCTGTAAACCCCAACAACCCCAATCAAAAACCAAACAGGTTTTCTGTCTGCATTGCTCGGGAAAAACACAACACCAGTCAGGATGTCTGTTGATAAACTCTGTAAACACAAAAAAAACCACTGTTGGAGTTGTCGATAGTTTTTAACAACCCCAAAACCCAAAACACAGTTTAGGGGAAGTCTGTTTTGATAGCCTGTAAACACAAAAAACCACCCCGTAGGAAAGTCTGTCTGCATAGCTCTGTAAAAAAACTCAAAACAAAAAAACGTCGGGATGTCTTCTTTTTCATAGCTCTGTAACACACAACAACCCCAGTCAGGATGTCTGTTTTTGATAGCTCTGGGAAACAACAAAAACCCCCAGTAGGATTGGGGGGGGGGCTGTTTGCATAGCTCTGTAAAAAAACCCCACAGCGGTTTTCTTTGCTTTGCTCTTTAAAAACCCCCAGTAGGATGTCTGTCGGGAAAGCTTGGGAAAAACACAACACAAACACAGTTTTGGTGTCTGTCTGCCCTGCTCTGTAACAAAAACCCCAACCACAGTCAGGATGTTGTCTGCATAGCTCTGTAAAAAAAACCCCCAAAAAGGATTTTCTGTCTGGGATAGCTCTGTAACACACAGACAGGTGTTGTTGCATAGCTCTTGTAACACACGAAAGGGTTTGTCTGCTACTCTGTAACACACAACAAAACACAAGTCAGGATGTCTGTCTGCATGCTCTGTTTCAAACCCCCAACCCCCCCAAAAACACGGCAGGATTTTCTGTCTTCATAGCTCTGTAAACAAAACAACAGGAGGTTTTGTTGCCTTAAACTCTGTAAACCCCCCCCCCCCCCCCACGCAGGATGTCTGTCTGCATAGCTCTGTAACACACAACACAACACAAGACAACACTGAACACTACACTCTTCCAGTTACAGTTGGCTGAGGAAGAACAAACAATGAACTTTGTTACTCAACTCAAGTAGTTGTCTCCATGGCAAAACGGTTTTTTAAGATACTGGACTCTAAGAAAGTGACTTGATAATTGTTCAGGTGCCCCACAACCTGAGGTCAGGGGTTCGAATCCAGGTGTAAGCAGAAAGAAAGGCAGCGGCAGAAAGGCTTCCAGAGCTTCATGATGTGGATTTTAATGTGTTCACTGTTGTGTTATATTGCTTTGTGTTGTTTCGTGTTGTGCGGCACTGTATTGTGGTTTATTGCTTTGTATTGCATTGCATTGTACTTGTAGTAAGTTGTATTGTGGTGTACTGCAGTGCATTGTATTGTGTTGTATTTATTTATCCCACTTTAAGTCACGAGATTTCTCTGCGTGAAATTTGGGCTGCTCTCCCCGGGGAGAGCGCGTCGCCACAAGAACAGCGCCACCCTTTTTTCCCCCTGCAACTGTATTTGTTTCCTTATCAGCGTGGCTTTTTTCTAAGAATTTTGCCAGGGACAACTCTCTTGTTACCGTGGGTTCTTTTACGTGCGCTGAATAATTTTGTGCAACACATGGGACCTCGGTTTATCGTCTCATCCGAAAGACTAGCGCCCAGACCACCACTCATGGTCTAATGGATGAGGAAAACGTTTTGGGCCACTTTCAGTCACAGCAGACTTCTCTGAATGAAATTTATGTTACTCTCCCAATGGAGAGCATGTCGCTTCATGAGAAGCATCACCCACTCCCCCCTCCTTCCTCCAAAACAAAAAGTGTTCCCTGTCTATGCGTGTTTTTCTTTCCCAATCAGAGAGGCCTTTTTTTTCCTAACAGGGGACAACTTTCTATTCACCACGGGTTCTTTTACATGCGTTAAATGTGAGCTATGAACGAGGCACGAGTTTACTCTCTCATCCGAATCTAGCAATATTTATGTATAAATCTTTGAAGAGAATAAGGGATAGTAGCCTAATGTGAATTTTTCAGTATATAACAATGAATGATTTATTTTCAACGAAAACGTGACAGAAAATGGCTGTATACTAGCACTTTTGTTATGTAGTCAACCCTTCAGAAGGGGCTTTGACCTATGTGAAGAAATCATCTGAAGTAGGAAGTCCCCTCTGAAAAACAAAGAGGTGTGTGTGTATGTGTGTGTGTGTGTTTGTGGTGTGTGTGTGTGGTTGTGTGTGTGTGTGTGTGTGTGTGTGTGTGTGTGTGTGTGTGTGCGTGGTGTGTGTACACACTTGTTTATCTCCCCCTTCCCACGACCCAGTCATGCATGTCAGCGGTTTCTCTGATGCCGCCACAGAAAGAATATTCAGACCACAGAAAGAATATTCAGACCAAATATTCAGATCACAGAAAGAACACCCAGACCGGTTATCGATTTCCTGGCTGATCTCAGCTACGCAACACTGCTGCCTGCTGGCCGGTTTCCAGCCCAGTGATTCCTGGCTGCAGCAGCAGCAGCAGCAGCAGCAGCAGCAGCAGCAGCAGCAGCAGACAATAATGGTTTTGATGAGCTGTGACAGGCCTGGACATTTTTGTGTCCGTCCGTTCTTCCCTCTGCGTCAACGTGAATCAATAAGAGAATGAGTGAGAGAAAGAGTGAGACAGTGAGTGAGTGAATGAAAGAATGAGTGAGTGAATGAAAGAGAGAGAGTGAGAGAGAGAATGAGTGAGTGCATGAAAGAGAATGAGTGAGTGAGAGAATGAAAGAACGAACAAAAGAATGAATAAAATGTTGTCTTCTGAAGGCAACTGAATAAGTAAGTACAGACGCAGTCTTATTTTTTCCCATCCAGCCCTTCAAGAGATTAATAAACAACAACAAACACTCACACACACACTATAAAAACACAGAGACACACACAAACCAATCCCTCCTCCCCCCCCCGGCCAGCCAGCCAAGCAGCCACGCTCCATTTCCCACTAGAGGGCTACTACTACTAACAAGGCAACGGCATCGATCTGGCCGAAACAAACATCTCATTACACAGACGTCATACTGACGCCGCTGACAACGCCACACAACACAACCCAAACCAGCACCACTCCCTCCACACCATTACATCACAGTGCGTGACAATGCAACACGTTGCGCACACGTTAAAACCCGTTCCGCTTTTCGGAAGAGTAGGCCATTGGGTGCCGGTGGGAACGGATGACAAAATTTACAAAACTGCATACACTCGAGGACTGGATGTTAAAAAAAAAAAGCACCTGAGTTGTCCTTGAAATAAAAGAATAAATAACTATTCTTATTCAATGCTCAAACAGCAACCGCTGTTGTCTGTCACCTGAGCGAAAATGCGGTCGCGCGCTGCCGTTATGCACCTGACAAGTCGGGACCAGCGCATCCGACTTCGGCATGAGAGAGAATTGTTATCTTCGAGGTCTTTCTGGAAGGAAAAAAAGTCAGGAGAATGGACCAAGAAAGCGGAAAATAAGGAAAGAAGGAGGTGCCAGGAAGAAAGGGAACAAGGCAGAAACTAAGAGAGGGATAGAAAAGAGGGAATTCTCACTATTAAGATATCCGCATTCTGACTGCGGAGATGGTGTCCGAACACGACACCTGCGTGCTTGCGTTTAAAAAAGAAATGTCACCTGTTCCAACCGTCATGAAATGGCCTACTCTTCCGAAACGTTTTTAATCAACGTGTGCGCAAGATGTTCTGCGTGCGTTCGCACACGGGGCCTCAGCTTTAAGTCTCATCCAAAGGGCTTTGAAATTCAGTTCGATTTCCTTGTCAAACTGCGAAGAAAGGACAACGGTTTACTTGTTAGGTATGTGAAAGTCTTAACTGTCTTGCATTTTTCCTTCTTAAACATGAAATGAACTCTTACGTTGTAACGTATTGATGGTGTGATCTAAATAAAGGGAAGTAAAGATATAATACTGTATAAAAAATTCTAACAACAACACACACATCGAGGCTTTTTCCTCTGGTGTTAACATCACTACCGACTCCATCCCCCCCCCCCCCCCCCCCCCCCCCCCCCCCCCTCAAGTCCTTGGGATGAGACTATAAACCGAGGTCCCGTATGCGAACGCACGCAGAACATCTCGCGCACACGTTAAAACCCGTTCCACTTTTTGGAAGAGTAATAATGATAATAATAATAATAATAAATGGAATTTATATAGCGCTATATCTTGCAGAGACAAATCAAAGCGCAAGTAGGCCACTGTGTGCCAGTGGGAACATATGACCAAATTTACAAAACTGCTTACACATGGGGACTGGATGTAAAATAGCACACGAGTGCTTATTCCATTATCCTCGAAATAAAAGAATAAAAAATAAAGAAATCTAAGCAAAAGCAAATTAAAAAAACCAAAAAACAACCCCCCCCATCAAACAAACCAAAAACAAATGAAACCCACATCTTCTCAACCAAAGGACATTGCAAGAGCGACAGAGTCAAAATCAATGTTCACTCCAAGAATGAATTAAAAAAAAAAAAACCCTTCAAACGGACACACCTACGAAATTTTGAACCACACCCACAGTTACACCAGAAAACAAGTTTGAGGCGCTCACCACTGGGCCACACAGCTCCCCCCCCCCCCCCCCCCCCCTCCTGATGTCACAGGGCCCATAACTCTGACATCACCATGACTAGCCAGATATGCACATGAACCCGGAAGCACTCCAGTTTTGAATAATCAAATTCCACGCATAGCACACTCAAAGAGAAGTAATCTAGCGTGTGCACATGTATGCCTGCCTAGAGATACTCTGTCTGAGCGCGCGTGCACACGCACGTACGCACTCACACAGACACACTTGTCAACTTTTTCTCTGGTCTTCTCTTTCCTAATTCTTTTCCCCCTCATATCGCCCCCCCCCCCTCCCCCTCCCCGCCGCTTTCTTTTCCTCTCTTCTTTTCTCTTTTCTATCTCTGTCTCTTCTGTCTTTCTCTCTTTTTTCTGTCTGTCTGTCTTCTCTTCTTTCTGTAAAGGTAAAGGTGTCCCATAACCTATGTGGTCGTAGGGGAGCGAGGCGTCAGAGACCTCAGCTTCTCTAGGAGCCAGCATATTCAGGGCGGCGCTCATCTCCTCTCCCTCGCTGCTCTACCTTCCCTGACCCTAAAGAGGGCAGGTACCCATTTACAACTGGGTGAACTGGGGGACTGTACTGAAGCCAAGGCGCGCAAACGGTCACCCATCCAAGTGGTAAACCACGCTCGATGCTGCTTAACCTTAGCTGGGGGAAAGCGAGCGCTCCGACCACTGAGCTATCCCGTTCTTTCTGTATCTGTCTATATTTATTGTCTCACTCTCTTTTTCTATCCATGTCTGTCTCCTCTATTCTGTCACTGTCCTCTGCTCTCCTACACTAGTTCTTCCTTTTCCTGTTTCTCACGCTGACAAGGGTCCAGCCCGGCCCCCATCTCTGCTCTGCTTATTTCCTTCATCTTTTTAAACAGTATTTATAGTAGTAGTAAGTATGTTCTTTCGAGCCAGAAGGCCCATAGAGCCGGAGCTTATCCCGGTTTCTGTAGCGTTAAGCGAACTGATGGTTTTTCACCACCCCTGTGACAGGACGCTAGTCTGTCGCCAGATACTTCCCCAGCAGAGCTGGTACCCACTTGTACACCTGGGTGGAGTGAGGAAAATAGGAGTAAAGTGTCTTTCCCAAGGACACAACACCGAGCCGAGCGGGTATCGAACCCGCGACCTCTGGATCACGAGTTGACCGCCTAAACTACTCGACCACGGTGCCTCCTAAACAGTATTTATAACTGAAACTTATTGTCTTCTCTTACTTTGTCTTTGTTCTGGTTCTTTGTTTTTTTCCCTTCCTTTTTATTGTGTCCTTTTTTCTGCCTTTTCGCCCCCACCCTCCTCTTTCTTTATTTGGCATTTATTGGTTTTATTTAAAAAAAAAGGGTTATGCCCTTTTCTTCTATCTCTCTGCCCTCCCTCTCTTTCCTTGAATCTCTCTCTATTCTATCCAGTCCCCCCCCCCCCTCTCCCTCCTTTTTCTTTTTTTCTTCTTTTTTCTGTTTTTTTTCTTTCTCTTTTTCTGGTTTTTGTTTTTTGGTTGTTGCCCCTTTTTTCTTTCTTTTCTATTCCACTCTCTCTCTAATTGTTCTATTTTTCAATACCCCTTAAAAACAAAACAAAAACAAAACACTAAAAAATCCACCCGAAAAAGAGCGGCGGTAACGCGCAGTAAACAGTAATTAGGGAAGAAGAGAGCGAAGGGCCGGCCGGGTGAATCCCGTGTAATCCACCCAAGTGTAACTCTGGACTTCAGCGGTAACAGGGGTCAGTACAGCATGGGGAGGTGTAGCCTACCGACCTTGATGGTGTAACACTCCTCCCTCCCTCCACCCCACCCCCAACCTGACCTCCCCTCACCTGAGAATAGCTTTTCACCTGATGCTCTCAGGGCTTAAAAATAACTGGAAAGTGGAGAAGAGAGAGAGAGAGAGAGAGAGAGAGAAGAGAGAGAGAGAGAGAGAGAGAGAGAGAGAGAGGAGGGGTGGGGGGGGGGGGAGGTGAGGAGGTGATGATTCCTTGTACTGACAGGGATAGGAAGGTGCAGTGTTGCGGGATAATAGCACTACAATAGAATCTCTCTTTTGTTTCATGGAGTTCTGTTTCAGGATGTCACTTTAAGGTAAAGGTGTCCCATAACCTTTGCTGTCATAGGGGAGTGAGGCATCACAGACCTCAACTTCTTAAGGGGCCAGCATATTTAGGGCGGCACCCATCTCCTCTCCCTCGCTGCTTTTACCTTCCATGACCCTAAAGAGGGCAGGTACCCATTTACAGCTGGGTGAACTGGGGGACTGTACTGAAGCCAAAGCGCGCAAATGGTCACCCATCCAAGTGGTAACCACGCTTGATGCTGCCTAACGTTAACTGGGGAAAGCGAGTGCTCTGACCACTGAGCTATCCCGTCCCCTGGATGTCACTTTACTCGACACAAAACATGTTCACGCTGGAAAAACTGCAGAAAGGTCTCCCCCAACTTCGAAGAGACACTTGCTCAGCAGCACGAGGCAAAGAGAAGGAGAAGAAAGGCTGAGGCCCAGGCAGACAGACAGACCAGCATTGTCAGACTTCATCTGTGCCCTCTGCCACAGGGACTGTCTGTCATTCCCGTGTGGGACTGGCCAGCCACACCCGACGCTGTACCAGAATGAATAACACCTAGTATAGTCTTCCGAGTCTGCAGGCTGCCAACAATATTTTAACGCACACACATACACATGCCTGTGCGCACTCACACACACACACACACACTTTAAAAAGTATGACTTTCTTACAATGACAACTTCTATATTGAGAGAGAGAGAGAGAGAGAGAGAGAGAGAGAGAGATAGAAAGAGAGAGAGAGAGAGATAGAAAGAGAGAGAGAGAGAGAGAGAGAGAGAGAGAGAGAGAGAGACAGACAGAGAGGGAGGAGGGAGAGAGAGAGACAGAGAGACAGAGAGAGAGAGAGAGAGACAGACAGGCAGAGAGGGAGGAGAGAGAGAGGGAGAGAGAGAGAGAGAGGGAGAGAGAGAGAGGGAGGGAGAGAGTGTGTGCATGCGTGCACGTGTGTGTATGTGTGTGTACACGCGTCTTACTGTCAGTCTGTGCGCGTGCGTGAGAATACAGGCAAATATGCACGAGCATGTGTGGGAAACTAAGTCTGTATATAAACACTTTCTTGAACACAGATGTGCGGGTGTATGATGAGTAATGCCGATGAAGAAGGGGGTTGGGGGGGGGGGGGGGGGGGAGGGAAGACTAGGGGGGGGGGGGGGGGGGGGAGGGTATGTATACACCCCTTCGCCCCCCCCCCCACCCCCCTCCGACTTTCTCTACTCCAAAAGAAGGCCAGAAGAGGTAGAGTTTCACATGACACTTTCCAGGTTAGGTAACCTAGTATAGTATGGGTCATGTACAGTTCTGTTGTACTTTGTGCTTCACTTGCTGCTAAGTAAGTGCTACAAAGTCAAAGGGTTGACAGTACTCTGAGAGAGAGAGACACAGAGAGAGAGAGAGAGAGGGGGGGGGGGAGGGAGAGAGAGTGTGTGTGAGACAGAGGAGAGGGGTGGTGGTGGTGTGTAATGTGTGAGAGAGATAAAGAGTGTGTGTGGGTGCGCGCGCGTGCGTGCATGTGTAGTGTGTGTGTGAGAGAGAGAGGGAGGGAGGGAGAGAGGGAAGAGAGAGTGTGTGCATGCATGTGTGTGTGTGCAGTGCGTGCGTGCATGCGAGCGGTGTGTGTGTGTGCGTGCATGTGTGTGTGTGACAGACTGAGGTTCCCAGGGAAAGAGAATACATGTTTGCGTGTGGGTGGAAAAAGGGAGGGGAGAGTGGGGTGGGGAAGATTGTGCACACACACACACACACAGCGACACACACAAACAGACACACACCCACAGATCAACGACCGACCAACCCGATTTTTCTCTTCTTGATTAGATTTTCAGCCGATTCTTTCATCTTTAACCCCCCCCCCTCCGCCCCCCTCTCTCTCTCTCTCTCTGCTCACCCCTTTCTCTTCGTTATTTTTCTTTTAATCTGCTCATTTTCTGTGATATAACAGATGTGGAGAAGCGTGCTGAATAATCTCGTAGTAGCCTTTCTTTTCAAAGGTGAAAAGGGTATCTAAAAATAAGGAGGCAAGCGCAATGAAAACCAACTCCTCTTGGCTCTGTTAGTATACAGCGTGGACATCACAGAAAGTTAACCATCTCTGACTTTAGACCAAGCTCGATGCTCCGTGTTGTTTCCAAGAATGATCAGACCCGGACAATGTTCTCTATATGGACTGTTTCCAGCAGAGAACGTTTAGGAATCCGGTACTGATTTGAACTGAACACCACTTTCAGTCATCGCTTCAGTATTATCATTAAGAAAGTTTTGTTCCTAGATAATAATAATAATAATAATAATAATAATATAGCGCTAGATAGGCCTAGATGGCTTGATGAAAAAAAGCAAATGCATTGCTTATTCAATGCACAATCTGGAAATAAAAACTTGACTTGACCGCACTTGTCTCTACCTCAAATTCGGGCTATACTAGGGGAGAGCACATAGATACAAGAGCAGCGCCACCCATTAAATAAAAATATTTTCCTGTATTTGTTTCCCTATCAGAGTGTTGCCAGGGACAATTCCTTTGTTGCCATGGTGTTTCTCCCTCTGTGTGTGTGCGTGTGTGTGTGTGTGTGTGTGTGTGTGTGTGTGTTTTGTTTCTTTTTGTGTGTGCTGAATGCATGTATGTATGTATGTTAGTCCGTCGTTTTCGACGATGACCTCCAAAACAGCAGAGGAGGCATGCTGTTCGGAAACTGCAAAATTGATTATGATGCCTTGCCCGTACACCCCACTCTCTCGGCCAAGTGGGCAAATTGATTAGTCAGCGTGGAGATGTTCTCCACAAGGACAACTAACCCCCCCCAGGGCTGCAGCACATAAGGACTAGTCAACGTCAAGTCTCCAAGCAAGAGTCAAAGTTGATCACAAAGACTAAGCTGTAAAGTGAATTCCAAGGGGAAAAGCATGTCAAAGCTGATCACTTAAGCTGTTAAGCAAGTATGATGAATTCCAAGAGGGGAAAAGCCACTGGTCATACAGCCTCTCACTTTGCTGTTGCCCCCAACGTCAATGATTTAATCAAGAACTGACTGCACAGGGAACCTCGGTTTTTCGTCTCATCACAAAGACTAGCATCCAGACGACCACTCAAGGCTTTAGAGTGGATGGGAGAAACGTTTCGGACACAATTGGGGATCGAACCCATACTTCTCGCTTTCTAGGCAGGTACGCGCGTCACCTCTAGACCACTGAGCCAGAAATACTTCAGACCCCGTGGACCATGGAGTCAACTGCATGAATGTTGTTGTTGTTGTTGTTGTGCGTTCCCCAGATTTAACATTTTAAAAATTTTTAATAACTTTTCGAACTCGAACTTTTTATTGAGAGTAAATGGATAAGCTCAGGGCTTTTTTACACCATGCTCTCAAAAAACCCCAAAAAACTCTGGGAGTCACCCAGAATGTGCACTGTGACTCACTCATCATCCCACCTGGGAATGAATCACTGTGAGACTGAAACTGCACACTGGATGATGAGAAGTCTGCGTGTAGTGTGACAGTCTTTAAGCAAGGCTGACTTCTCCTTCAACTCCTTCAGAAGTCGTTGGGGCAATGCACTGCGCTGACTGCACTGACGTTTTCAGACCGTACGTGTGTCGTGAGCACTTTGAAACTTGGCCGGGTCGGACGCTATAGCCGAGTGGTTAAGGCTGTCCGGCTTCAATCCCACGGGTCCATGAAGTCGTGGGTTCGAATCTCGGCGTCGGCGTCTGGTGAATTATGGGTGGGTTTTTTTTTTAACGATCTTCCAGGTCAACTTCAAGTGCAGACCTGACAGTACCTCAATCCCCTTCGTGTATGCACATGTAGAAGATCAATTATGCACGTTAAAGATCCCGTCATCCATGTCCGTGTTCGGTGGGTTAAGTAAGGAAACGCAAACATCCCTGAAGTCAGAATGCGGCTACCTTCATGGTTAGGGGAAAACAACAACGGTTGCAGACGCAAAATTTCACCATTGGTGAACCTGGGAACTCTAACCGAGGAAGGACGCTCCCCAACTGCCTGCCCCCCCCTCCTAAAAAAACCCCCCAAAAAACCAACACACAACAAAACAACAACCAACCAACAAAACCACCCAAACCAAACCAAAACAAACCCCCCCCCCCCTAAACCCCCCCCCCCCCCCAAAAAAAACAAACAAAACCAACACAACAAAAAAAAACCCACAAACACCCCCAAAACAAAATAACAACAAAACAAAAGCAAACGAAGCCCCAAACACCTAACAATCAAACCTTGGCTGTCTGTACTACCCTTCTCCACAGGGTACAGAAACTGGAAGAGAAAAATGGAATGGAATGAAAAAAAGCAGCACTGTGAATTGAAATGATTTGAGCGTGGGAGAGACTGAGAAAGACTGGCAAGGATTTTAACTATTGAGGATGTGTGTGTGTGTGTGTGTGTGTGTGTGTGTGTGTGTGTGAGTGTGTGTTGGGGAGGGGCGGGGGATTGGAGGGTGAGGGTGGGGGTGGGATCCAGACAAAAGACACATGCTGAGTGACATCTGCACCTGTTTTTTTGGCTTCCTCTTTGCACAGGCCACACTCTACTGTTACAATCCAGGGCCATGCTACTAAGTACTGCTTTATATTCGATTCGCTATTACACTCAAGTCCATAGACAGTATTTAGCAACGATTTTACCCATGATTTTTTTTTCCTGTGAAAGAATTGTCTTTGTCTCACGAGTAATGTGACGTAGATGAAAATCAGATTCTTCAGATTGCTTTAAAAAATTTTTTTCAATCACACTTGATGATAAACCAAAGTTTGGATGGCAAACACTGTACCCCCATTTCTCAACTGTGTGCTAGCTTTTGAACCAGATTATACATGCACACTTTCTGTGTGTGTGTGTGTGTGTGTGTGTGTGCGTGTGTGTGTGTGTCGTGCGTACGTGGTGAGAGAGAGAGAGAGAGAGAGAGAGAGAGGGGGGGGGGGGGCAGGGGAGTTGAGAGGGCAGATGGAGAGGGGAGGATCTGGGAACAAAATGAAGGCAAATAAATAAATAAACACACAACAACAACAACAAAACCTGCCACTTCACTTTATCTCTCTGGTGCAAGCTGCTTCACAGACAGACGCTGTGAACGTCTTCAGCTTTTCTTTTCTTTTCTTTTCGTGGACAGGAACAGGCTTTTAAGATAAGCGAGAGCGGAACAAGAAAGTCAGGAAAGAAACACACACGCAGACAGGAAAAGGACCAAAAAAGAGAATACTGTAGTAATGGGTGGCGCTGCTATTATGCGTTCTCCCCAGGGAGGAGAGCAGCCTGAATTTCACGCAGAGGAAATCTGCCCTGACTTACAAAGGAATACAAATATACAAATTTACACACAGCACAGTTGATTTGATTCAGGGAGTAGGAAGCGAGATGGATGTCTGGAATTGAAAAATAAAAAAACAAAAAAGACTGTAAAAAAAAGAAGAAGAGAAGAGAAAATGGTGTGGTTAAAAACTATGAAGTTGAAAAGGAAAGTAAAGTACAGGATAGGATTTGCCAGAGTTTCTGCTGATTTCTACGTCAAGACACGTGTACACTAATAATAATAATGATAATTTATTAGCAGACAGGCAGACAGACAAGACAGAGACATCCAGGCAGAAAGATATGTAGCCTAGGCAAGCAGGCTGGCAAGCAGACAGACGTCGAAACCACACACACACACACACACATATATATAATATATATAATATATATATATATATATATATATATATATATATATATAATAATATATATATAAACAGTGAGTCACTCCTCACTCGCTCAGTTCCTGCCTGACACAGCAGGACTTGACAGGACACTGTTGCATCAGAATTTGGCGATGCTGCAGTCTGTCTCTGCCAACCCCAATTTGTGCCACACCTCTGCCTGTCTCTCTGTCTGTCTGTTTATCTGCCTGCTTGCCCGTCTGTCTGCATGTCTGTCTGTCTATCTGCCTGCCTGCATGCCTGTCTGTTTATCGGCCTGTCTGCCTGTCTGTCTGTCCCTCCCTTTCTCTGATTTTCATATGACACACACGCGCGCGCGATATATAATGTAGGGTTTTGTTTTGTTTTGTTGTTTGTTTCTTGATTATAGGGTTCAGTGGTTTGAGTGTTGCACTATCCACCTGAGAGAATCTTCTTCTTCTCCACATCCTGCAGATAACTAATGCTGCTTCTTCTGCAGATAACTAATGCTGCTTCTGGCTCCACTCCTCTGGAAGTCAGCATTCTTCTTCTTCTTCATCGAACCCTCAGACAGCAAGGATTTTGTCTGTCATATGAGCGAAAATGCGTTGCGCTGCCGTTAGTTAAGCGCTTGACAAGTCAGGCCCAGCACATTCCACATCGGCATGGGAGAGAATTCTTTATCTCTCAAGTCTTTCTGGGGGGGGGGGGGGGGGGGGGGGGGGGGGGGGGGGGGGGGGGGGGGGGGGGGGGGGGGTGGGGGGGGGGGGGGGGGGGGGAGGGGGGGGGGGGGAAGAAAAGGGGAGAACGGACAAAAGGCAGAAATGAGAAAAAAGACACGAAAAAGGAACAAGGCAGACAGACACAAAGAGAGGGATAGGAAGTCAGGATCAAACTGTGGATGAACCCAGACCCCATGCACATGTCAGCTCAAGCACACCACCCACTCTGTGCACAGCGAGGCCACACTGGGCAGAACGGGCAGTGCCTGCTCTTCCTCCTTCTCCTTCTCCTGGGCTTGTGCCTGTGGTCACTCTGCTGGAGGTCTCTGTCTGCCCGCTGCTGGCCTCATCATCAGCCCATACCTTCTGACCTCAGGGCAGCTCGTTAATTAACCAGTGATTTTTATTTTCATAAACAGATTGGCTTGAAAAGAAAGTCAGGAGATTGGGTTGGGTAAAGAGAAAGCAAGCAAAAAGAGATAGATTGAGTAGATGAAGAGTAGAGAGAGAGAGGAGGAGGGGGGGTGGGGGGGGGGGGGGGGGGGGGGGGAGAGGGGGGGGGTGTTAAGGGAAAAGCAGCTCTAAAAAGTGAGTGACAGAGCAGGGACATTCCTAGCACAAGTTTTCCAGAAAGTGGAAATGGTATTTATACTGCAAGAGCCCCTGGCATTTCCACAGGGGCGGGAGGGGGGTAGGGTCGGGGGGGAAGGGGTGGGGGTGGTTGTGCACAAGTTAAAACCCAATCCACTTTTTTCTAAAAAAAAGCAGACCAGCTGCACACACACACAACACCAAACATAACACACACACCTACATAACACACACACCACACATAACACACAAACCACACATAACACACACACACCCACACACATACCCACATGCATCCTACTACCTGGAGACAGAGACATGGGCTCCGCCAAAAAAGAACCTGCCCATCACACAAAAAAACACACACACACACACACACACACACACCCCACTACACACTGCCAAAAAACTGCATGCAGTGCAGTGCCCCAATGACTCCTCGAGGAGTTAAGAGAGAAGTCAGTTAGATCAAGATGGAAGCTGGCGAGTGGTGGGAATTACCACATGGCTCTGATAACAACAACAACAACAAAATATATATATGTGTGTGTGTGTGTGGTGTGACAGAGAGAGAGAGAGAAAAGAGAGAGAGAGAGAGAGAGAGAGAGAGAGAGAGATGCAGAGACAGAGAGAGTGTATGTAAATGTGTGTATGAGATGTGTGTGTGAGAGAGAGAGAGAGAGAGAGAGAGAGAGAGAGGGGGAAAAGAGAGAGAGAGAGAGAAAAGAAGAGAGAGAGAGAGAGAGAGAGTATGAGTGTGTGAGTATGAGTGTTGTGTGTGTGACTGTGTGTGTGTGGTGTGTTGTGTGTGTGTGTGACTTGTGTGGTTACCTACATATTTCATATTTTTAAATTAATAAAAAAAAAAAGATTATAGCTTTGTTGAAAATTCCAATGAATTGCAGAAACGAAGGGTGGTGGAGAAAGAGAGAGAGAGAGAGAGAGAGAGAGAGAGAGAGAAGAGAGAGAGAGAGAGAGAGAGAGAGAGAATGAGAGAGAGAAAAGACAGAGACAGAGAATGACAAGAGGCGGAAGAGAGACAGAGACATATAGAGTGAAGAAAGAGAGAGAGAGAGACAGAGAGAGAGGCAGAGATATAAAAGAGAGAGAGGGAAAGAGACAGAGACAGAGTCAAGAGAAAGGGGAGAGAGAGGCAGACAGAAGAGAGAGAGAGATAGAGAGACAGACAAAGACAGCGACAGAGAGACAGACAGAGAATGAAGAGGGAGGAAACGAGAGAGAGAGAGAGCGAGAGAGAGAGAGAGAGAGAGAGAGAGAGAGAGAGAGAGAGAGAGAGACCGTCACAGTGACAGAGAGGAAGAGAGAGAGACAGACACACATAGAGACAGACAAGGACAGACACAGAGAGAGAGAGAGAGTAGAGAGAGAGAGAGAGAGAGAGAGAGAGAGAGAGAGAGAGAGAGAGAGAGAGAGAAAGCAGGCAATTGTTTAGTTTATCTGGGATTCTGCAGCCCTACCAGTCATTTACAAAAAGTCCCCCAAACTCCCCT
>CM054138.1:76179948-76195802 GCA_028751875.1 Rapana venosa | reverse complement strand
ATCCTTCCCCCCTAATAAAGGGAGAGAGCGATGGGGGAGGGGAAAAGGCTGGATTGGACGACTTCAGACTTTTACTGTACATCGGCCTTAGGCCACAATACAAAAGAATGATGGGCATATAGATAGATAGATAGATAGATAGATAGATAGATAGATAGATAGATAGATAGATAGATAGATAGATAGATAGATAGATAGATAGATAGATAGATAGATAGATAGATAGATAGATATGACAATGACAATGACAAAACAGTTTATTGTTCAGACTCAGAGTGTCCATAAAAAAGGGGAAATGAATGTATATATACACAATTTCAGAAATTTTTTATTAATGGCAAAAAAGAAAACCTTGAATTTCTCATTCTTTGTAAGAGAGTGGGAGGGGAGAGTGGGAGGTCTTTGACCAGTGCCAGGTAAACTTAATATTTTGATTGAAGAATAGGGTACCCACTAAGTAGATTGTAATTTTCTGCATTTGAAGGCATAGAATATTGTAATTTTCTGCATTTGAAGGCATAGAATATATACTTTGCCAAGTGAATGATTTGTTCAGGGCTCTGTAACTTTAATAAGGATAACTTCTGGTTTTTGAAAAGTTCTAAATTAAACTTGCCTAGATTAAGTGTGTCGCAACTCAGTGTATGCTGGGCAGTAGAAAAGAAAGTGAATATTCAATCCTCAGGTGCATGACTGCACTTTGGACAAGCCATAGAGCTACTATCTGCTGTGTACCTAAATTTGTTGGTATTGAGTTCTGTTACTCCCAATCTAAAGCGTTGTAAACATAGTACGTACATATCTGGAAGTGATCAAGTTCATATATTTTTCTGGTTCTAACATACCTTTGAAGGAATTATATAGATTGTAGCGTGGTCTACTGGTTATTTTTTTTTGACCATTGTTGTATGAAGCAGTCAATCATTCTTTGTTTGAATTCCCGTAAAAAAGCTTTATGGTTTCCTACTCCCTGAAAGACCCAGACATATCCGAATCCAGAGGAGCAAAGGAGATTTTTTATATCTGTGACCCAAGTTGTTTTGCCTTTTCCATCCAGAGATGTTAACATATGGTAGGCCATGTTAGCATATCTCTGACTAGGTAGAGAGCACAGACGTAGCCAGTAGGACACACTTCTGACAGCTGACAGAACAAGGAGAGGATAACGGCCTAATTCTCCATACACCATGTAGTTTGGCGTGTGCATACTGACATTCAAAAAACGTTTACATGCAAACATATGACTTTTTTCAATCTGGTTTAAATCATGAATACCCCAAACCTCTGCTGCATATAGTAGCATAGGGGCAACACGTGCATCAAAAAGTTTAAAAAATATCCTAGGAGATGAGCAGCCTAATCTTCGCAGTGTTCTACATATTTCTATGACAGATCTTTTGGCCTTTGATGTTAAGCTTTCTGTAGCAGCATTTAGACTCAGACGTGTTGTGAAAATAAGCCCAAGGTATTTGTATGAGTTGACAACTTCTATTTTTTGCTGTCCGAAATGCCAGTGTTCGTATTTTGATAGGTATCCACCATTTCGGAAAACTATGATTTTAGATTTTTCAAGATTTACCTTTAAACCAAATTTACTTGCAATATAATGTAGATTGTTCAGCTGATTTTGTAGGCCTACAGGAGAGTATGAGAGAAGTGAGAGGTCATCTGCAAAACATCAGAAGGAACAATTCTGTGGCATTTTGACTAAGTTGAATTCCATGATTCCATTTCTTATGATATATGTTTGCCAGTTTATTTATCAAAAATGAAATAGAATAGATGAAGCAAGACAACCCTGTTTGAGGCCCTGAAAGCATTCAAAGTAATCAGAGTACCCTGTAGATGTGCGAATGCAACATAACACAGATGAATACATAGCTTGCAAGGACTTTTAGCATTTTCCCCCTTACACCCACATTTATTAGGATTTTCCACAAAGCATTTCTGTTCACTGTGTCAAAGGCCTTTTGGAGTCCACAAAGGCAACATAGATCTTTTTCTTCTGGATTAGGTATTTCTGCACAATCGCATATAGAGTGAAAATATGATCAGTAGCTCTGTAGTCTTTCCGAAATCCTGCTTGTGATTCTAAGATTTTATTACTGCTTTCAGCCCATTTTTTAGGCGGTGTTCAGAATATGGGTATATAGTTTACTGACGCAGCTTAGCAAAGTGATACCACGATAATTTCCTGGGTTTTCAGCGTCTCCATTTTAAAGAGAGGTACAATTATTGCTCTACACCATTCTCTGGGTAAAGGCCGCAGGAAAACAGTGTTTTGAAAAGCTTTACAAGAAAAGGGATTATCACATCTGATGACTTAAGAAGTTCATTTATAATTCTATCTGGTCCAGCAGTTTTTCCTGGCTTTGCACGCCTTATTGCATTTTTAACTTCGATTTCAGTTATATCACCATTCATGTCGTCAATAGTGTCTTCAGTGTTATCTAAGTCAGGCGTTTTGTCAACTATTGCATTGAAACTAGTATCAGTCAATGTATCCGGATTTCTGTCATTCAATAAGGAATTGAAATGGTTAACCCATGTTTCACTGGAAATGCTGTTTACCACATAACTTTTATGTTTATAGGGTTTCATTTCTTTCCAGAAATCTTGTGAATTGTGGACCAAGTCAATAATTTTATTTATCTTCTCTTTTTTAAAAGTCCTTTCTTTTTGTCTTAAGAGAGATTTGTGGGAATTTCTTACTAGAATATAGGATGCCCTGTTTTCATCTGTTCTTTTATTATTGTACTTTCTAAGGGCTCTATAGACTTTCTTTTTTGAATCCTTACATTCTTTATCATACCAGCAATTCTCTTAATTTTTTACAGATTTTGGTTTCCCTACTTCTTTTTTCGTGCAAGATGCTGATTCTAGAATAGCACGTGAAAAGGTCTCTACAGCAACGTCACATGAGGAATCTATTTGCGAGGTTGCTAAGGATATTTCCTCTCTAAAAGATGGGCTCTCTAATTTTTCAATAAAGGTATCAAGCCTTCTAGGGTCCCATATGTATTTAGTAGTTGGAACATATTCACTATTGTTAACTGAGACATTCAGACTAGTATTTACAGATAAATTTTAGCTTTAAAGGCATATGGCCCAGATTCTACTCTTTCCTGTATTTCAAGTGCTGAACAAAGGTATAGAATGTCTGGTGAGCTCAAAAAATAATCATTTGTGCTACTTCCAGCTGCTGATATAAATGTGGATTTCTTAGACAAATCAGGTGTACACAAACCATTGACGATAAGCAATTCTAAGCATATACACATGGACAATAATATCTTTCCAAATTCATTTATGGTTTTGTCTTCTGAGTATCGACTAGGTATAAGTTCATCACAGTTAAATTCTGTTATGTCCTCAGGGTCAAGACTGAATATTTCTGGATTTGGTTGAAGATTCCCAGTTCTGGCGTTAAAGTCTCCACAAACAAGGGAAACTTTTGGCATTGTGTTCAAGGAGAATATTAACTAGACATTCTTCAATTTTCATGTATGTGACAATTGGTCTGGGCAGATTCATAGAAAGGGGGAGCAGAGGGTGGACAATAACAATTAATAAGAAAAATATCAGTGTCAATGTCAAAAAGAGTTTTTGAAAACTTAATACAAACAACATTTCCACAGTCTGTCTCGATTTTGGTCACAAACTTGGCAAACACTTTTTTCACCATTACCAGAACCCCACCAATACATCTGCCATGGTACGAAAGTTTAACAGCTGGGGAAGAAAAACACATGTAATCAGGGAAGCTATGCAATGTAGTTATGTCTTCATTACAAAACGTTTCGGACAAACAAATTACATCATATCTACTTACAAAATTAATGAAGTCACTGTTTAGAAAGTTTTCCAAATAGCCCCCCAATATTCCACGAGAGTACAGATATTTCATTTCCTTCCAAAGAGGCACCAATATCATTTTCTCTGTCCAATTCCTCCAAAAGAGTCCCCATGGCCAGACCCTCCTGTCATGATTCCTCTTCCATATGCAGATCAGGTCCTGTAGATTCAGACTTCGGGGTACTTGGAGGACGAGGTCTCTTCGAAGGATTGGCAGATCTTGCTCTGCTCGGAGTCGTCAGTGCAGGCCACTCTCTGGTGTTGAGCAGAGGTGTAGACCCCCTGGCTGCAACCTCTGGGGAGTGGGAGTTACCACGCTGGGGAGCCAGTGTTTTGCCGCTGATGTTCTTGCCTCTCTTGGCCCCTTCAGATGGACGCCAAGTTCTGCTCTGGTTTTCTTGGGTTCTCAGCGGGCCTGTGACAACCAGCTTTCCTGCTTTGTAGTAGGCGTGTAGGCCCTTGTCCCTGTGCTCCTTCAGGACTGCTCTCTGGCGTCTGGTCAGGTCACCGGCTACCTTGATGCCCTTCTTCTTCAAAGCCTCCCTTCCAGAGTTGATGATGGCCATCTTGTCTTTCCAGCGCACCATTTTTACGATCATAGGTCGTGGGTTGGAGATTGATGAAGTTGTGCGTGGTCAGGCGGTGTGCGCGTACCAATATCATCAAGGGACCAAGTTTTGTTGGGAACTGAGTCTTTCAAAACATTCAAGACTTTGTCCGAGCAGGACTCGTAGGTCTCCTCCGGGGATTCTGGAATGTTGAAGAATCTCAAATTGTCCCCGGGGAGAGAAAGCCTCTAGTTTGTCAAGTTCATCATTAACTTTCTTTTTCACTTCAGTGATTTCCTCTTCAAGGTCTTCCACTGTCAGCTGGAGTTCCTCCTGCTTGTCTTTGACTTCTTCGCATGTAGCTTCCACCGTCAATGTTCGTTGTTTGAGCTCTGTAATGTCACATGAGAGGTTCTGAACAGCAGTCCTAATAGTTGACATCTCTGTACAGATACTCGTGAGCTTTTCATGGAAGAGGGCAGTTTGATTGTCTATAATTCGCTGGACATCTTCCCGTGTACACGGCAATGCTAGAGGGGGGCACGAAGAGGAATCATCATCAGTGCATACTGCAGCATTGCTGGCCATACTCAGTGTTGATTATTTCACTCAGCGTCTTGTTGGCAATACAGGTATGAATTGTTTGTTGTGCCCTTCACAGCAGCAAGTCGCAATAAACGTCAATATCTCAACAAATATCAACATAAACATAGAAATTTTTATATGGTTTTGTTCAGTAGCACCTTCTGCAATATTTAGTACAGGTTTTTAGTTTCTAAGAAGCAAATTGATTAGGCTAATTAGAAAAATTAACAATTTTTTCAAGAGCTCTCAAATTATGCTGCAGTCCAAAAGCGCGAGAAGCGCTCACCCCCCTAGATAAATAGATAGATAGATAGATAGATAGATAGATATATAGATAGATAGATAGATAGATAGATAGATAGATAGATAGATAGATAGATAGATAGATTGATAGATTGATAGATAGATAGATAGATTGATAGATAGATAGATAGATTGATAGATAGATAGATAGATAGATAGATAGATAGATAGATAGATAGATAGATAGATAGATAGATAGATAGATAGATAGATAGATAGATAGATAGATAGATAGATAGATAACATTTGAATGAAACGATGCCCGCTGTGTGTGTGTGTGTGTGTGTGTGTGTGTGTGTGTGTGTGTGTGTGTGTGTGTGTGTGTGTGTGTGTGTGTGTGGTGTGTGTGTGTTGTGTGTGTGTGTGTGTGTGTCTGTGTTTGTGTCTGTGTGTGTGTGTGTCTGAGTGTGTGTGTGTGTGTGTCTGTCTGTCTGTCTGTGTCTGTGTGTCTGTGTGTGTGTGTCGTGTTGTGTGTGTGTGTGTGTGTGTGTGTGTATCTGTGTGTGTGTGTGTCTGTGTGTGTGTGGTGCGTGCGTGTGTGTGTGTGTGTGTTGTGTGTGCATGTGTGTGTGTGTTCTTCGTGTGTGTGTGTGTGTGTCTGTGTTTGTTTTCTGTGTGTGTGTGTGTCTGTGTGTCTGTGTGTGTGTGTGTGTGTGTGGTTCTTCGTGTGTGTGTGTGTGTGTGTGTTTTGTGTGTGTGTGTGTGTGTGTGTCTGTGTCTGTGTCGTGTGTTTTGTCTGTGTGTCTGTGTGTCTGTGTCTGTGTGTCTGTGTGTGTGTGTGTGTGTGTTGTGTGTGTGTGGTGTTTGTGTGTGTGTGTGTGTGTGTGTGACTGTGTGTGTGTGTGTGTGTGTGTGTGTGTGTGTCTGTGTGTCTGTGTCTGTGTGTGTGTGTGTCTGTGTGACACAGGACGTCGCTGTACCACTGTGACCACAGCACTTACCTGCTGACCTGGTTTCCATACCTCTTGGACCTGGACATTCACATGTGCTACATTCCCTGGGCCTCCGCTCAGGCCATCACCTATGCTCACTGCGGGTAACGCACACACCCAACAGATCTTGTGGCCTTGCTCTCTCTCAGTTCTTCACCTTCACCTTCACCTGTCCCGTAGTCCCCTGGACCGTGGGGGGGGCACCACTGGAGATTTTGCAACCAGCTTCCTCCACTCCCCGCAGTCCTCTGCTTTCCGTAGTAAATCGTTCCTCTCAAGGCTACCAGTCCACTCTCTGATGTTGTCTTTTCATCGTTTTCTCTGTCTGCTTCTTCGTCTCCCTCTCCTTGTACTGTTCCCTGTAGTGTAGGACAGTCTTGGCCAGTCCTGATGTTCGTGTGAAGTGCCCGTACCACTTTAGTTTGCGTGTGAAGTCAGGAGCTCTTCATATGGTCTGGTGGTGATTTTCATTCTGGTTTTCACGTCCTCATTAGTGATGTGATTTCTGCATGGGGATACCAAGGAGTTTGTATTTCGGGCTGAGTCCTAGCGGTTTGGGGACAGGATAGCTCAGTGGTCAGAGCACTCGCTTTCCCCAAGCTAAGCACTGAGCGTGGTTACCATGTGGATGGGTGACCGTTTGTGCGCCTTAACTTAAGTACAGTCCACCAGTTCGCTCAGCTGTAAATGGGTACGGTAAATACCTGCCCTCTTTAGAGACAGGGAAGGCAAAGCAGCGAAGGAGAGGAGATGGGCGCCGGCCTCAATATGCTGGCCCCTGGAGAAGCTGAGGTCTCTGATGCCTCGCTCCCCAACAACCATATAGGTTAGGGGACACCTTTACAGCTGACTCCTCCTGGATATAAAACCATTTCTTTCCCCCGACTCTCTCGAGGAGGTGGGATTGCCATCATTCTCAAAGACATATTGGAACCATCTCTTTCTTTCAGTCACAACCTTCAATTCTCACATGAATCTTTTGAAGTTTGCGAAATCAATCTCAACCTACCTGGCCACTCTATTACTATCTGCTGCCTTTACGTCCACTCCCAGCCGTAAAAACAACCTAACATCTTTCTTTTTCACCAGAATTCCAGTCACTCCTCGACCACTACAGCCTCTCTCCCACTAAACTTATAATTCTTGGTGACTTCAACTCATTCGACAACCAGTCTTCTCCAGATGTCAAACGTCTTTCTCTTTCTCTGTCCAACCATTCTCTCTCTCAACTGGTAAACGAAGCAACGCACAGATCTGGTCATATTTTAGACTGGCTGATTACTAATGCTTCATTCAATCTTGTCACATCTGTTTCTGTCACCGACGAACTGCATTCTGATCATTCCGCCGTTCTTTTCCATCTCAACATCACAAAACCTGTCAGAAAGAAGAAATATGTTACTCGTCGTAATCTTAAGGCCTTAGACATTCATACCTTCTCTTCCCAAGCTTCCGAAAAGTTTTTTTTACAAACCCTCTGACCACACTGACCTCTCTGATCACTATAACACTATTCTCCGCCAACTGCTTGATGAGCATGCACCTCCTACTGATCATCTCCTCCCTGACAGACCCTGTGCGCCATGGTATACCCAAGACATCTTGATAGCGAAGCGCAAACGCCGGCAACTAGAACGGCAGTGGCGGAAGTCAAAAACCGAAATCAACAAACAGCTTTTCCGGGAAAAAAAATAAACAAAGTCAAACTCTTAATCCATTCAGCAAAGACAGACTACTACTCTTCCCAAATTCTCTGTGGCTAATCCATAAAATCTTTTTCCCTCACCTCAAATCCCTTGGATCTGCAAAAATAACTCCTCTGCCTAACACCCACAGCCTGTCTGAACTTCCATCCACATTTTCTGCCTTCTTTTCAGATAAAGTTCGAAACATACGCTCCAGACTTTATCAAACTCAATTCCAGCCTGCGCCTCCTGACCCCAAGTTCATGGCACTCCTCTCTTTTCCTTCCATCCCCCAAGTGAAAAAGAATCATGACCCAAATTTCGAAGGAAATGACTATAAAATCATGCGACTTGTTTCCATACCTGCTCCTGTTTTCTCACAATGCCTTCCACAACTTGTGCCTATTATCACTAAAATAGTAAACTCATCTCTTCAGTCAGGAAATTTTCCTCAGCTCTTAAAACAGCAATAGTCACACCTCAAATGAAAAAGCACGACCTCGACCCCAACATTTGAAGAATTATAGGCCTGTCTCAAACTTACCCTTTATCTCTAAAGTACTAGAAAAAGTTTTTTCTCAAACAGCTCAACAGTCACCTTCATTCCAATGATTCTTTCCCACTTTTCAGTCTGCCTATCGCCCCAACCACAGCACCGAAACCACCCTAGTTCCATACTTTAGATACACTTCTACTTGCTTCTGATGCAGGAAAAATCCCCTCCTCACTCTTCTTGACTTATCTGCAGCCTTTGATACCATAGATCACTCAATTCTTCTTTCTCGCCTCCAAAATACGTTGGAAATTAATGGACAGCCCTCACCTGGTTTATTCATACCTCACGACCGTTCCAGAAAGTTATTGTAAACAAAATTAAATCAAAACCTGTCAAAATGGAATGTGGAGTCCCGCAGGGATCGTCCTGGGCCCTGTTCTCTTTATCATACACTGCTCCACTCTCAATATAATAAACAACCACCCTATTGATCATCATTTTCTATGCCGATGATACTCAATTTTCAGTGCAGCGATACTGTTGAAAACTTGGCCTTCCCTCTTGACAAATATGTCCTACTGCCTTAAAGACATTCAAAACGGGTTTGACTCAGAACAAGTTACAAACTTAATGCCGATAAAACCGAAGCCATGCTCATAGGGACCCAACATAAACTTTCCTCTATCACAAAAACTTCAATAGAATTCGGCAATACGTCAGTTCCTTTGTCCAACTCTGTGAAGTATTTAGGATAGTTTGACAACACACTCTCTATGAAAAAATTCATCACCCAGACCTGCCAGTCTTGCTACTATCAATTACGGCGCGTAAGCGCGATTCGCAAGTATCTGTCCACTGATGCAATTTCCCAAGCTTGTCACATCTCTTATTCTTTCACGTTTAGACTACTGTAATTCTCTTTTGGCTGGCCTACCAGCATCATCTATCCACTCTCTTCAACGCATAAAAAACTCTGCCCGCTCGACTGGTCCAAGAAAGAAAAAATCTGAAAAACATCACTCCTCTTCTGCGATCTCTTCACTGGTTGCCTGTCTCACAAAGAAATGCGTATAAAATCAATACCCCCCTGTTTCAAAATGTCTCCACAAATCTTTCACCCTCTTATCTCTGTAACTGTCTTTACCTGTACACTCCATCCCGTTCCCTTCGTTCAGCCGCAGATACTTTGTGCTTTCGAACACCCAGATTCAAACAAACCACTGTTGGCCGTTTGCTCCTTCTCTGTTTCTGGTCCATCCACCTGGAATGACCTCCCTCTTTCACTTCGTCAAAAGCCTTCACTTTATTCCTTCAAATCCAGCCTCAAAACACACTTATTTTCCCACCTGAGACTTTCCCCCCACATATCTGTCCCCCAATTTTCAACAGCATCTTTCACCGTCTAAGTGTTGTTCCGTTTTGTGTGTGTGTTTTGTGTGTGTGGGGTGTGTGTGTGTGTGTGTGTTTTGTGTGTGTTGTGTGTGTGTTGTGTGTGTGTGTGTGTGTGTGTGTGTGTGTGTGTGGTGGCGTGGTGGGTGTGGGGAATTTGGGGGGGTAGTGCGCGCGCATGGATTTTTTTCATTATGTTTAAGGAGAGTTGCATGCCTGTAAATGATTGAGTGCAAGCGCTTCGATTTGTTTGTTTTTTACAGGATTCGCGCTAATAAATTCCATTATTTATTTCCGTTGCCTTCTCAGGGCCGGGGGTTTAACTCATTCAGTGAGAAATAAAGGATCCCATGTGTTTTGGACTAGGAAAGAAACAGTTTTATCTGATGTCTTCCCTGTGGGAGCTGGGGCCTCTGTCAGTATCACTAGCATTCCCTCCTTTGGAAATTCTGTGTAGGAGTTCCTCTTTTCTATCCTTCCCCTTTGTTTCTGCCTTGTTCCCTTTTTCCTGTTCACCTCCCCTTTGTCTATATTATGCCTTCTTGGTCCTTTTCCTGCCTCACCAAATAAAAATTGTTTTATATTCTCTCTCCCTCGCCGAAGTCGATGTGTGGGCCTGACTTGTCAGGCGCCCTTAACGGCAGCAGAAACGCATTTTCTCTCTCAAGACAGCAATTTGGCTGCTGAACGAACGAAGAGAAGAGAGAAATGAAGAGAAAAAAAGGGTTGAGGTTAATTGAAGAAGAAGAGGAAGAAGAAGAAGAGAAGAAGAAGAAGAAGAAAAGAAAAGAAGAAGAAGAAGAAGAAGAAGAAAGAAGAAGAAGAAGAAAAAAGAAAAGGAAGAGGAAGAGGGAGAAGAAGAAGAGGGAAGAAGAGAGAAGAAGACAAAGGTTAAGAGGGTTAATGAATGAAGAAGAAGAGGGAAGAAGAAGAAAAAGAAAGGAAGAGGTAGAAAAGAAGAAGAAGAAGAAGAAAAAAAGAAAAGAAGAAAGAAGAAAAGAACAAGAAGAACAAGAACAAGAAAACAAGAACAAAGAAGGGGAAGAAAAAGAAAAAGAAAAAAAAAAAAACAACAAACAAACAAAAACAACAATATGTGGTATCTGGCCACTCTGGCTGGTGATGTTAGGGAGGCTGGTGCAGTCAAGAGGGTCAGTCTGCACTGTAATGCCAGTCCCATCCCCTGGTCAGACGTTGTTTCTGTGCTGTCCACGACATCGCCACTTCTTCAGGCTTTATCAATTTGATTTTATTCCATTTTTTATTTTATTTCGTGGATAATGGAATAAGCACTCATGTGGGTTGTTGTTTTTTTTACATCAAGTCCCCGTATGTATGCAGTTTTGTCAATTTTATCATCCGTTCCCACCTGCACACAATGGCCTACCCTTCCGAAAAGCGTAACAGGATTTAACATGTGCGCAAGATGTTCTGCGTGCGTTCGCACACGGGACCTCGGTTTATAGTCTCATCGGAAGGACTTTTAGGGAGAGTGGAGTCAGCACTGATGTTAACTCCAGAGGAAAAATCCTCTTGAATGAGATTCAAACCCGGGTCATGCAGATCACGAACGCAATGCACATCACTCTAACCACCAGGCTTTCCCGTCCCCTTCGTTTTATAAATCCCTTTTAGTCACGGCAAAATTCTCTACGTACATTTTGAGTTGCTATTCCCTGAAAAACGTCGCCAAAGACAGCGCCACCCTTTTTGTCGTGACTTATTTCCGGTATGTATGCATGTTTCTTCGTGAGGGGTTTGTTTTACAGAATGTTTTTTTCCAGAGACAATCCCCTGTTGCCAAATTTCCCTTTCCCGAGCGCCAATTGCGTGTTGCCTACAGGACCTGGGTTCATTGTCCATCCAAAACAATCGTACCCAGGCCACCTCTGGACTGTATTGGTGGGGGCTAAGTTAAGGGTCAACGGGGATGAACCTTGACTCTTGCTTTCTAGGCAGGTGTGTTACCTCTAGACCACCGATCCTCACTTGCTACCTTTTGCCATGTACGATTTGCTATTGGCCTCTGATTTGTTGTGTGATGTGTAGTGTGGTGTGTATGTTTGTGTGTGTTGGTGGTGTGTGTGTTGTGTGTGGGTGTGTGTGTGTGTGGTGTGTGTGTGTTGTGTTGTGTGTGAGTGTGGTGTGTTGTTTTGGGGTGTGTTGTGTGTCTGTGGGGTGTGTACGTGTGTGAAAGTGTGTGTTTGGAAAGTGTGTTGTTGAGTGTATGTGTTGTATGTGTGTGTATGTGTTTGTGTATATTGTGTGTTTTATTGTGTGTGGAATGTGTGTGTATGTGTGGTGATGTATGTGTGTGTGTATTTTGTGTGGTTTGTGTTGTGTTTGTGTGTGTATGTGTGTGTATGTGGTGTAGTTGTGATAGTGTGTTTTTGTGTGTTTTGTGTGTGTGTATATGTTGTATGTGTGTGTATGTGTTGTGTGTAGTGTGTGTGTTTGTGTGTGTGTGTGTGTGATTGTGTGTATTGTGTTTTATGTGTGTAGTGTTGTTGTATGAAATGTTGAAAGGTTTTTGTGTATGTAGTGTAGTGTGTGTATGTGTGTGTATGTATGTGTATGTGTATGTGTGGTATGTGTGTATATGGGGTAATGTGTGTGTGTATGTTGTGTGTGTGTGTGTATGTGTGTGTATGGTGTGGTATGTGTGTATGTGAATGTGTATGTGTGTGTGTATGTGGGGTGTGTATGGTGTTGTGTGTGTGAAATGTGTGAAATGTGTGTGTATGTGTGTTTGTATGTTTTGGTGTGTATGGTGTGGTATGTGTGTGAAATGTGTGTGTGTATGTGTGTGTATGTGTGTGTGTATGTGTGTCAAAGTCAAAGTCAAACTTTTATTTTCAGATGGTACATTGAATAAGCAGTGCATTTGCTTTTTTTCATCAAGCCATCTATCTAAAGAAAGAAAAAAAGCGAAAAAAAATGTATATACAGACATAGAATAAAAAACCTAATCTATGGTAAACTATACAAATCAAACAAAAAAAACAATAACATATGCATATGTGGAATTAAAACAAAACAAAAAACCGAGAAAAATATGAGACCGTACAATTAAAATTTAATTCAAAAATCTTGAAAAAATATCCGTCATAACACAAACAAACAACAACAAAGAAAAACCAAACCAAAACAAACAAAGAAGACAAAACAGATTAAAAATAAAAAAAACCACACCAACTGCTTCCCTCCCCCCCCCCCCCCCCACCACATATACACACAAACCTTCAACCATACAAACAACTGAAAAAAAACAAACAAAAAAAAATGAATCAACAAGAACAACCACAAGGAAATAAACAATCAAACAAACACAAATAAAACATACACAACAACAACAGCGACAATAACTAAACATAGGACAAGAATAACAGCCAAGACCCAAATGAAGAACAATAATAGAACTAACAAAAGACAGAAAAAAGAGTCCAAAATATCCCCTCCCCCTCCCCAAGAAAACCACCCTAACCCAAAACAAACAAAAGGAAAGAATAAACCAGAACCCACCCCCACCACTACCAACAATAACAACAACAACAACAACCAAATGGATATAAACAGAGGAAACTGAAAGTATCATTGAAACACTTACATACACATACACATACACATCCTCACCCTTATCCCCTTTACCACATAATATACTCATATATAAGAAAAACAAAAAATAACCAAACAGCTATTGGATTCAGAGCAAAGAAAATATAAACAAAGACATCCATTTTCCCCCCCTTTCCCCGGTCATATACACACATGTACATGTGCTTTTTGGTTTGAGGCAAAGCAACGTTAATCCTTCGATCAAAGAATAAATTCAGGCAATGTTTAAAACCACCCAGCAGTAAATAACGTCAGCAATAACAATTTAGCTCATCTAGTACCAATGAACCAGAAAACTAACCGTGACAAAACTAAAAAAGATCAGCATATTTATGTGGGATACAAAAAAAACATAAAAAGGCCAAAACAGCAAGAAAGTAAAAAACCAAAACCGAACCAATTGCACAACACACAAAGCACTCACACACTTGTACACACACACACACACACACACCACACACACACACACACACACACACACATCAGATTCAAAGCGTGCTGGGGTTGATATCATAAACAACCCATATATAGATCAATGTTTACACATGTACTCTAAAATGAATATGAAAACTTGGGTCATTAAACTGATTTTAATGACAAGAATAACGTCAGTGACACTTAAATCATTCTCTTTAAGTTACAAGTCGTGTTCTGTACTTTTATTCATGAAATATCTTTTTAGATGTGTTTTATACTGATTTTTGCTTTTAATAACATTTCAAATTTGGGGGGGGTTTATTCCATAGGTCACTGCCTGAATACAAGAGGCTCGATTTTATATAGGTTATTTCTGGGTCTTGGAATGTTAGCAAATGGTTTGTTTTCTATGTTGGTTAACTTTGAAAGCTTTGGTAATCTTGGGAGGTGCATTTTGGGTTAACAACTTTTTGCATAAACACAGCTTTTTTGAATGAAAGTCGGTTTCGAAATGTCAGGACATTTATTTTTCTTATAATCCTCAATTGTCAGGGTGCTTGTTTTTAACAATACAATTTTACTGCTCTTTATATAAACGATGAATGAATTTCAAGTTCGTTCCACGCAGGTATCCCAAATAGTTGACGCATAGTCAATGATTGGTAAATGTGACCGCAAAAAAATAGTTTTCGAGAATGATTATTTAGAAAGTGTTTTATTTTGGATAATTGAAGTAGCCTGTGAGCTAGGCGTTTACCTAGTGACATTATGTGATCAGTCCAAGTCATATTTTTGTCAATGGGAACACCTAAATTTTATGTGAATCAACTTCTTCACTATTCCGTTATCCAAAAACAGAGGTTGAAAAACCCATCATTCATTTTTTTTCCTTTTCTGTCTTGCTGATAAAGTACATACTTTGTTTTTTGCGCATTAAGGACATTGTTTAATTGAGTCCAAATAATCAATCTGTCAATTTCTGTAATTGAAGTTTGCGAGTTAATCTGCTGGAGTCTGAATCACAACAAAAGAGAGGGTATCGTCAGCAAAAAATTCACAGTTACATTAATAAAACAGGGTAAATCATTTACATAGACGAAAACAAGAGTGTGTGTGGGTTTTGTGTGTGTGTATGTGTGTATGTTGTGTATGTGTAAAGTGTGTGTATATGTGGTGTGTATGTGTGTGTGTATGTGTGTGTATGTGTGTGTATGGGGTGTGTATGTGTGTATGTGCATTTTTGTGTGTGTGTTATGTGCATGTGTGTGTATGTGTGTGTATGTGCATGTGGTGTGTATGTGTTGTTTATGTGTGTATTGTGTGTATATGTAAAGTGTGTGTATGTGTGTGTAAAGTGTGTGTGTATGTGTGTGTGTATGTGTGTGTATGTATGTGTGTGTGTAGTGTGTGTGTTTAGTGTGTGTGTATGTATGGTGTGTATGTGTGTGTGTATGTGTAGTGTGTATGTGGTTTGTATGTGTGTGTGTATTAGTGTTTTGTATGTGGTGTGTGTATGTATGTGTGTGCTATGTGTATGTGTGTATGTTTGTGTGTATGTATGTGTGTATATGTGTATGTGTGTGTGTATATGTGTATGTGTGTGTATGTGTGTGTGTATGTTTTGTGTGTGTATGTGTGTGGTGTATGTGTGTGTGTGTGTATGTATGTGTGTGTATGTGTGTATGTGTGTGTGTGTATGTGTGTTTGTATGTGTGTTTGTATGTGTGTGTGTATGTTTGTGTATGTTAGTGGGGTGTGTATGGTGTATGTGTGTTTGTATGTGTGTGTGTATGTGTAGTGTGTGTGATGTGTGTTTGTAATGTGTGTGTGTATGTATGTGTGTGTGTATGTGATCTTCAGTTTAACGTTATTTACATTTAGTGATTTTAGACGGGATTATTGTGATTTGTGTGTTTGTTGGTTGTGTTTTTTGGGGTGTATGTAGTGTTGTATGTGTGTGTTGTGTGTGTGTGTATGTTGTGTTTTGTTATAATTTTGTGTGTATGTGTGTTTTTGTTTTTGGGGATGT
>CM054138.1:76153370-76179448 GCA_028751875.1 Rapana venosa | reverse complement strand
TGTGTTTGGAATGTTTTTTTTTTGTAAACAGTTAGCGATCAATTACGAAGGGGTAAACATGGGGTACAGTTATTTCGTTTAGGAATTATTCATCTTGTTATTTGCAGATGATGTGGCATTGATATCAACAACACCGAGTGGTCTTCAGAATCAGTTAATGTTGTAAAAAACTTGCTGTAATAAGATAAAGTTAGATGTAAACATAGATAAAACAAAAGTTATGGTATTTAGAAAAGGGGGTTTTTGGGTAAACATGAGAAATGGTTCTATGAGGAAGTGCTTAGAGGTAGTAACAATTATTGCTATTTAGGGTTCAGATTCACACTATGATCAGTGCGAAAAACGGTACACGCATCTAGTAACAAAAGGGAAAAAGGCAGTAGTTCAGCTTAATAGAGTTTTTCGGAATATAAAGAGATGACAGTAAATACTTTTTTTTAACATGTTTGATAAAAAGATACAGCCAATATTGCTATATGCTGCTGAAGTATGGGGAATAAACAGTTAGAAACATAGAAAAAGTCCACATGATGGCATGAAAAGGTTTTTATGTGTACCAACCAAAACTCCAAACAAAATGATATATGGAGACTTGTGTAGATATCCTCTTCATGTAAATTCTTTACACTGCCTGTATAAGATATTGGTTAAATTACTACAAATGAATAATGAACGGTTACCATATAAGGCGTATCAAATGCTGTTACAGCTAGACAATTCCGGAAAACAGTGCTGGGTTTCGAAAATAAGAGAAATCTTATGTTAACTGGATTTAACATTGTTTGGTTGCAACAGGGTGTTGGGGATGTGAAAAAGTTTCTAAGCATATTTAAACAGAGGCTCATCGATATGTTTATTCAAGAATGGTCAGGAACTATAAGAGATCGAGATAGATATCACCATATAGATCATTTAAGACTATATTCGTAAAAGAAAGTTATGTTCTAGATATGGAAATTATTTGTTTTCGTGTTGCCATCACGCAGTTGAGGTTTTAATGTACTCCACTTAATAACAATGTACATCGCTATAGCGAATCTATTCATGATAAATTCTGTCCATTTTGTAAAAATCAGATCGAAACGAAAAACATTTTGTGTTATTTTGTGCTACGTTTGAAGATTTAAGGGTCAAATTTCTAAAAGAGTCAAAAGAACTTCCTCTGCACATGTTACTTAGAGCCACTGATCTATCCACAGATACAATTTATCTAGATATGTGTTTCATGCAAGCATAGGCGGAAGAAAATACTTTAAGTCTACAAGGTAACCAATCCTATGATGTACGTCTGTTAAACCACTTAAACATTTTCACCTTTGTTTATATCACGTATTATCAAGAACTCGTGGCATAACATGATCATGATTTTCTGTATCTCCCCTTTTATACTAATGTCTATGACTAAACATTTCAGTATATGTGAAATGTAAACTGTGATTTGACAACTATCCTTATTTAATTTGTACCGTAGTAGGTATGAGAAGTATATGATTTTCAGGTAACCAATGATTATAGAATATAGATAGGTGCTGCTAAATAAGATATTTTCCCATTTTCTTTTCTATATTGTATTGTGGCCTAAGGCCAGTGTGCAATTAAATCATTTCAGGGTTTCAGAGAGAGTTTCTCACTCTCTCTCTGAAACACTTTATTGAAAAACTGCTACAATTTGATATACTCAATATGGATGATTTTTCTTAGCATCTTCTCTCTATGATTGGGTTATGGTTGATTTAAGGTTTATAATTATGTAATTTTCTTCTGTATTCAAACATAAATTGTATTGACATCATTTTTTTGTATGAGTTCGCTATATATACTTGTGTGTATTTCTTCTTTAATCAGTCATAAATCATTATTTGTTTGTGCATTTGCTTTGCCAGTGATATGAATGAACTCACTGTTCCATCCTGAGCCCAACAAATGTATTGTGGTCCAAGGCCAATGTACATTAAATCATTTCAGAGTTCAGAGTTCAGAGTATCTCTCTCACACACACACACACACATACACGCGCGCCCCACCCCCTCCCCCCATCCCCCCTCTCCACACACACACACACACACACACACACACCACACACACACACACACAACACACACACACACACAACACACACCTTTGAAAACAATTTTTAAAACCTGAAATATGACAAACTAAGTTTTAAATGAATTTTGAGGAGAGGCATTTACAACTGACGTGGGCAAAAAAATCCCAAACTAAATCGATTTAACAGGTAAAAGGTAAAGGTAAAGGAGTCCCATACCCTATAAGGTCGTAGGGGAGCGAGGCGTCAGAGACCTCACTTCTCTAGGGGCCAGCATAATGAGGGCGGCGCCCATCTCCTCTCCCTCGCTGCTTTACCTCCCCTGACCCTAAAGAGGGCAGGTACCCATTTACAGCTGGGTGAACTGGGGGAACTGTACTGAAGCCAAGGCGCGCTAACGGTCACCCATCCAACTGGTAACCACGCTCGACGCTGCTTAACTTGGCTGGGGGAAAGCGAGTGCTCCGACCACTGAGCTATCCCGTCCCGATTTAACAGGAAGTTATTTAATAACAACCAAAAAGACCATAATAATACTCATAACAATACAAAGCAATGACAGACAGCATCACCATACTTTCAGCTTGTATCGTGCCGAGGCAAAAAAAACCAAAACCACAAACAAACCCATAACTAACACATACAAAACTCCGTTAAAATTATGTACACCCCCCCCCCCTACACACACACACACACACACACACACACACACACACACACACACACCCACACACACACCCCAACACACACACACACACACACACACACACACAAAACACCACACACACACACACAACACACCCTGTCGGAATTGCCGGGACATGTCAGTATAAATAACATCCCCGCCTTCTGGAAATTCTGTGCTAGAGATTCCCTCTTTTCTATCCCTCTCTTTGTTTCTGCCTTGTTGCTTTTCCTCCTGTCACCTCATTATTGTCTGTTTTCTGCCTTCTTGGTCCATTCTCCTTTTTCCAAGAAAGGCTTAAAAGATAACTACGCCAAAGTCAAATGCAATGGGCCTGACTTGTCAGGCGCTTAATGGCAGCACAACGCATTTTCACTCATTTGAAAGACTTGCTGTCTGACTGGTCGACGAAGAAGAAAGAAGAAACCATCGATGGGGTCGTTCTTTTTCTGTTTCTGGTCCATCTATCTGGAATGACCTCCCTCTCTCCATTTGCCAAAAGTCTTCTTATGACGCTTTTAAACCCAGCCTCAAGACATATTTATTTCAAACCTAAGATTCTCCCCTCTTGTTCCATCTCATTTTGTCCCTGCCCTCAACAGCCAAAATCCCATCACCCTGCCGGGGTGTATAACCTTTATGTGTGTGTGTGTGTGTGTGTGTGTGTTGTGTGTGTGTGTGTGTGTGTGTGTGTGTGTGTGAGTGTGTGTTGTGTGTGTTGTGTGTGTATAACATTTGAATTTGTAAAAACTATTAATTGAAACTGGCTGCATGTGAATGAGTGGGATGAACGAAAGCCTTTGATTTGGGGGGTTTTGCAAGATATGGCGCTATATAAAATCCATGTATTATTATTATTATTATCATAGGGAAAATGAATGAATGAATGAATGAATGAATGATGATGATGATGATGATGATGATGATGATGATGATGATGATGATGATGATGATGATAAGAGGAAGAGGAGGAAGGGTATGTGGGTGGCCCAACCAAAATACGGCATAGTGTGCATAACCATGCAGAAGTCTGGATGCGCTGGGCCTGACTTGTCAGGCGCTTTACGGCAGCGCAATGCATTTTCACTCACATGACAGCCAACAACAGCTGCTGTCTAGGCGTTCCACGAAGATGTATGCATCCCACGTCTGACACCATGTGTCATGATTGGGTTCTTGTACTGAATTCTGGTAATAAGACTCTTCTGTATTTCCTAATATGGCGCCTGTGAGTATATGTGAGAAAGTATCCTCTGAATCCTCTCAATATACAGTAATGATTAAGCCATCAAAACTGTTACGGCACACTGTTTAGCAAATGCAGTTTTACCTCCATGTAACGAACGAATAACAACAAAATAGTACGGTTAGCTGTTGGTGCTACTGTTTGTTGTTGCATTTTTTTTTAGGAAGTGGGAGGGAAGGTTGATGATGAAAGAGTGTGCTGCTCATTTTACTAGAAGCATCAAGTAATTTCTGGCAGGCAATTTTCACACAAATAAAATGTAAAAGAAAAAGAAAGGAACACCATTGAATGATGTCATAACAATAACAAAAAAGACACCAGCCCACAACACACAGAGAATTCTTCTTCCCGGTCAAACAGCAACTATTGTTGCCTGTCAAATGGGCGAAATTGCGTCACGCTGCCGTTAAGCGCCTGACAAGTCAGGCCCAGCGCATCCGACTTCGGCGTGGGAGAGAATTACGTTCTTTTAAGTCTTTCTGGGGGTAAAAAGGACAGGAGAATGGACCAATAAGGCAGAAAATAGACGAGAAGGATGTGACAGAAAGAAAAAGGAACAACTAGAAGCAAAGTGATGGATAGAAAAGAGGGAGTTGCTAGCACAGAATTTCCAGAAGGTGGGGATGCTATTTATCCTGACAGGCCCCCCGGACATCCGCAGGGGGGTGGGGGGAGGATTTATGAGCTGACCTATCCTTATGGCTTTTCTCTCAGGACCACTTAGGTAATTTGGCGAAGATGACGATGTTTCCTTCTGAGTTCCCTGCAAAGTCACTGAGGCGATGGACTGTAGCTTTCAACAGCGGGCATTACCTGATGAGGAAACAGTCAAGTCCAGGGAAGGCAACAGAAACAAGAGCATGAGGTACACACATGTGTGAGATACAGAAAGTGACGTCTTCCTCGAAGAAACTAAAATTGCATCATCCCTAAGAAGGCCTACGTCATTCAAGTACCACAAATATAAACCTTTTTCAGGATGAAACACTCAACGCCAAATAGGCTCTTTACATCAGGAACCTTTCTTCTACAAATCTATTTGTAACAGTGTGTCTTTATCAATTTGAACCTGGCGGAGTCCATCTATCTCCAGATCACAGATTGCATGCTAGGCATATTCCTGTCATTCGTTCAACCGGCCATAGCTGGCCCAAACACCTGGGTTCAGCTTCTTTTTTTTTTTAATTTCAATCACACCAACAGTAGCAAATGTTTGCTTCTTTCTTGAAGCTTCATCAAGCTGCACGAATGTATACTTTTAGAAAGTATAGATCTACTTTTTTTAAAGTAAGATTCTGCACACAGCGCCAATGTGGTGATGCTGGTGACCAACTTCATGACAATTTTATTTGACAAACCTTAAAACCTGTGACATAGACATCGATACCTGGGAAAGACCGAGTCCATGTACCAACCAGCTATTTCACAGAACGCCAGTGCCTTCCCCCCACCTGAGTTCAGATCGATGACACAGAGATCAGGTCAGTCGACAAGTTTTGCTACTTGGGCAGCTCCCTCTGCAGCAAAAGGAACCCTTGATGCAGAAGTTACAGTGCGCATCGCCAAGGCCAGTTCCCGTCTTGGGCAGACTCAACAACAGCTGTGGAACAACAAAGGGTATCAGGCTCAGTACCAAAATCAAAACTTACAGAGCTGTCGTGCTGACCACCTTGTTGTACTGCTGTGAAACATGGACGACGTACTGCCGTCACATTCAACAGCTTGAGCAGTTTCACCAGAGATGCCTACGAAAGATCCTCGGAATAAAGTGGCAAGACAGGGTCTCCAACCTCCAGGTCCTAGAGAAGAGCAGCCTGCCCAGCATCGAAAGCCTACTGATCAAGTACCAGCTACGCTGGACAGGACACGTTGTCCGAATGACAGACAGCAGGATCCCAATGATGCTATTGTATGGCCAGCTGAAAGAAGGCCTCCGAAAACTTGGAAGACTCTACAAGCGCTTCAAGGAAACCTTGAAGACAAACCTTAAATCCTGTGACATAGACATCGCTACCTGGGAAATTGATGCCCTTGATCGTTCTCGCTGGAGGATGCTGTGCTCCAGTGGCATGAAGACGTATGAAAACAAGAGAACGCTGGCCATTAAGGAGAAGCGTGAGCGAAGGAAGCAGGGCTCAACTTCTGGAGACGTTTTCCCTTGCAACACCTGTGGGAAGTGCTGTGCATCCAGAATCGGCCTCTTCTCCCATATGAGGATACATTCTGACAGATAAGCCTGCCTGCCTACTCATCCGTCGATCCGACGGGAGACTCCATCATTCTTCAATGACACTTTTCCAAAACTGTTACCCAAATATCATACAAACTGGCCAAATACTTTGAAGTAGGAAAAACTATTTTCTTCAACCAACAGGAAGACTGCTCAGTGTTGTTCAACTGATAAATTAATGCCGTTAGAAATCGCATATAAAGCGTTCTCAAAGAATTCAAAATGGGTGAGACTTGGTGTCAGCGACCGTTCGTCCACCATTGACGTAGCAGCATTCCGACTTCGGGGATGGTGTCTTGACATGAAGACACCAGTGTCCGCGCAGTTTAAAAAAAATTATCATCTGTTCTTACGGGCACGCGATGGTCTACTCTTCCGAAAGGCGGAATGGGTTTTAACCTGTGTGCAAGATGTTCTGCGTGCGTTCGTACACGGGCTTTCGGAAGAGTGGGGTCAGTACTGATCTTAACTCCAGGGAGGGATGGGGGTGTAGTTCCCTGGAACGGGCGTCTCGGTGCTGGCTCGAACCCGGGCCGTCACACAGCCTGTGCAGCAGCACTCTAACCACTGAGCTCCCCACCCCACCCCATCATGATCACTTGTAGGATATTTTTTTGTAGTTCCTTGGCTAGAGCTCCGAGGTTCACCAACGGTGAGATTTTGTGTATGCGACCGTTTTCGCCCCCACCATGAAGGTAGCCACATTCCGACTTCAGGGATGCATGCTGGGTATGTTCGTACTTCCGTAACCCACAGAACGCTGACACGAATTACAGGATATTTAACGTGCCTATTTGATCTTGTGCATGCATCTACGCGAAGGGAATCAAGGCACTGGCAGGTCTGCACTTGAGGTTGACCTGGGCGATGGTAAAAATCCCTCTATCTTTAATAATTCACCAGACACCGCAAATACTCAAACCCACAACTTCATGAACCACGGGACTGAAGTCGCTCTCTGCCCTGGTGTCCGTCACGTGCAGAACTGGTGTTGAAGCCTCTGCATCGTGGCCGCTTCAGCTGCTGTTCCGATAGCCGGGTCAGAGCAGGGAGCTCAAGCTTCTCCACTCTGAACTACTTTCCATCCTCCAAGTCGGAATGCGGCTACCTTCATGATGGGCAAAAAACGGTCGCATACCCAGAATCTCACTTGTGGTGAATCTCGAGCTGTTGCTGAGGAGCAGCCAAAAGTGTTCAGAATTAATCAGAAATAAACCTACTTTCTAAAGTGCAACAGTTCTCCTTATGCATGCCTGTTGAAAACACCTCTGATAACTGTCACATACTTTCGATACCTTCTTATTGTTGATAGTTGTAACCTTGCAAAATAGTTAACTGCTGTAAATACTAAAACAACAACAACAACAACCGGTATCTGTTTATTAACTGTCTGGGGAACAGGAAATGTCATAGCTTATCATGTATATCCAAAATTAAACTGCCCCGTCCCCAAAAAAACAAAACAACAACAAAACAACAACAACAAAACAACAACAACAAAAAAACAACGATGGTAATATCAGGGTCGAGATACGCATGAAATTAATCTTCAAGTAGAAGTAATTCATGGAAACAGACTCAAGAAGAAGCAAAAGAAGTTTGAAAACCACATATTCCTTAAAAATTCCCTGCCTTATCAAAAAAAAAAAAACCCAACCAAATTCAAGTATTTTATAACTGAACCCAAAAAAAATAGTGGAAGAAAGCTCGTGCATGTTATAAAGTATTCGTCATTGTGAAAATGATCTATCAAAGATTAAAAACAAGAAAAATGAGATCCTAAAGTTAAAAAAAAAAATTCTGTTCAAATACTTTCTCTTGACTATTTTTAAGCGATATATATTTTTTTTCCCTTCATCTGTTAGAACTCAACGTTACACTAATGGAAACATTTGGTGTACACGAGCGTCAGCCTGCCATTTAGGTAGTAGCCACATTCTGACTTCCCGGGGAAAGTGACATATAATTGTGAATTTCCCTCTTTACCTTTTCTGATTGCTATATGACCTGTTACAGCTATCGTGTCACCTTAATGACCTTTTCTTTTCATTTTTCTCTCTTTTTTCTTCCTTTCTTCCATTTAGTTTTAGCTGTAGTATTTAATTAAGCATGAGGGAATTGGAAAGCTGCCACAATGACTTTCGAGTCTGTTCATCTTCTTTCTAGTCACTCGTCTCTCTCCTCTCTCTCTCTCCTCTCTCTCTCTCTCTCCTCTCTCTCTCTCTCTCTCTCTCTCTCTCTTAACAACATGTCATTTGCACCTGTACCCGGAGAAAATGCAAAAACGATCGCGCGCGCGCGCACACACACACACACGCACACACGCCCGCGCGCGCGTGCCACACACACACACATATACGGAATCTACGATTGGACACACACACACGCACGCACGCACGCATGCACGTGCACGCGCGCGCGCGAAATCCGTCTGCCATTGGTTTTTGTTTGTTTGTTTTGTTTACTGTCTTTTCACTACATGGTGATTTAGACACACCCGCATTCATACCAAAGTACCTATTATTACACCTCTCTCTCTCTCTCTCTCTCTCTCTCTCTCTCTCTCTCTCTCTCTCTCTCTCTCTCTCTCTCTCGCTGCATTCACTCCAAGATAATCAGGAGTGGCTGGTAGGAGGAGATTTTAATGCCCACGCGCCTTTTTGGGATAAAGGAAATATATCCATTTCCTGCAATCGTTTTTTAGAAAACATAATAGACTCTTGCCTGTGCCTACTAAATGATGGCAGTGTCACGAGAATACCTGACATTTGTACTCACAGAGCATCAGCATTAGATTTGTCTTTGATATCTTCTGCTCTTGCTCCAGAATGCACATGGTAACAAATGATGATACATTGGGAAGTGATCATCTACCTATTGTAATAACATTTAATGAAATGCCAACCCTCTGTAACACTGAAAAAGACATAATTCCAAAATTTAAATATAAAGAGGCCAATTGGGAGAAGTTTAAAAGTATCCTTGCTGCCTACAATACAAACAGCTTAGATTCTGATAATATTGACCAATTTTATTCCACTTTTACAAATGCCATTGTTAAAGCTGCGCAATTATCAATTCCCATCATTAAATCACTTAAATCAAAAAAGTGTTCAGGGAACGTTTGGTGGACACCTGCTTGCGAAGAAGCAGTGACTAACAAGCGCTTAATGTTCAAAATATATCTAAAAAATAAGACATCAGAAAACCATAAAAAACAGAAACAGGCAAAAAATTATAGCAACATGGTCATAGCTCAGGCAAAGCGACAATATTGGTCATCATTTTGTTCCAGTGACATATCAAGTCATACAGATCTTAAAAAAGTGTGGAACAAATTTCATGAAATGAGAAAAGGTGTGACTTTACCAACTTGTCCGATTAAGCTAAAAAACAACGAATTTCCATCCAATGCAGAAAAGGCTGAGGCTTTTGCAGATATGTTCTCAGAATCCATGCGTATTGAAGGTCTCTCACTTAAAAGTAGTAAGTACAGAAAATCTGAAGAGAACAAAAAAGAATATGAAGACCCACTTTCTAATTACACCGAATACATTAATGCCCCAATAACAATCAATGAAGTAAAAGATGTATTACATTCTCTTCCTAATAAGAAAACATCTGTTGGATTAGATGCCATATCCAATGAAATGCTTAAACATTTACCAGAAAAATTCATTTTTCTATTACATAAACTTTTTCAAAAGTGTTGGACTGAAAGTATAATGCCAGTTAACTGGAAGCAGTCCATCATTGTTCCCATTCATAAGCAAGGAAAGCCCCAAAATGACAAAACTAGTTACAGACCCATAGCACTGACTTCTAACACAGGTAAGCTAATGGAGCGAATCATTCTAAGAAGGATTGTGTATTATTGTCAGAAAAATAAGGTAGTTCCAATAAATCAAGCAGGCTTTCAAAAAGGCAGATCTGCAATTGATAATCTAGTTAAACTAACAACACAAGTCAAACAACAGTTTGCAAGAAGAAAAAATTTACTTGCAACATTTTTTGATGTCAGAAAAGCCTACGACCAAGTCTGGCATGCTAAATTACTGCATAAACTGAAGACTATTGGATTATCTGGGTATGTTTATTATTATATCAAAAGCTTTTTATGTAACAGAAGTATACAAGTGAGAGTAGGGAATACATATTCACACTCTAGGTCTCTCCATATGGATTTACCACAGGGTTCTGTTATAGCCCCTTTTCTGTTTAATATACTGTTATATGATCTACCCACAAACATGTCTAAAGATATCATCCTAGTACAATATGCTGATGATATATGTATGTGGATGAATGTCGCTATGAAGCGCAGTACAACAAAGAGGATGATTCATTATACCAGAAAGATCTATCAAAAAAGAGTTAGATAATTTATATAAATATATTTTTGAAAATGGTCTGACATTTTCCACAGAAAAAACGCACATTATGCTTTTTAACAATGGCAGTGATCCAGATACACTACCACAGTTTAGGATTGGAGGGGAGCTAATTCAGTACACAAATACTGTCAAATTTTTAGGCATCTTACTTACATCAAAATTGACTTGGAATGCTCATATTGAATACATTTTAACAAAAGCGAGAAAATGTATTAATTTTCTTAAAATGATTACCAGACAGTCTTGGGGACAAGATATGGTCACTCTGAAATGCTTAGCTACGTCACTTGTACGGTCCAAGCTGTCTTATGGACAAGAAGTCTTTTTTAGTGCTCCTAATTATTTATTGAAAAAACTCCAAAGTGTAGACTGTAAGGCATATAAACTTGCACTTGGTGTACCATTCCACACCTCCACCGTAGCAACTTATAATGAAATTGGGGAACTTCCCCTAGCTGAATACCGACAACTTTCATGTTCCAGATATGTTTTACGCAGCACAACAAATGAAAACTTTATTTCTAGTGAAATAGAAGTCGAAGCAAAAACAAATTATCCTAAAAGGGCTAGACATATTTCGTGTTTAACGCCTATTGGTACTTATGTATCAGACCTTTTTCAAAAGTCTGAACTTAATCATTATGAATTAGAAATGCAGAAAGAAGTTGTGCCATGCCCTTCGTGGGAAATAAATAAAGCAAATTTTGATATAGAATGTACTAATGAAAGAAAGAACGAAAACCAAAATATCATGGTTGCAGATATCCAATCACATATTGAAAATACGTATTCTGACAACTTAAAAGTAGGGCCCTATATACAGACGGGTCAGTTTTAGAAAATAATGAAGCTGGTTCAGCATTCGTCATACCAGCTCTAAAAACAGAGAAATCATACTATCTTGGTAAACATCATTCAATATTTACAGCTGAACTTGTTGCAATTCTTATGGCTCTTAACTATATTCTTGATTTTGTATTTCCCATCATTCCTATCTTACTTTGTGTAGACTCCAAGTCGGTACTGTAAGCTATCAAATCCCCAATTCCAAGAAAGTATCTAGAATCATTTTTGAAATTAATTTCATACACCTTTTAAGTTTAAGAGGATATCCTGTCTCCTTTTGTTGGGTACCTTCGCACGTTGGAGTTTTTTTCAAATGAGTGGGCTGACAGAGCTGCAAAAAGGGGGCAAGACATCATTTGGAATCGACAGAACTGCATGTTCCATTATCTCTACAGGAGGGATCCGTTTGTTAGAACAAACATCGTGGAGTAAGTGGAGAGAAGATCAGATCAAATCAAGGAACGATCTTTAAAGAGTTGCCAGACTAATGGCCTTATTTCTGTTATCTTTCTCAAAACACATTTAAGTATCGCAACTACGAGAAGAGTTTAATACACTATATTTTAGAATAAAATTAAATGCATTTATAACAAAATTTTGTAAAAATGTCAGGTGCCTCTGTGGGGAACATATTTCCAACACTCACATCATATTTGACGTGTCCAATGTAAAACCATTTTTACCCACATTTGTGAGCAGTCTGTGGAAACAGTATTTAAAAATCCAAAATTAGCCTTTGCCATTGTTAAATGTCTATTGCACAGCCCATTAGAGTATTTGTTGTAGTTACTTTATAGTTATTTGATGTTAACAATTTGTTGAAATTAAATTTTTACTCATGTTTAAGATCCCCCCCCCCCTTTTTTTTTTAGTTGCATGAAAATATCAACACACATGTTACCTAATCATTCTTTTCTCTTTCCATTCCCTTCTCTGTTTTAACTTCCTCTTCATTTTCCACATCCCTCGTCTAATATCACTAAGAGTGAACAGACGTTAAATTGAAGACAACAACATCTCTCTCTCTCTCTCTCTCTCTCTCTTTCTCTCTCTCTCATCTCTCTCTCCATCTCCTTCTCTCTCTCTCTTCTCTCCCTACACACACACACACACACACACACATATATATATAATATATATATATATATATATATATATATATATATATATAATATATATATATATATAATAATGGTCTTACAGGTGCAGAATATATGACTTCAGCAAATGACACTATGAATTGCTGAGTCATAAAAGCTTCTGACTAGATGCCATTGGTTATGCTACATAAATTAATTCTCCCATCTCCGCTGTCAGAGTATATATGTCAAGTATAGATGGGCGTGCATACGCGCGGAATCTGCCATCACACACACACACACACACACACACACAACACACGCACAGAGTCTGACTGTCATTGTATTGCTACAATAAATTCATTTCTCCCATCTCCGCTATCAGAGTATACTATATGTCAAAGAATAAATGGGCATGCATACATATCGCACTGAGCATCTGAAGTCATTTGAATTGGATTCAACGTGTCAAGGGAGATTCAGTCATTACAGAAACCTGTCCAGCTGCCGGAATCTCTTTCTCTGTGATGGGAAAGGTTGGTGGTTTAGTGAAGGTGGTGGCAGAAGGTGGTGGTGGTGTAATGGTGGTGTAACACATTCATTATACATATATCAGTAAGAAGTATACCGTATATTCAGTAGGCAGGAAAGGTGTCAGGACGGTTAAGACGTTGCCTGTCGAACAATGTACACCGGAGGTTCTGGGTCGATTCCATGGCCTCGCCCTATTCTTCCAGTTTTTGACGAGAGAAAAAAAAGAACTAGAATGTCAAAGTCTTGGATGAACAAAAACCGAGGCCCGTGTGTTTTAACCTCGCCTGAACATCTTGCGCATACGTTAAAAAATCCGATTCGCCTTTAATAAAAAATTATAATAAAAATTTAATATAAAAATTTTAATAATAATAATAATAATAATGAATAAATAATTATATAGCGCAATAGCCGCCATGGCGCAGTGTTAGCCCTTGGGTTACGACTGGAAGGTCGCGGTTCGAATCCATGTCATAGGATTTTTCGGACTCCGGGCCGGCTCCTCATACACCCAGAGTGAGTGTGCTGTGGGCTCAGTGGGAAGACTGGGACCACACAGTCGAGCTTCATCCACTTAACGGATGCGGTTTGAGAGTGTTGCTCAAATTACCTGACCAACACTGCAGGTGTCGTACTCTCGGGCCCGGTTGACGCCGGGATATATTATGATAGTAAGCGTAGAGTACAGCCCTGTCAAGTAGTCTCAAAGCATAGGCACTTCCAAGCAGCATCATTACGTCATCCTCATGTCATTGATCATCATGCAATTTAAAAAAAATTGCCTCTGATTCGTGGTCCCAGTTTCTCTGGTCTCATGGGGCCTCGATTCGGTTGCCATACGCTTCTGTGCCTGTGGTGATTTTGTGTCAAAGCCTTGGGGTTGGAGGTTTGCAGGGGACGGTTGTTGGAGGGACGTTGTGGTGGTTGCTACCTCGGGTGGGCAACTCACTCAGTCTGGCTCCGCGACTGAGCTAATACTGTCGTTAGTAGGGTGCTTAGTAGGTGGTGTCCTGCGTATGTTAGCTCAGAACAGGCCCCACTGAACACCGCAAAGTGCCCCAGCAGCAGTGCAGGCCCCTCTGGCTGGTGGCCCCCACGGCGGCCTGATAGTGATTGGCTCCCTGTGGACCTCCGACTCTGAGGATGAGACAAAACCCAAACCTGGGTATGGTGGGGCCCAGGGAGATTGGATTGAGCGGCCTGGGAACAGCAGGACGGGGGACGTCACAGAAGAGAGGCAGCAAAAAAAAAAAAAAAAAAAAAAAAAAGAATTTATATAGCGCTGTATTTTGCAAAAACAAATCAACGCTTGCATACAAGACACCCATACACATACAACCAATACTAATTAACAGAGTTCCACAAATTTCAATACACACACACGCGCGCGCGCGCGCGAGAAGGTTATACATTTTGGGCGGGGTTTGGTGGGGATTTCGGCTGTTGAAGGCAGGGAAAAATTTGAGATGAAACAGGAGGGAAAATCTTAGGTTTGGAAAAAATATCCCTTGACCATTCCATTGGCCCATCACTCCCCCTGGAGCACAGGCCGCCGACAACAGTCCGCCAGAGTCCTCTGTCCTGGGCTATTCTCTCCAAGCTGTCTCCAGGTATACCCCATCTTCCTGGTTTCTGCCTCAAGGTGGCATCGCCAGTGTTTCTTGGCCTTCCTCTTTTTCGTTTTCCCTGGGGTTCCATGATAGTGCCTGCCTTGTGATGTTGCTGCTGGCTTTCTCAGGGTGTTGCCCGATCCATCCCCATCTCCTGCGCCGGATTTCATTCCGGCTGGCAGCTGGTTGGTACTTTTGCCACAGGTCTGCGTTGCTGATGGTGTCAGAAAATTGTCTTGAGGCTGGATTTAAAAGTTGTCATAAATAGGCTTTTGGCGAAGAGAGAGAGGGAGGTCATTCCAGATCACGGGGGGGGGGGGGGGGGGGGGGGGGGGGGAAACAGAGAAAGAGCGACGGCCAACTGTGGTTGGTTGAATCTCCGTATTGGTAAACACAGGTATTGCAGCAAGTGGAGGGAACGAGAAGGAGTGTACAGGTGAAGACATTCAAGAGGTAGGAAGGTGCTGTTTTGTGGAAAACTTGTAACAGAGGGTACTGATCTTATAGCTTACTCTCTGTGGCACAGGCAAGTCCTTCGGGTGAGACTATAAACGAGGCCCCGTGTTCGAAAAGCATGCAGAACATCTTACGCAACGTTAAATCCTGATCCGCTTTTTTGGAAGAGTAGGCCATTTTGTGCCGGTGGAAGCAGAAGACCCAAAATTTACAAAACTGCATACACACGGGAACTGGATGTAGAAAAGCACATGAGTGGGTTATTCCATTATCCTCGATATTAAAAAATAAATTTAAAAAGGCAGCCAGTGGAGAGATCACAAGAGAGGAGTTATGTTTCTCTGATTTTTTTTCTTTTGGGACTAGTCGAGCTGCAGTGTTTTGTATACGTTGAAGAGGGTGGATAAAGCTGGGAGACCAGCCAGAAGAGAACTGCAATAGTGCAGACGTGAGAGAATGAGAGACACGACCAGCTTGGATGTTTCGGAAGAGTATGCCATTTCTGCCACGGCAAACGATTTATTTTCCTGAACGTACCCCCAGGGTTTAGTTTTGCACAATGAAAGTGCGGAGATAAAACATAATCCCAACAACTTCCCTGCTAAAGCTCTCTTCCCACTGGCCAGCCAGCCCCTGTCTACCCCTGCAAGCCTCTTGACAGTGCTCTTGGCATCATTTTTTACACCAGAACTCAGTACTATATCAATACAGCGAAAACATGGATTTTTTGTCCCACCACAGAAAGCCAGCCATATCAAAGTTTCAACTCTGACACAGAGATATTGGATTGGTAACTCTGTGGGTGTGTTACGTCATAATTACATTGACGTCAGATTCTGGAGTTTTACACGTCATCCTTTTGTTTCTGCCTCGGTTTTTGCTTTCTGTCACCTCCTTCTTGTCTATTGAGCGCTTTGATTTGTTGCTTTACAAGATTCAGCGCTATATAAGTTCCATACATTATTATTATTATTATTATTATTATTCCTGCCTTCTTGGTCCATTCTCCTGACTTTTTTGCCAGATAGATTTAAAAGATAACAATTCTCTCATGCCGAAGTCTGATGCGCTGGGCCGGATTTGTCAGGCGCTTAACGGCTCGTGATATCTATCCTGCTCTATGGCTGTGAATCATGGACTCTGTCAGCAGAGCTAGAGAAGAGAATCCAAGCATTCGAGAACAAGTGCCACAGAAAACTCCTCAAAATATCATACAAAGAACACAAGACCAACAACTATGTGAAAGAAGAAATCAAAAAGCGTGTGGGCCCCCAAGAACCTCTGCTCTCCACCATAAAGAGGAGAAAACTGATGTGGTTTGGTCACACCACAAGACACAACACCTTAGCAAAAACCATCTTGCAAGGAACAGTTGAAGGCAAGAGGAGGCCGCCAAAAGAAATCATGGGTTGACAACGTCAAAGACTGGACCGCCCAACCCCTGCAACACCTTCTACTAGCCACACAGGATCGTGAAGCATGGAAAAAGATCTCTGTTGCGTCTTCTCTCATGTCCCCCCTACGTCCTTTGGGACATGGGACTGAGTGAGTGAGTAACGGCAGCGTGATACATTTTCGCTCATATATAGAGAATAGTTGCTTTCTGGGCGTTCGACGAAGAACAAACATCATCCCGATCCCAGCAACTTCGCTTCTAAAGCCCTCAACACACCAGCGAACCCTTTTCCCTGCAAAACGCTTGTCTGTGTCCCTGACATTTTCACACCAAAAATCAGTATAATATCAAAGCAGTTGAAACACATGGACTCTTCCCATCGCCATGTCAAAATGTCAACTGACGCAGTCGTTGGGTTCTTAACTGTACCAAAGTGTTACGTCAAACTTACGCTGACGTCAGACTCCACCTTTTGTACGTCACCTTTCAAACGGCACGAGCAGCTGTCGCCAAATGTTGGTGATGGAACTCATCCCCTTCATCTTAGGGCTTCGGACTTATTTTCTATCCCATATTGAAAAACACACAACAACAATAAACAACTTGACAAAAATGGATGTGTAAGGAATCGGTTTCATCTCTCTCTCTCTCTCTCTCTTCTCTCTCTCTCTCTCTCTCTCTCTCTCTCTCTCTCTCTCTCTCTCTCTCTCTCTCTCTCTCTCTCTCTCTCTCTCTTTCTCTCTTCTCTCTCTCTCTCTCTCTCTCTCTCTCTGTGTCTTTGTGTTGTTGCTATTTATGAGACACCAACTCATTTAAAACTACAATTACAATTTACAATATAAAATACAACTGCTTCATTCTCAACCTGTCGCATCCTTTTCCCTTCATCCCCCTACCCCCACCCCCTCCCCCCCCACCCCCCCTCATCCCCCCTCTACCCCACCCGTTTGTGTTTTCCTGTCGGGGGGAAAGCAGTAGACTTTCAGATTGATGGCAATGGTGGTTTTTGGGGGGCAAGGGAAGGTATAAATACACAGGGCTGTGTTTCTCTGCTAGCTATCCACTGTGGCACTGGGGACAGACATATGCCTGCTGTGTGGTGTTCCTGACATAGACCATCTAGATCTGTGTTCCTGACATAGACCATCTAGATCTGTGCTCCTGACATAGACCATCTAGATCTGTGTTCCTGACATAGACCATCTAGATCTGTGTTCCTGACATAGACCATCTAGATCTGTGTTCCTGACATAGACCATCTAGATCTGCCATGAAGCTGTTATTGGTGAGAGAATTTCCCTGGGTCTGTCTATCTGTATCTGGATGTATGTCTGTGTTCCGTGTGTGTGTGTGTGTGTGTGTGTGTGTGTGTGTGTGTGTGTGTGTGTGTGTGTGTGTGTTGTTGTTGTTGTTGTTGTTGTTGTCTTCGATTTTACGTCTGTTCACTCTCAGTGATATTAGACGAGAAAAAAATATATATACAAGGGATGTATGAGAATTGAGGTGGTGGAGGAGGCCCTACTGAAAAATGCGAGGGGGAAAAGTAGTCTAATCATGAAAAGAAACTGCGCAAAGCAAAAGATACAATAACTTTTTTAAACGAAACAAAAACATAAAAAGTGATTAACGTTAATGAAACTATAACAAATGTCCTATAGGACTATGCCAGAGACCTTTTGCAATACCAAATGCCAAATTCAAATTATTGAATATGCTTCTAAGGGAGTTTTCAGAAAATTGGGGTAAAAAAACTTTTGCATTCTTACATTCAAATATCATATGAGTATTAGAAATATTCTCACCACATAGACATTTACTGTGTCTACTGAATTTGGTTACGAATTTGTGTGTGTGTGTGTGTGTGTGTGTGTGTGTGTGTGTGTGTGTGTGTGTGTGTGTGTGTGTGTGTGTGTGTGTGTGTGTGTGTGTGTGTGTGTGTGTTGTGGTGTGTTGTGTTGGGTTGGGTTGTGTATGTTGTGTTTTGTGGTGTGTGTGTGTGTGTGTGTGTGTGTGTGTGTGTGTGTGTGTGTGTGTGTGTGTGTGTGTGTGTGTGTGGTGTGTGTGTGTGATTGTGTGTGTGTGTGTGTGTGTTATCTGTGTGTGTGTATTTGTATGTGTGTGTCTGTCTCTGTCTGTGTATGTCTCTCTCTCTCTCTCTCTCTCTCTCTCTCTCTCTCTCTCTCCTCTCTCTCTCTCTCTCTCGCTCTCGCTCTCGCTCTCTCTTCCTTTCCTCCTTCCTTCTTGCTGTCTTTTCCCTCCCCTACAGCTGGTGACGCTGGCCCTGGGAGTGGTGGCGGTGGTGGAGGTGTCAGGAGAGCAGATCGACCACAAGGACTTCGTGGTGGTGAAGAACGAGTCCCACCCTCAGGACATCGACCACAACAAGGTCCAGCAGCACGAACAGCAGAACAGGCCGCAGACGATGAAGAGGAGAATACCCCTGTGAGGGACGAGGGGCAGGGAGGAGCCCAGAGGCTGACTTGGGCCTAGTTCTATGGGATATATTATATATGTTCGGTTGGTTGGTTTGGTTGGGTGGGTTGGTTTGGTTGGGTTTGGTTGGTTGGTTGGTTGGTTGGGTGGGTTTGGTTGGGTGGGTGGGTTTGGTTGGTTGGTGGGCTTGGTTGGTTGGTTAGGTTGGTTAGGTTGGTTGCTTGTTGGTTGGTTGGTTGGTTGGTTGGTTGGTTGGTTGGTTGGTCGGTTTGGTTGGTGGGTTTGTTTTTGGTTGGTTAGTTTGGTTGGTTGCTTGGTTGGTTGCTCTGATTTGTAATTGCAAGATATAGTGCTATATAAATTCCATATAATACTATTATTATTATTATTATTATTATTGGTGGTGGTGGTGGTTAGTTGGCTGGTTGGTTGGTTGGTTTATTTAGCTGGTTGCTTGTTTGGTTGCTTGTTTGGTTGCTTGTTGGTTGGTTGTTGGTTGGTTGGTGTGTGTATGTGGGCAGGATGGGGGGGGTAGCTATGCTTGTAACCCACATGAATCTCTCGTGACCTGGGATAAATAAGTGGGGGTTGTTGTGGTGGTTGTTTGTAAAGTTGGGGGGTTGGGGGATGGGGGGGGAAAGGGGGGGAGGTTGTTTAATGGGTTTGGGGGGGGATGGGGGTGAAGGGAGGGGGGGGGGTTGGTTGGTTGGGGGGAGGGGTGATGGCGGGTGGGGGGGGGGGTTTTTTGTTTTTTTGGTTTTTTGTTCTGTTTTTTTTTAAATTTTTTTTGAGGGTTTTTTTTGGGGGGGGGGGCTTTTTTTTTTTGGTTTTTGTTTTTTTGGGGGGTTTTTTTTGTTTATTGTTGTTGTTTGTTTTTTGGGGTTTTTTTGTTGTTTTTTTGGGGGGGGGGGGTTAATTTCTCTGCTAGAGCACCGATTGAAATTTTGCATTTGCGACCGTTTTGCCCGCCACCTTATATTAGGGCGCTGCATGTCGACTTCGGGAAAAATGTTTATGGATTTTTGTTTCTTTATCTGGGGCTTTTATTCTTGCTGTTTTGTTATTTTCTTTGCAGAAGCATACACATCCCCATCAAAATGACCCGGGGAAAAATGGGGCCCCCCGGATTCAACCCGTCCAAGAGACCCGTCTAAAAAATTCTTATTGTGTGTGTTGGGGGGGGGGGGGGGTTTTTTTCAGTTTTTTGTTTGAGTGGTGTTTTAAGTGGGGGATAGTGTTTTGTTTAGTTTTGTGTTTGTTTGGTTGGGTTTGTTTTGTTGTTGTTGTTTGGGTTTGGTTGGGTTTGGGTTTGGGTTGGTTTTTTTGTTTGTTTTTGGGGGTTTTGTTGGGTTTTTTTTGGGGGGGGAAGGAGCGGGGGGGTTCATTTTCACGTCAATATTAGGTTGTTTTTCCTTTCTTTCTTTCTTCTTTTTTTTTTTTTCTTTTTTTTCCCCCCTTTCCCTTTCCCTTATTCTTCCTCCCCTCTCTCTCTCCCCCCTCCCTCCTTCCTTTCCTTCCTTCCTTCCTTCCTTCCTTTATCCCCCAACGTATAAAAAACCCGCAGCCGATATTCAGAAACAAAAACTCTGACACATTACCCCCCTTTCGATCCCTCCACGGGTGCCTTGCCAAGAGAGTAAATAAAAGATCAGTACCCTCTGTTACAAATTTGGGCCCCAAAACACCCCCTCCACCTCTTTTAATGTCTTAACCTGTACACTCCCTTTACGACCCTCCCTTGCTGCAGATACCTTTACCCCACAAACCTAGATTTAAACCCCAAACCCCCCGTGGGCCCCCCCCTTTCTCTATTTCGGGTCCCCCGACCTGGAATGAGCTCCCTCTCTCTCTTTGCCAAAACCTAGTTATGACACTTTTAAATCCACCTCGGACATATTTATTTCAAACAAAATTCCCCCCCCCTGTTTCATATCAGAACCCTCCCACCTTCATAAACCCTGTCCACACCCTGCTAAAATTTAACGACCGGTGGTGAGTGGGAGTGTGCTTTTGAAAAAAATTTGACTATTGACATTTTATTTCATAATTTTGTCTGCAAACGTACCATGTTTTTAAATTCGTCCCTTTTAAAATTGATTATTTATCATTGATTGCATGACGTGTAAGATTGGGGTTTAATGCATCCTTGATTTGTCTTTTAAAATAAGCGCTATTTAAGTTCCATTTATTATTTTTATTTTATTATTTTCTCCTTTTTTTTTTTTTTCTTCCTTCCTTCCCTTCCCTTTTCTCGCACCCCATCCCCCCTTCTTCTTCTTGTTGTTGTTGTGCCAACGCGGCAGACACGCTGAGGGGTACTGTGGAGCCCAAACCCCCTACCCCACCCTTTAACGGTCGCTGCAGGAAACACGCCCCCCTTTTGCGACAACAACGGCACCACCCCCGCACTCCAGCCCCCGCAGGCCCCCATTTCAGTAAACAGAGGGGGGGGGGGGGGGGGGGGGGGGGGGGGGGGAAGGGAGGGGGAAGGAGAGGGAAGAAAGACTGGGGGGGGGTGGAGGGGAAGGAGGTTGAAAATAATAATAAAAATAAGTAAGGGAAATTTATATAGCCTGAATCTTGAAAGCAACAAACAAAACGCTCAATGACTTTTTTTTTTTTAATGGTGTGTATGGGGGTTTTTTTTTTTTACATTTTGTCATCTGTTCCCCCCGGGACACATGGCCTACTCTTTCGAACAGGGGAACAAGTTTTAAATGTTGCGCAAGATGTTCTGCATGCGTTCGCAAGGGGGCCCGGGTTTTTAGTCTCATGAAGGAAGGGAAGTTGGAAGGGACGAAGGAATGGGGGGTTTTGAGGGGATGTTGATGGGGGAAGGGGGGGAAATGGGGACGGTGGGGGGGGGGGGGGGGGGGGGGGGGAGGGTTGGGTTGTGTGTTTTTTTTTTGGGTTCTTTTCGATTGTTTTTTTTTTTATTTGTTTGTTTTTTTATTTATTTTTTTAGTCGGGGAAAATGGAAGGCACTCGTGTGCTTTTTTTAGTCTGCCCCTGTGTGTATGCAAGTTTTGAAAGTTTTGTCACCCGTTCCCCCGGTACAAAATGTTTTACTTTTCCGAAAAGGGAACGGGTTTAAAAGTGGGGGGGAATTTTGGTGCGTTCGCACACGGACCCCGGGTTTTTTGTCTCATGCGAAGGGCTTTTTGGGGGGTGGGGTTGGCACTGATGTTAGTTAACTCCAGGGGAAAAAATCCTCTTTAAAGAGATTCGAACCGGGGGCAGCAAAACACGAGCGCAAGCGCATCCTCAACCCCGGCTATCCGTCCCCCCAAAAAGAGGGAGAGAAAGATGGGGGAGAGAAATGGTTGGACACTTAGACTTCAGACTTTTTCTGTCTCGGCCCTTTGGCCCCAAACAAAAAAAAGATGGGGTTTTCAAAAGGGTAGATAATAGATGATAGATAGTAGATAGATGATAGATAGTAGATAGATAATGTGATAGATAGATAGATAGATAGATAGATAATATTTGAATAAAACGATCCCGCGTTGTGTGTGTGTGTGTGTGTGGTGGTGTTGGTGTGTGTGTGGTGTGGTGTGTGTGTGTGTGGTTTTTGGTTTTGGTGTTGTGTTTGTGTCTGTGTGTGTGTTGAGTGTGTGTGGTGGTGTGTGTGCTGTCTGTGTGTGTGTGTGGTGTGTGTGTGTGTGTGTGTGTTGTATCTGTGTGGTGTGTGTGTTGTGGTTGTGTGGTTGTTGTGTGCGTTACTGTGTGTGTGTGTTTTTGTTGGTGTGTTTTCTTTTGTGGTGTGTGTTGTGGTTATCTGTGTTGTGTGTTGTGTTGTGTGTCTGTGTGTGGGTGTATCTGCGTGTGTGGTGTTTTTTGGTGTGTGTCTGTTGTGTTTTTGGTCGTGTGTGTATCTTGGGTGTTGTGTGTGTGTGTGGGTGTGTCTGTGTGTGTGTGTGTGATGTGCATGTGTGTGTATGTGTATGTGTGTCTGTGTGGTGTTTGTGTGTTGTTGTGTGTGTGCTGTGTTGTGTGTGTGTGTTGTCTGTGTGTGTTTGTGTGTGTGTCTGTGTTGTGTCTGTGTGTGTGTCTGTGTGTGTGTTCTGTGTGTGTGTCTGTGTGTGTGTGTCTGTGTGTGATGTGTATGTGTGTATGTCTCTCTGGTGTGTTTGTGTGGTGTTGTGTGTCTGTGTGTGTGTTGTGTCTGTGTGTGTGTGTGTCTGTGTGTGTGTGTCGTGTTGATCTGTGTGTGTGTGTGTGTGTTGTGTTTGTTGTGTGTGTTGTTTGTGTTGTGTGTCTTGTTGTGTGTGTGTCTGTGTGGTATCTGTGTGTGTGTCTGTGTGTCTGTGTCTGTTTTCTGGTGTCTGTGTGTGTGTCTGTTGTGTGTGTGTGTGTGTCTGTTGTTTGTGTCTGTGTGTCTGAGTGTGTGTGTGTGTTGTGTGTGTTCTGTTTTGTGTGTGTGTGTTGTGTGTGTGTGTGTGTGTGTGTCTGTGTGTTCTTGTGTTTGTGTGTGTGTGTGTGTGTGTGTGTGTGTGTCTGTGTGTGTGTCTGTGTGTGTCTGTGTGTCTGTGTGTGTGTGTGTGTGTGTGTCTGTGTGTCTGTGTGTCTGTGTCTGTGTGTGTGTGTGTCTGTGTGACACAGGACGTCGCTGTACCACTGTGACCACAGCACTTACCTGCTGACCTGGTTTCCCTACCTCTTGGACCTGGACATCCACATGTGCTACATTCCCTGGGCCTCCGCTCAGGCCATCACCTATGCTCACTGCGGGTAACGCACACCTCCAACAGCTCTTGTGGCCTTGCTCTCTCAGTTCTTCACCTTCACCTTCACCTGTCCCGTAGTCCCCTGGACCGTGGTGGGGGGGGCACCACTGGAGATTTTGCAACCAGCTTCCTCCACTCCCCGCAGTCCTCTGCTTTCCGTAGTAAATCGTTCCTCTCAAGGCTACCAGTCCACTCTCTGATGTTGTCTTCCCATCGTTTTCTCTGCCTGCCTCTTCCGTCTTCCTCTCCTTGTACTGTTCCCTGTAGGACAGTCTTGGCCAGTCCAGATGTTCGTGTGAAGTGCCGGTACCACTTTAGTTTGCGTGGGTTGTTTTTTTCACTGAAGTCAGGAGCTCTTCATAGGGTCTGATGGTGTTTATCATTCTGGTTTTCACGTCCTCGTTAGTAATGTGATTTCTGCATGGGGATACCAAGGAGTTTGTATTTCGGGCTGAGTCCTAGCGGTTTGGGGACAGGATAGCTCAGTGGTCAGAGCACTCGCTTTCCCCAAGCTAAGCACTGAGCGTGGTTACCATGTGGATGGGTGACCGTTTGCGCGCCTTAACTTTAGTACAGTCCCCCAGTTCACTCAGCTGTGAACGGGTACGGTACATACCTGCCCTCTTTAGAGACAGGGAAGGTAAAGCAGCGAAGGAGAGGAGATGGGCGCCGGCCTCAATATGCTGGCCCCTGGAGAAGCTGAGGTCTCTGATGCTTCGATACCCAACGACCATATAGGTTATGGGACACCTTTACCGTTACTTTCTCAGGGCCCGGGCTGGAACCTCATTCAGGTGAGACAATAAACGGATCCCATGTGGTTTGGGAACTAGGAATGGAACAGTTTATCTGATGTCTTTCCCCTGTGGGGATGCCGGGGCTCTGTCAGTATAATTAGCATCCCCACCTTCTGGAAATTCTGTGCTAGGAGTTCCCTCTTTTCTATCCTTCTCTTTGTTTCTGCCTCGTTCCTTTTCTTCCTGTCACCTCCTCTTTGTCTATATTATGCCTTCTTGGTCCCTTCTCCTGCCTCACCAAATTAAAAATTGTATATATTCTCTCTCCCTCGCCGAAGTCGGATGTGCTGGGCCTGACTTGTCAGGCGCTTAACGGCAGCAGAACGCATTTTCGCTCATATGACAGACAACAATAGTGGCTGTCTGAGCGTTCGAAGAAGGAGGAGGAGAAAGAAGAAGAAGAAGAAGAAGAAGAAGAAGACAAAGGTTAAGAGGGTTAAGAGGGTTATGAAGAAGAAGAGGAAGAAGAAGAAGAAGAAGAAGAAGAAGAAGAAGAAGAAGAAGAAGAAGAAGAAGAAGAAGAAGAAGAAGAAGAAGAAGAAGAACACAACAACAACAACAACAACAACAATATGTGGTGTCTGGCCACTCTGGCTGGTGATGTTAGGGAGGCTGGTGCAGTCAAGAGGGTCAGTCTGCACTGTAATGCCAGTCCCATCCCCTGGTCAGTCCGGTCAGACGTTGTTTCTGTGCTGTCCACGACATCGCCACTTCTTCAGGCTTTATCAATTTGATTTTATTCCATTTTTTATTTTATTTCGTGGATAATGGAATAAGCACTCATGTGGGTTGTTGTTTTTTTTACACCAAGTCCCCGTATGTATGCAGTTTTGTCAATTTTATCATCCGTTCCCACCGGCACACAATGGCCTACCCTTCCGAAAAGCGTAACAGGATTTAGCATGTGCGCAAGATGTTCTGCGTGCGTTCGCACACGGGACCTCGGTTTATAGTCTCATCGGAAGGACTTTTAGGGAGAGTGGAGTCAGCACTGATGTTAACTCCAGAGGAAAAATCCTCTTGAATGAGATTCAAACCCGGGTCAGCAGATCACGAACGCAATGCACATCACTCTAACCACCAGGCTATCCCGTCCCCTTCGTTTTATAAATCCCTTTTAGTCACGGCAGATTTCTCTACGTACATTTTGAGTTGCTATTCCCTGAGCACGTCGCCACAAGAGCAGCGCCACCCTTTTTGTCGTTGACATTTTCCGGTATGTATGTGCATTGTTTCTTCGTGAGGGTGGCTTGTTTTACAGAATGTTTTTTTCCAGAGACAATTCTCTTGTTGCCGAAGGCTCTTTTACGAGCGGCAAATGCGTGTTGCCTACAGGACCTCGGTTCATTGTCTCATAATCGTACCCAGGCCACCTCTGGACGTGTAGTTGGTGGGGGTTAAGTTAGGGTTCAAACGGGGATTGAACCTTTGACTTCTTGCTTTCTAGGCAGGTGTGTTACCTCTAGACCACCGATCCTCACTTTGCTACCTTCTGCCATGCACGATGTTGCTATGGCCTCTGATTTGTGTGTGTGTGTGTGTGTGTGTGTGTGTGTGTGTGTGTGTTGTGTGTGTGTGTGTGTGTGTGTGTGTGTGTC
>CM054138.1:76135870-76145870 GCA_028751875.1 Rapana venosa | reverse complement strand
ACTTCAAACAAAACAGTATTAGAATCTAACCTATTGAGACCCTCAAACAAGACAGTATTAGAATCAAACCTATTGAGACTTCAAACAAGACAGTATTAGAATCTAACCTATTGAGAACTTCAAACAAGACAGTATTAGAATCTAACCTATTGAGAACTTCAAACAAGACAGTATTAGAATCAAACCTATTGAGAACTTCAAACAAGACAGTATTAGAATCTAACTATTGAGAACTTCAAACAAGACAGTATTAGAATCTAACCTATTGAGAACTTCAAACAAGACAGTATTAGAATCTAACCTATTGAGAACTTCAAACAAGACAGTATTAGAATCTAACCTATTGAGAACTTCAAACAAGACAGTATTAGATTCTAACCTATTGAGAACTTCAAACAAGACAGTATTAGAATCAAACCTATTGAGAACTTCAAACAAGACAGTATTAGAATCAAACCTATTGAGAACTTCAAAAAAGACAGTATTAGAATCAAACCTATTGAGAACTTCAAACAAGACAGTATTAGAATCAAACCTATTGAGAACTTCAAACAAGACAGTATAGTAGCTGTCTGAGCACCCAAGGTACTATTAATGAATGAATGAATCTTTATTTTTCAAGGGTAACAGAATAAGCATGAACATACTTTTTTTTCATCCGGCCCTTGCCCTGATTAGGGACTCTCAACAAAACAGGTAAAAATCTTACTACAAGAGCGACAACATGATTTTTTTTTAATTATATATTTAACATTACATAATCCCTAACTGACTTGAGCATTAATTTCAAGAGATACATAGATTTCTTTTTAAGAAAAGATATATGTTGATAAACATATAATTCTCAAATAAATCAACCATAAACATGAAAACTGATGTATGTATGTTTGTCCGTGGTGTCCCACGATGACCTCCAAAACAGCAGAGGTAGCTGCTGTTTTGGAAACTAGGCAGAAATTTGATTATAGTGGAGATGCCTTGCCCACAGTACATCCCCACTCTCTCGGCCAAGTGGGCATAAGGACAGTCAGCGTTGGAGATGTTCTCCAAAGGCCAACCAGCCCCCAGGGCTGCAGCACATAAGGACTGTGCAAGTCAAGCCTCCTAGTCAGAGAGGCCTAGTTGATCAATAAAGACTAAGCTGTAAAGTGGAATTCCATGAGTGGGAAAGCCACTGGTCATACAGCCTCTCACTTTGCTGTTGCCCCCAGTGTCAATGGTTTAATCAAGAACTGTCATAAAGCCCAGGTGCTGACGGCATAAAAACTGATACACTGATTTTAATTAGGTAATATGGATAAAGTAAAATAGAGGAGACAGCAAGAAGCAAGAGAGAGAGAGAGAGAGAGAGAGAGAGAGAGAGAGAGAGAGAGAGAGAGCATTTTCAGGTTACATCAACATCAAAATAAACCAGATATCAAATTCTGTTAAAGCATCCTCACCAAAACCCTTTTAAAAATATATATATACTATCAATAAAGATATCAAGTTAAGTTACAAAATGTTGAGGAGCCTGATATAAACCAGTTTTAACAGCCCCGCCAACAACAGCATCAATACAACAATTCGAAGTTAGGCAAATCAGTTTAAACTCACCCAGTACATTTCCAAGAGGCATGGTATATTGATTGAAGATGGAGAACAATATTGTATGCTTTTTAGACGATGATAAAGTAAATCACTATGAAATGTATAAACCAAACATTTATATAAAAATAATATATTTCATATATAAGAGGAATACCAGAGAGAGAGAGAGAGAGAGAGAGAGAGAGAGAGAGAGAGAGAGAGAGAGAGAGAGAGAATTACATTTCCAGGTTGTGTGATCATCTAGATAAATGGCATGTAACAAAACACCCACACAAACCTCTCTCATCTTAACATACAGCTATCAATGATAAACAAGCTAAAATGTAGCCTGCAAAGAACATCCCAAACAAAAATATGTCTAACAATTAAGACAAAACAACTTAACAATTCCAATTGAATAAAATGCATACTTGTATATTCTTCTTCTTCTTCATGTGCCAGGTCTGTTGCAGACATCGGCGATCATGGCCTTCCATTCCTCTCTGTTGTCAGTTCTCCTGATGAGTTCATTGTTGGGGGATTCTTTCCTCGTTGCGTAGCTATTCAGACTGTCTGTGTATTTTGTGCGTTGTCTTCCTCTGTCTTTGGTACCACAAATCTTTCCACACAATATTTGCTTTTCTATTCCATCAGCTCTGTTTATGTGCCCAAAAAATTGTAGTTGTCTTTTTCTGATGGTTTTGAGTAGGGATCTTTTGTACCCGGCCATTTCCATTACTTCTTCGTTTGACTTCTTTTCAGTCCATGATATTCTCATAATTCTTCGGATATACCACATTTCTGCTGCTTCAAGTCTTCTTTCGAGGTCTTTAGTCAGCGTCCAGCATTCACATCCGTACAGAAGGATGGACCATATGTAGGCTTTCAGAGTGTTGATTTTGGTGCTGAGTCTTATATTTCTGTTGGTAAAGATGGGCTTCATCTTGGTGAATGACTTTTATATAGAAAATAAAAATTGCATGATTTAGAACAATAACAGTCAAGGAAATTCCCAAATTTCATAACAACAGAATTACTTAAGAAGAATGGAGGGGAGGGAGAGAGAGAGGGGGAGAGGGGGAAGAGCAACAGACAGACAGACAGAGCCAGAAAGTACATTTTTGAATTGTATGATTATCTGGATAATATGTTATCTTTGACAACACCTACACAAGCAATCTCATCATAGAATATTGCTACCATCGTATATAGTAAAAATGATATTAATAAAACAAAATATAACATACAATGGACATATATAAAGTCTATCAAAAATTACATCAAAACAGTCTAACATAGTAGGCTCCTTATTTATGACAAAGAAAAACTTATATCAAAACAGTCTAACGTAGTAGGCTTTTCATTTATGACAAAGACAAATGATAGTATCAAATTGGTACATAATAAACACAAAATTACACAACTTAACATAGTTACTAAATAATTCTTACTGATAACTTTTTTAAAAGTTATTAACCAATAGTATACATTTCAAAGCCATAACACAATGGTTAATTCATTGATTATAGGATCAAGGTGAGATGCTGTGACTATTTCTTGAACAGAAATTTACTGGTGTACATGTGGCAAGAGAACTGTTGTGTTAGCATATCAGTTAGTACTTTTGAGGTGGGTATTGATAGCTTTCTTGAAAGCTTCTTTACTTTGGGATGTTTTCACGTATGTTGGTAGCCTGTTCCAGAGTAGGCTACCTGAGTATGTGAGGCTTGATTTATAGAGGTCAATTCTAGGTATTGGTAATTGCATTTTGGTAGGATATCGGAAAGTCAATTAGAATTTAGATTGGAGTGTTAGCAGAGCTTGACCGTCATAACTTTATGCATTACTATTCCTTTATTCATGGTAAACATATCTTTTAACAGAAAAATCTCAAGTTTTGCATAGTCTGCTACGGTCAAAGTAGAAGATTTTAAGGAACAAAAAGGGTAGAGCAATAGTTGATTGAAGAAAAAATGTAAGCATGTAGAAATAGTTTTCTGGCATGTGTGTTGATAAAGTGTTTGATTTTGCATAGTTGGTTTACGTGTTTGGAGACTGTTTTGCACAATTTATTTATGTGTGCCATCCATGACAGATTGTTGTCAACCACAATACCAAGAAGTTTACGGTTTTCAACTTCCTCAATAGATTCATTATTCACGAATATTGGTGGAAGTCTAGTTGTCATGTTTTGTCTCTTTTGTCTTGTTGTAATAAGCATGACTTTGGTCTTTTGAGGGTTAAGTGACATGTGGTTATAACTGCACCATTTGCTTAGAGAATCAATGCTACTTTGTAATGAGGTAAATATTCTGTCAAGACTGGTGTGACTAGATTGAATGGTAGTGTCATCACAAAAAGTTCACATGATTCATTGATGAAGAGGGGAAGGTCATTAACATATATAGAGAATAAATGTGGGCCTAAAACAGACCCTTGTGGTACTCTATATTTTACGGGTAGTGTATACGATTTAGCGTTATTGATCGAGATATATTATTGTCTATTAGGCAGGAATGATCTAATTAACTTAAGACTGTTATCAGATATATCATATAACGATAATTTGAAGAAGAAGAAGAAGAAGAAGCAACAGCAGGGCATTAGAATCAAACCTATTGAGAACTTCAAACGAGCGAGGTATTAGAATCAAAACTTTTGAGAACTTTAACCAAATTAGAATGTTTTCATTTTGGAAAAATGCGCGCTGTTGAAGACCCTCAGGCTTCAGCCACTATCCACAAACCAGTGGTCAGTCAAATCCACTCACAAGAGCTGGCCATGAGTTCATGCACAAACCAGTGGTCAGTCAACTCCACTCACAGGAGTTGGCCATGAGCTCATGCACAAACCAGTGGTCAGTCAACTTCACTCACAAGAGCTGGCCATGAGCTCATGCAAAGACAAAATGAATGTTCGCTGAAATTGGTAAGCGCAGACTGAGATAAGTTGGTCATGTAAACAGAAACACACAGACAAGTCTGATGACAACAGTTCTCCAAGGTAAGGCTGAGGGAAGAAGGTAAAAGAGGCAGACCACCAGCATCCTACATTGCCAACATCACTGAGATCAGTGGTCTGGGAGGAGGGCTACAGGAGATGGTAGAACTCTGCAGAGACAGAGAGAGACGGTGAACCCTGGTGGCATCGAGTAGAGCTTCTACAGATGACAGCAGTGGTGGAGACAGTTGAGTTGAGCTGAGTCTGGACTGAGCAGAATCTAAACCAAGCATTTTGTTTCTATCAAACTATGAATTCAAACAACAAAATACTAGGAAATATTTCTTCAAGCTTTGACATATGGAGTTACAGCATTTTGCCTCTCCTCATGAGATCTGTTGCAGTCCTCCCTTGTCCGTTATCAATTGGTTTATGTTGGTGTTGTGGACACTTACTGTTCTCGTTGCCTCGCTGCAATCTGCTGTGTGAATTGATCTGTTCTGTTTTCAATGAAGGGATTACCTGGAGATTTACAAACATTTCTTACTTTAATTGAAACACAAAAAATCTTTATTGCAAGGACAGTGTCGAAACAAAAACAGCAAACATAGCGGTGTAATGTTCAAATGTAACCAGATCAAAACTCATCGTGCCCTCAAATTTTTTATGCCAATAATTCAGCAATTTGTCCAAAAGTGCGACTAAAATTTAGTGATATGAAAAACACTCTAACGTGGCTTTGAAAAAAATAAAAAGAAAACTATCTTTGATATAACTTCTTTTCATTTTACGTTATTTCTTGTTCTGCTGACCACACATGTCGTACCAGGACTTTTATAAATTTCATAAGGAAATATTACTCTCGAAATTCTGTGCTAGGGATTCCCTCTTTTCCGTCCCTCTTTTTTTTCTGCCTTGCTCCTTTTCTTCCTTTTTTTAAATCCAAGTTTTTCTTTGAATAACCGTGAAGACAGAGTGTAGTTGGCTTCAAAGTAAAACTACTCCTCCACCCCTACCCCACCCCCACCCCACCAACATGGATGGAAAAAAAGACAAACCCATGCACACAATAACCCACCCAAGAATAAATTGGACATGTTGTGAATATATTTGCTCAAAATGACTGTTCTGGCAAAATTAAAATCCTACATCCAAAGACGGGAGAGGAGTTTTCGTCTGTAACACAAAACATTCCACATCAACCTTCTTAAACACAAATCACTACGTCAATACAATGGATCCTGTTCACAAAAATCCACTCTCATACATAAACCACAAGACAAAATTCCAAAAATCTCCACCAAAAAACTATCTAAGTGGTGCCGAATCGTAGCGATACTGGGATAAGACTCAAAAGGGAGACGATCGGGTGCATTATCACAGATAATGATCATGATTTCTTGTCACAGAACTTCATGATCCAGCAGCCTTCCGTGGCGTTGTTACTCATTACAACAACAAAAAACTACAATAAACACAACAACAACAACCAAAACCAAACAAAAGAAAACCCCAAATTGGTGCTAAATTGCAGTAATGTACACACACACACACACACACACTATATATATATACTATATATATATATATATATATATATATATATATATATATATATATATATATATAAGACAGGGTCAATTTGCAATAACGGTGGTTACTATCAAAAGTATCAGAAATCACAGGACTCCAATTGTCTTTCATGGCTGTGCTGTAGAACCTTCCACCCCCATCCCCAAAGTGGCACTGAGCCGTGGCGACATCCGGAAGAAGAGAGAACTCGAACTCGAACTCGAACTTTTTATTGAGAGTAAATGGATAAGCTCAGGGCTTTTTTGCACCATGCTCTCAAAAAAAAAAAAAAAACACACACCAAAACCACCACCAACAACAATCAAAAACCACCAAAAAACAAAACAAAAACCCAAACAAACAAAAACCCAACAACAACCCCCCCCCCCCCCCCAATCCCCAAACAAACCCGCAAACAATCATTATCAACAGTTTTAAAGACACCAAAATGAAAATTCAAAATTGATTATTATAATCAAACACTATAAATGAGAACTAGATACAATGACGATGAATGTCATACAAGGGAGACAATGGAGAAGGAAAGAAAAGCAAACAAACAAACAAACACAGACAAACAAGCATTAAAAAAAAAAAATTTTAGAAATAAAATTTAAAAAACCACCACCACACACACACACAACCACCGACTCAGAAACCACATTACAGAGAGAGACAGAAAGAGACAAAGAGACAGACAGGCAGACGGACATACAGACAGCGGCAAAACAGCAAAGGATATAGAGAGTGAGGGGAGGGGGGGGAGTTGCTTACAGAGTTATGGACAGTGTGAGGACAGAAATAGATCAACAGGGAAAGGACAAAAAACAAAACAAAACAACAACAGCAAAGAGACGTGAAGAATGAAATCGCATTAAACATGAATTGTGTGCTAATGACTACTACAGATAATTAAACATGAATTGTGTGCTAATGACTACTAGAGATAAGGATTTCGAACACAAAAATGAAATTCCAATCATAACATTTCAAAAAGATGTCTGTGATATCCTTTCTTAAATGAAGACAAACTAGGCTTCTGTTTAAGATAATCAGGGATATTGTTCCATAGCTTACTACCTGAATAAACCAAGGATGACATGAATAAGTCTATCCTGGGGCGGGAATAAATAGAATACTTTTACCTCGAATAACTCTGATAACAAATTTATCATACAGATAGGATGGCGTAAGATTATTCATAATCTTGTACATGAATACGACTTTATTGAAATGGCATTTCTGATTTAATGGTAAAATATTGAGTTTTTTGTAATCTTCATTTTGCAAAGATGATTTCAGGAGTATTAATTTCATGGAGCGTCTGTAAATACTCTCAAGTCGTTTTAAGCAGTTTTTACTCGCCAGGTCCCAACATGTTGAAGCATAATCAATATCTGGTTGTATGTATCCATAAAAGAACAACTTTCGAGTGTGCTCATCAAGGAAATGCTTTATTCTATTGAGCTGAAATATCTTTTGGGATAATTTCTTTGACAATATTGAAATATGGTGGAGAGAGAGAGAGAGAGAGAGAGAGAGAGAGAGAGAGAGAGAAGAGAGAGCCAATCTCAGTATCTGATAATGGCCATGATTTCGAGAGCTCACAGAACTCCAGTTGTCTTTCTTGGTAGTTAACCCTCCCCCCCCCCTCTCCTACCCTCCTCCTCCCTCCCAAAGAAAGATCCCTAAGTGGCGCCAAACCGTGGCGACATCTAGACAAAAACAAGAGAGAACGAAACGCGCATTATCCCTGATAGCATTCCAACCTGACAGAATTCCAGTCGTCTTAGCGGTTAACTCCACGTCCCTACCCCCTCCTCCCAAATCAAGATCTCCCAAGTGGCGCTAAACCATGGCGACATCTAGAAGAAAGATTACTGATAACAAATAACAACAACAAAAGACAGACAAACACAGTATGGTTGATAGTACTCACGATATTCAGAACTCACACACAAGACTTCACCCACTTCTCTCAACATTCACCACCACCCCCACCACCACCACCACCACCCACCATTACCACCATCACCACCTCCAATACCACCCACCACCACCACACCACCACCCTCCAAAACCCACCACCACCACACCACCCACCACCACCACACCACCCCCACCACCACCACCACCTCCAACACCCATCCACCACCCCACCCACCCACCACCATCACCCACCACCACCACCCACCACCTCCAATACCCACCCACCACCACCACCCACCACCACCACCCCACCACCACCACCCACCACCCCCAAACCCACCCACCACCACACCCACCACCACCACCCACCACCTCCAATACCCCCACCCACCACCACCCACCACCACCACCACCACCACCCAACACCCCCCACCCCACCAACCACCACCACCCCACCACCACCTCCAACACCACCCACCCCACCTACCACCACCACCACCACCACCCCCACCACCACCTACCACCACCACCCACCACCACCCCAAAACCCACCCACCACCACCACACCACCACCACCACCACCACCACCTACCAGCACCACCCACCCCACCTACCACACCACACCGACCCCACCACCTCCAACACCACCCACCACCACCACCACCACCACCTACCACACACCAACCACCACCACCAACCACTACCACCACCACACCCCAACCTCCAACACCCCACACCACCACCTACCACCACCACCAACACCACCACCACCTCCAATACCCACCCACCACCACCTAACCACCACCACCACCACCACCACCTCCAACACCTACCCACCACCTCCAACACCCACCACCACCTCCAACACCTACCCACCACCACCTCCACCACCACCCACACACCACCTCCAACACCTACCCACCACCTCCAACACCCACCACCACCCCAACACCTACCCACCACCACCACACACCACCACCTCCAACACACCACCACCACCTCCAACACCTACCCACCACCACCTACCACCACCACCACCACCACCACCTCCCACCACCCACCACCACCTCCAACACCTACCCACCACCACCTCCAACACCCACCACCACCTCCAACACCACCCACCACCACCTCCAACACCTACCCACCACCACCTCCAACACCCACCACCACCACCTCCAACACCCCCACCACCACTTCAACACCCCCCCACCACCACCACACCCTCCACAAAACGAAATAATCATCCACCACCCCCCCACTCACCACCACCACCACCACCTCTCCCCCTCCCCCCCACACACCCACCACAACCACCCACCACCACCTCTTCACCCTCCCCCCCCCCCCCAACAACCCCCCCCCCCCTACCCCCACCCCCCCGGCCCTACCCCCCCCCCCAAAAAAAAAAAAAGAGTGGGGTAGCGCCAGGCCGTGGTGGGCGACCCAGGGGTCTAGGCGCAGTATCTCTGGTAGTGGTCGTGGTTGCCGCTGGTGACGGGGTTCCAGCCTCCCTGTATCGCCGTGTCGCTCATGACGTAGCAGGCCAGGTCGAAGGGCCGGTAGTCGATGGAGCGGCAGTTGTTGCTGATGCACAGGTCCCAGCAGCCCTGCTCGTTCAGCCCCATCTGGGAGGTGATGATGGTGCCCAGGATGTTGCCCTGGTAGTAGAAGGCGAAGCCTGTGCCCAGGTCGCTCATGGGACAGTCTGTGAAGAACCAACCACACCACACACACACAACACACACACACACACACACACACAATAATAATAATACTACTAAACTACTACTAAGAAGAAGAAGAAGAAGAAGAAAAGAAGAAGAAGAAGAAGAAGAAGAAGAAGAAAAGAAGAAGAAGAAGAAGAAGAAGAAGAAAAGAAGAAGAAAATATAATAATAATAATAATAATAATAATAATAAATATAAAAAAGAAATTTGTATAGCGCTATATCTTGCAAAGACAAATCAGAGCGCTTGCATTCAACATA
>CM054138.1:76128370-76133370 GCA_028751875.1 Rapana venosa | reverse complement strand
CACACACACACACACACACACACACACACACACACACACAACACACACACACACACACACACACACACACACACACACACACACACACACACACACATACACACACACACACACACACACACACACACACACACACACAACACACACACACACACACAACACACACACACACACACACACACACACACACACACACACACACACACACACACACACACACACACACACACACACATGATAGAACATGATCACCCCCTCTCTTCCCGAAGTTGGAATGCGGCTACATTCATGGTTGGGGTGGGAAGGGTGGGAGAGCGCACACACACACTGTTCCGCTTTTCGTAAGAGTAGGCCATTGTGTGCCGGTGGGAACAGATGACAGAATTTGCAAAACCGCATACACACGAGGACTACATGTAAAAAAAAAGCCCATAAGTGCTTATTCCATTATCCTCGATATAAAAGAATATTTTAAAATTTAATTTAAAAAAACCACATACACACACACACACCGCCAACACACACACACACACACACACACACTCTCTCTCTCTCTCTCTCTCTCTCTCTCTCTCTCTCTCTCTCTCTCTCTCTCTGTGTGTTTTGTTGTGCGTGCATGTGTGTGTGCGCGCGCACGTGTGTGTAATGTGTGTCTGCACACGCGCGCGCGTCTGGTGTATGTGTGTGTGTGTGTGTGTGCATGTGCGCGCGAGCGCGCGTGCGAGTGCGTGCATGCGATACGTACCAAGGATGCAGATGTTCGTAGAGACAGAATAGTAATAGCCAGGTTGACAGTTACACTGGCCCTCGTAACACACGGTGAAGATACCGCCCTCAGAGCAGGTTTCGGCTGTTGAGCAGGGCAACCCTATCCACTCTGATGCCACAACACACAGACAGAGAGACAGACAGACAACATGCAGCAGCAGCAGCAGCTGTAAGGAGGATAGCGATGATAAAGGTAAAGGTAAAGGAGTCCCATAACCTATAAGGTCGTAGGGGGAGCGAGGCGTCAGAGACCTCACTTCTCTAGGGCCAGCATATTGAGGGTGGCACCCATCTCCTCTCCCTCGCTGCTTTACCTTCCCTGACCCTAAAGAGGGCAGGTACCCATTTACAGCTGGGTGAACTGGGGGAACTGTACTGAAGCCAAGGCGCGCAAACGGTCACCCATCCAACTGGTAACCACGCTCGACGCTGCTTAACTTGGCTGGGGGAAAGCGAGTGCTCCGACCACTGAGCTATCCCGTCCCGATGATGCAGGGACTTTATAATTATAGAGCTGGTGAATCTTGTCAAGGAAACACATCGAAGCGCTTGCGTTCAAGCCATTTACCACGCATGCAGTAAGGTAGTGATGATGATGATGATGATGATGATGATGATGATGATGAAGAAGAAGATGAAGAAGAGAGAAGAAGAAGAAGAAGAAGAAGAAGAAGAAGAAGAGAAGAAGAAGAGAGAGAGGAGGAGGAGGAGAAGGGGGAGGACGACGGTGATGGTGGTGGTGGTGGTGATGATGAGGAAGAAGAGGAGGGAAAGGAAGAGGGGAGAATAAAGAGGATGAGGAGAAGGATGGTGGTGGAGGTGATGATGATGACGAGGAGGAGGAGGAGGGTGACGAAGAGGAGGAGAACTCGATGAGGATGACAATGACGACGACTTTTTGAATCTGTCTTTTCCTTCTTCTCAACATGATGATGATGATGATGATGATGATGATGATGATGATGATGATGATGATGATGATGATGATGATGATGATGATGATGATGATGATGATGATGATGATGCATCATCATCATCATCATCATCATCATCATCATCATCATGTCATCCTTTTTCTTCTTCTCCTCCTCTTCCTCGTCATTATTATCGGTGGTGGTGGTGGTGGTGGTGGTGGTGGTGGTGGTGGTGTGGGTGGTGGTGGTGGTGGTGTGTGGTGAGTGGTAATTATTATTATAGTAATATATTAATCTATACGTAGTAGTAGTAGTAGTAGTAGTATAGTAAATAGTAGTAGTAGTAGTAGTAGTAGTAGTAGTAGTAGTAGTAAGTTTATTGTTAATAGTAATATCTAACTATCTCTCTCTCTCTCTCTCTCTCTCTCTCTCTCTATATATATATATATATATATATATATATATATATATATATATATATATATATATATATATATATATATATATATTTTGGTGTGTGTGTGTGTGTGTGTGTGTGTGTGGTGTGTGTGGTGTGTGTGTGTGTGAGCAGCAGCAGCAGTGTCATTTCTATTATTAAAGCTATTATTCCCATTAGTATTGCTATTATTATTCTCATCATCATTATTATACTTATCATTCTTGTTGTTGTTATTTTGTATTCCACCTCTCTGTCTGTCTGTCTGTCTGTCTATCTGTCTGTCTGTCCTCTGTCTCTCTTTCTCTCTCTCTTTTCTCTTCTCTCTCTCTCTCTCTCTCTCTCTGTCTATCTCTGTCTCTCTCTTTCTATCTGTCTGTCTCTGTCTCTCTTTCTTTCTCTCTCTCGTGTCTATCTCTGTCTCTCTCTTTCTATCTGTCTCTGTCTCTCTTTCTTTCTCTCTCTCTGTCTATTCTGCTCTCTCTTTCTATCTTCTTCTCTCTCTCTTCTCTCTGTCTCTCCTCTCTCTCTCTCTCTCTCTCTCTCTCTCTCTCATCTCACACACACTCACTCACTCACTCACTCACTCACCGACAACAGCCGGAGATCCTTCCACTCCCCCGCTCGTCTCCGCCTCCCCCACGTACGTCACAGCCCCCACACTACCCTCACTGGCGCTGGATGACGTCACATTGACGGAGTAACTCCGGCATAGTGACGTCATGGAAATCTCTGGTGACGTCACAGTGAAGCTGACGCAATCGGGATGAGGCATGCAGAGTCTGGCGCAGGATATGACCGAGGAAACGTTGGCTTCGAATGTTACGTCGGAGGTGAAGAGGAGATCTGAACAGTCCTTCTGTAGCTTGAAGCGTTCCACGGTGAACGCGTTGATGCAGTCCCAGTTGGTGAATGCGATGAGGAGACTGAGTATGAATTTCATCATTCTTAACTTGTTGTGAGAAAGAACACCGGGAAAAAAAAGATTTCCCAATAAGGATCTCCCAAAAAGGGGGGAGGGAAAAAAAAAAGGTATATATGTTTTGGTTTACTTTGTAACTTTTGCAAGTGTACTATCTTTGTGCTACTTAGTGACAATTAAAACCTAACGAATGTGTCGGAGAGAGTTTTATACTAAACAAAAACAGCCAGGACTTGTGTACACAATTTCAAAGATAGAGTTCGGTGATTTTTTTTTTTTTGTAACCCTGTTTTCTTTTTTAAATTCCTAGAATTTTACACCCCCACCCCAAAATTCCAATTTACTATTTTTTAATGTACTAAAAGCCCAAAACAGTTTGAAGACAATAAAAATGTTTTGACTGATTGTACAATATTTATTGGTTTTCAGTTGTTTTTTAGAGTCTTTTTTTTGTTAGATTTTGAAAGAGAGGGTGTTTTCGGCAGCAAATCTGAGATGATCGTGTATCTTTCCCCAAGAATGTTGTAGCTTTTCCTTTTCCCAAAGAATAGTCGAGGTGGTTGTAAGAGTTAACTTCCAAATGTTATGTTGAAGAAAAAAAAACCCACTAATTCCCACACAAGTTGCCACTGATATCTTCCGATTCTTTCTCAAAATATATCGTCAAATATGCAGATATCACTTGTACTTTTTGAGAGAGAAAAAAAATGCCTCAGTAAAGATACATAGGTCAAGGTCCTTTTTTTTTTCTTTTAGAAGAACTGCTTCCTCAATCTTATTTTGTATGCAGACAATATCAAAACACACGACCTCAAAAAATACTGATACAACAGTGTATAAAATTCCACCTCCCAAAAACCGTCTAGGAACAAGGCAGTGGTATCAACTTACAGTCTGGACAAAGAGAGCCGTGAACAAAACGGGTGAAGGCAATGTATATATATACATAAGAACACACACGCGCGCGCGCGCGCGCCACACACACACACACACACACACACACACACACAAACACACACACACACACAAACACACACACACACACACACACACACACACACACACACACACAAACACACACACACACACAAACACACACACACACACACACACACACACACACACACACACACACACACACACACACACACACACACACACACACACACACACACACCCCTCTCTACGTCTTCAGTTAATCAATCAGTTCACTTGGAAACACCTAACAATGTTAACATGCTGGTTCTCTGGGCTTCCTTACCGTAATGGGAGGAGGGAAGGGGTCTGGGGGGGGGGGGGGGTGAGGGGTGGGTGGGGGGCTGAAGTGGGTGAGGGGTGGGTGGGGGCTGAAGTGGGTGAGGGGGGGGTGGGGGGCTGAAGTGGGTGAGGGGTGGGTGGGGGGCTGAAGTGGGTGAGGGGTGGGTGGGGGCTGAAGTGGGTGAGGGGGGGGGTGGGGGGCTGAAGTGGGTGAGGGGGGGGTGTGGGGGGCTGAAGTGGGTGAGGGGGGGGTGGGTCTAAAGGTTTCATCTCTGCGCTGTGGTACCGTGGATGTATTGTAAGTTCTAGAGGGAAATGTTGCCATTGTGACGGTGCACGTGCAATCCGTTTACACACACACACGCACTCGCACATGCGCGCTCACGCTCGCATACACACACACACGCCCATGCACGCGCGCACACACGCGTGCATGCATGCGCGCACACACACACACATTTCTTATTTTACGCATGTATGAGGACATGCTCACTGTCTGTCTGTCTGTCTGTCTGTCTGTCTCCTCTCTCTCTCTCTCTCTCTCTCTCACTCTCTCTCTCTCTCTCTCTCTCTCTCTCTCTCTCTCTCTCTCCTCTCTCTCTCTCGCTCTCTCTCTCTCTCTTCCAACAGGCAGAACGGGTTTTTAACATGTGCACAACAAGATGATCTACATACGTTCGCACACGGAACGTCGGTTTATAGT
>CM054138.1:76110870-76120870 GCA_028751875.1 Rapana venosa | reverse complement strand
TTTTCTCTTGATTTTGCACAGGAGCTATTTCTACATAATTATGTCATCTTGTAGTTGGAAACTCTCCCTCATTGTCTCTGTCTGTCTGTCTGTCTATCTGTCTGTCTGTCTGTCTCTGTCTCTGTCTCTCTCTCTCTGTCTCTCTCTGTCTCTCTCTCTCTCTGTCTCATCTCCTCCTCATCTCTCTCTCTCTCTCTCATCTCTCCTCTCTCTCTCTCTTCTCTCTCTCTCTCGTCATCATCTTCATCGCTGTCGTTTTTATTATCACCATCATCATCGTCGGCACTGCCATCGTCATCACAACCCCGCATAGTAGAACATCATTATCTCCTCTACTACTACGACGACGACGACGATGACTACTACTACTACTACTACTACTACTACTACTACTACTACTACTACTACTACTACTACTACTACTACTACTACTACTTCTACTACTACTACTACTACTACTACTACTACTACTACTACTACTTCTACTACTACTACTACTACTACTACTACTTCTACTACTACTACTACTACTACTACTACTACTACTACTACTACTACATTGGCGTCGATGACAGCGACGACATTTCTACCTTCTTGTTCTTGATGTATTTGTATATTCTTGGTGTATGTTCTCTTTTGTCGTTTGCTTTACTCTTTTCCTTTCCATTTTTTTTTCTTTCAAACATATTGCTTTGCCTTGGTGTTTATACTTTTTTTTCCTTTTTGAGGGCTGGATGAAAAAAAGTCATTGTATTTAATCTATTACCCTCTTTGAAATAAAATTTCGTATTTCGAATCCCCCCCCCTCCCTCCCCCACTCCCTCCTCAGCCTTGGCGCCAGTCTTCCAGCTGTGACTTTCTGAAAAAGGATGATGCCATAGTAAAGTGTTGGTTTTTAAGCTGATGGTGAAGAACGCTCTAGGTTAAGACCATTAATTTTGGCTTCAAATCAAGCCAATGTAAAGGGTACAGGTGTCCCGTAACCTATGTGGTCGTAGGGGAGCACGGCACCAGAGACCTCACTTCTTCAGGGGCCAGCATATTGAGGGCGGCGCCCATCTCCTCTCCTTCGCTGCTTTACCTTCCCTGACCCTAAAGAGGCAGGTACCCATTTACAGCTGGGTGAACTGGGAAACTGCAATGAAGCCGAGGCACACAAACGGTCACCCATCCAATTAGTAGCCACGCTCGATGCTGCTTGATATTGGCTGGGGGAAAGCGAGTGCTCTGACCACTAAGCTATCCCGTCCTCATACACACATGCAGAAGATCAAATACGCTCTTGAAAGATCATATCATTTATGTTAGGGTTGTGAGACTAAGAACTGGACACTGCAGACTCAGACATCACATGTTCATCTGGTTTCCACATTGGTGATTCTGAGGCGTGCCCCTGTGGCATTTCTCCCATGACAGTGGAAGAACACTTCCTCCAGACCTATCCAACAAACACACCAAAACCTGAGGGCCAATATCTGGCCTACTGACCTGTCGATGAGGGACAACCTCTTCGGACCCATGGAGGGAGGGCCTTCAGCGAACCACGGCAGCATGTGTCAGGGCCTCCAGAATTGCTGGTTGAGCGTTCAATAAAGAAGATGTTAACGTTCAGCGAGTTACGAAAACATGAATATGCCCAGCATGCATCCTGTACAAACAAAAGAACCTGCACCAAAAGTTGGAACGTGTCGGCTGAGGCCAGCAGGCAGACCTCCAGCAGAGCTACAAGCACAGGAGAAGACCAGGCACTGCACACCCCACCCAATAAAAGGAAACAGAGGGAGAGAAGAAGAAAGAAGCAGATTATGTGCCAGTCGTCTTTGTTCAGCAAGCACAAAGGGTTCAAGTGCTGAAAGCAGGTCTGCACGTGAAATGACCTGTAAAATCGTGGTAAGCAGCCGGATCTGGGTTGTTGTTGTTGTTGTTTTGTTGTTGTTGTTGTTGTTGTTGTTTTGTTTTTTGTTGTTGTTGGTTTTTTTTGGGGATCCTTCCTCTGCCAGAGCTTCCAGTTTCACCAATGATGAAAATTTTGCATATGCGACCACCCCCCCCCCCCCCCCCCCCCTTGCCCCCCTCCGTTTAGATAGCTGCATTCCGACTTCGGGGATGGTGTCTAAACACGACACCCCACCCAACATGCATGCGGTTTTTTGTTGTTGTTTTAATCTTGTCATCCATTCCTACCAGTTTGTTTTGGTTTTTTGTTGTTTCTTGCTGCTGTTGTTGTTGTTGTTGCCATCCGTTCTTACCAACACGAATGGCCTACCCTTCCGAAAGGCAGAACGGGTTTTAACGTGTGCGAAAGATGTTCTGCATGCGTTCGCACACAAGGGCCTCATTTTATTATAGTCACATCCCAAGGACATTCGGGGTGGGGTGGGGGGGGGGGGTGGAGTCAGTGCTGATGTCAACAGGGTAGGGAACAAACCCTTGAACAACAGGCTCTTGGAGGTGGCTTGAACCTTGGCCTCTCCATCCCCCGGGCCGTCAAATAGCCAACAACGCCCCCAGCTCCAGGGCATATGAAATACTGACAAAGCGGGCTAGTACAGTGTAGGCTATGTGTGCCCTGGTCGCTGCTGTCAACACCAGCCTCAGGTGCCGTTTGTTTCTGTTGCCCTAGAGGCCTGTGGAACTGGGGCCAGGGAATGGTATAGATCTGTTTGTGGACTGAATACTTGATGACCCTTGGTCATGCATGACTCTGAAATAATGAATTCACTTGACGGCGCTGCCTGTGAGGACTGGACTGTACCTTGCCTTGCTTTTCCTTGCTCCCATAATTATATGTGTGTGTGTGTGTGTGTGTGGCTTGTAATGAAGAAAACATGCATCACATGTGTGCAGGTACACAGGACTTTTGCATGCACAGGTACGTATGTAAATAAGCTATCAAGAAAACAAGAGTGTATGCATACACACACACACACACACTCGCGCGCGCGCGCGCGCGCGCAGACGTAGGCTGTATACGTGCATACACAATCATGGTGCGTGCGCGAACATACACACACGCGTGCGCGCGCGCGCGCACACCCACACATACACACCTACTTTACTTCATGACCTCAGTCCAGTATAGCTGATCAGAACGCTATATCATTCCTAGTGTTGACTTTGGTCAAGGATTAAGGGGGTGGGGGTGGGGGTGGGGGGGTTGGAAAACATGTCCGCCCTTTGATCTTTGATGTCGGCCACACATCACCAGCACGTAAACACCTAATCCCAACTTCTTATGCCAGACAGCACTGTCGCTGATGCCGTCTCCAATCATTTCTTTTTTTGTAAAGTGCGACCGTGAGACTGTAATAGTTTTACTTTCCGACTAATTTGCAGTTGTACAGGTTCCGCTTTTAGCATAGTGTTCAATTGTTCTGTGCTTTTGTTCTTTTTGCGTTTCTTTGCCATGTTTTTGCAACATATTGTTTGTATTGTTTGGAATAGACATACACAAAATCTTTAATAACCAACACTTATCTCTTTGCTTTCAAGCCCTCATTTCATCACTCCTACTCCACCTCACGTCTGATATCACTTTAAGTGAACAGACGTAAAATCGAAGACACACGTAGACATTCACCCAAGATGTTAAACTCTTAATAGAACCTCCTTTAAACCACCCCCCCCCCCCCCCATCCCACCCATCCACTCTCCCTCTGCCAGTCAGGGGGGACGGGATAGCCTAGTGGTTAGAACATTGCGCTCGCAATCTGACGACCCGGGTTCGATTCCCGCTCAAGGGGATATTTTCCTCTGGAGTTAACATCAGTGCAGACTCCACTCTCCCCAAAAGTCCTTCGGATGAGACTATAAACCGAGGTCCCGTGTACGAACGCACGCAGAACATCTTGCGCACACGTTAAACCCTGTTCCGCTTTTCGTAAGAGTAGGCCATTGTGTGCTGGTGGGAACAGATGACAGAATTTACAAAACCGCATACACACGGGGACTGGATGTAAAAAAAAGCGCATGAGTGCTTATTCCATTATCCTCGATATATAAAAAAAATTAAATTAAAATTTTTTTTTAAGTCTTGGAGCTGTGAATTGGTGGAACAATTGAATTCAGATACTTGATCATCTCAGAAACAGAGAAGTTCATGGACAAGCAACTTTCATGAACAAAGAAGACAATGTCGCCACATCAAGGCGGGGTCTGGCGTGTAAGGTGATGATATGATCCTGTGGTGTTTGTGTTGTTCTGTGTTGTGTTGTGTTGTGTTGTGTTGTGGTGTGGTGTGCTGTGATGTGTTGTTCTGCACAGTTGTGTTTTGTGTTGTGTTTGTACTGTGGTGTGCTGTGATGTGATGTATTGTTTCGCACAGTATTGTTTTGTGTTGTATTATGCTGTATTGTATCGCATTACATTGTATGTGTATTGTACTGTATTGTATCTTATTGTATTGTATTGTTTTTGTGTTGTATTGCATTGCTTTGTGTTGTATTGTATTGTATTGCATTGCATTGTTTTGCATTTATTGTCCCTCGTTGCATTATACTGCACCGTAATTATTGTACAGTAGTATATTGTACTGTGTTGTATTACATCGTATTTGTACTGTATTGTGTTTCTAATTCTGCATTATTGTATTGTATTGTATTGTACTATTACTACTTTTCAGTCACAGCTCATTCCTCTGCGTGAAATTCAGACAGCTACCCGAGAGAGAGAGAGAGAGAGAGAGAGAGAGAGAGAGAGAGAGAGAGAGAGAGAGAGAGAGAGAGAGAGAGAGAGAAGAGAGAGAGAGAGACAGACAGACAGACAGACAGACAGACAGACAGACAGACAGACAGACCAGACAGACAGACAGACAGACAGACAGAGACAGTGAGGTGGAGACAGAGACAGAGTTATATTGGAATGTTTATGATTAAACAAAGTAATATCAATCATAGCTTTTCTTCGTGTTTTTATAATCATTCTTATCAATGCATGTGCCTGTAATTGCCCTTCAAGGGATAATTACAGTGTTTTGAATTCAACTGAACTGAACTGAACTGAATTGGAGGAAGCCCAAGAAAACCAGGCCATGCTGAGGACTCTGTGGATTTATTAACCCCCCCCCCCCCCCCCCCCCCCCCCCCCCGTCCCCTCCCCTCCCCCCAGATAACAAATTTGCCAGTGACAGCTATCTTCAAGCTGCGAGGTTATTGTTTTTTGTTTTGTTTTGCTTTGTGGCTTTTTTACGTGTGTTAAGTTATGTTGCCTATGAACCTTGCTTAACTGTATTTAGTTTGGGGTTGGGGGGGTTTTTGACACGATCTATGTGCGTGATAAAAGTTTCATTTTATTTTATGGGTAATATTACCTCCCTTCATAGGCTATCATAAACAGTTCGATTCCTTTTCCTTGTTTGAAACTGCTCAAAAGTCCAGAGAAAAAAAGGTTGCATATAAAGTGGAAATGAAAAGTCTAGGAAAAAAGTTTGTATCTAATGGAAATGAAGCAGCAGTTTTCATATGATCATTGTAGACACTGCTGTTTACCGGTATAAACAGAAGGATGTGGCGAAACTGAATGTTTTGGAATTCGATTTTTAAAAATAATTTTCCGAACTGATATAGGAAAATACGCCTTGAAATTTTGGAATGGTTAGGGCTGTTTTGATGATACGATGTAAGACTTCGGACCCAGCAGTATCAGCTCAAAATGAGAATTTTTTCTATTTCTACGGCGAGCACCTTCCTCCCCCCTCCCCTCCAATAATAATAATAATAATAATAATAATGTATGGAATTTATATAGCGTTGAATCTTGTAAAGCAACAAATCAAAGCGCTCAGATGACTTTTTTTTAATTTCTTTTTTATATCGAGGATAATGGAATAAGCACTCATGTGCTTTTTTACATCCAGTCCCTGTGTGTATGCGGTTTTGTAAATTTTGTCATCTGTTCCCACAGGCACACAATGGCCTACTCTTTCGAAAAGCGGAACAGGATTTAACGTGTGCGCAAGATGTTCTGCATGCGTTCGCACACAGGGCCTCGGTTTATAGTCTCATCCGAAGGACTTTATAATAACTATTTATCCTCTTAGCTTTCCAGATGTGTGGTCTCTCTTCCCGTATATTCGTGCCTTTTGTCATAAAATGTTATACATTTCTTATTTAGGTGTGGCGGAAGACAGGGCCAGGTGTTAATGCCAGGGAGGAGGTGACAGGGTCAGGTGTTAATGCCAGGGAGGAGGTGACAGGGCCAGGTGTTAATGCCAGGGAGGAGGTGACAGGGGAAGGAGGAGGGGTCAGGAGGAGGAGGAGGGTGGGATAGGTTACAAGGGGGGGGGGGGGTGTTGGGAGGGGTAAAGGTTTCTTTTGGGGGAGGGATAGGTAGGGTGGGTTTTGTTTGTGGTTTTTGGTTGTTGTGTTGTTGGGTTTTTTTTGGCGGGGGGGGGGGGGGGGGGGGGGGGGGAGACATCCAAACAAAATTCAAAGACTGTATGGAAGACAAGGAGGCAAAGGAGTCCCATAACCTATAAGGTCGTAGGGGAGCGAGGCGTCAGAGACCTCACTTCTCTAGGGGCCAGCATATTGAGGGCGGCGCCCATCTCCTCTCCCTCGCTGCTTTCCCTTCCCTGACCCTAAAGAGGGCAGGTACCCATTTACAGCTGGGGGAACTGGGGGAACTGTACTGAAGCCAAGGCGCGCAAACGGTCACCCATCCAACTGGTAACCACGCTCGACGCTGCTTAACTTGGCTGGGGGAAAGCGAGTGCTCCGACCACTGAGCTATCCCGTCCCCTCGTATGGAAGACAATCAATCAAATATCAAATAATAAACGTTAGAAGTATAATAATGAAAAGAGAATAGGTCCTAAGATGGATCCCTGTGGTACTCCACAATGAGGAGGAAAATTAGGCGGATAGAATAGATTAGGGGAGGGGGTAGGGAAAAGGGAGGGGGTAGGTAGGTTTTCCTTCTCACGTTGCTGGTGTCACTTCAGCTGTGTGTTAACGAGCTGGACTTTGCGAGGTTCACCCAAGTGAGCCAGCCACCCCTCTGTGAAACGACGAGCGAGGATGAAGAGGCTGAGGGAATGTCAGCTTTCTTCCTCCTTGTCTGCCTTCAGTTTTGTCAACAGGAACTGACCCTCACTAACTCTCTTATTCCGGTGAGCGAGAGCTTTGCTGTAACACGTATCGTATCCACACGAGTCCGTTTCAGCGACTATCGATCACCGTCTAACAGGTTCCTGAGAGTTCGATCCGTGTTTTTTAGAAGATCGATCTGAGCTTGAGATGCTGTGGTTTGCCAAGACTCAACACTGCGCAAAAGCCATGCATGCGGTCATGTGTGCGTAACAGGCATGGCGTGTGAGAACATGACAGTTAGTCGAAAAAGTGCAATGCAGCCGGGTATTGCATTGCACCACTGGCAATTGGTTCAATCTCTCTGAAACCGGGTGGCTATACACCACCCTCATTAGTTCAATCTTCAAGCTGGATGGCAATACATCATCACCCGCACACAAAGGGAGACGGAATAGCTGTGGTTTAGACAAATTTACGTCGCAATCTGGGACGGCCGGGTTGATTTCCCGTTTCAAGTGGTAATATTTTCCCTGGAAAACATCAGTGCCAACTCCACTATCTCCAAAAAGTCCTTCGATGTGACTTAAACCAGAGAACCCGTGTGCAAACACCGACAGAAACCATCTTAGTGCACACGCTAAATCCCCATTCCGCTTCGTAAAGAGGCAATGTGTGCGGTGGGAAACAGAGACAGAATTCAAACCGCCTCCCGGCCAGTGCTGTAAAAAAACAAAGGCCTTAATCCATTATCCTCGATATAAAAGAATTAATAAATAAATAAGTAGAAGTGTGTGTGTGTGTGCATGGAAGGGGATGGTGATGGACTTGAATGCTTAATTTGAATTTGTGAAATTGAGCGAATCCACAGCTCTAAATTCAATACAAGGTGACGGCTAGCTCGGTGGTCAGAGCACTCGCTTTCCATTAGCGTACCAAAGTTAAGCAGCATCGAGCGTGGTTACCAATTGAATGGGTGACTGTTTGTGCGTCTTGGCTTCAGTACAGTCCCCCAGTTCACCCAGCAGTAAATGAGTACCTGCCTCTTTAGGGTCAGGGAAGGTAAAGCAGCGAGAGAGAGGAGATAGGCGCCGCCCTCAATATGCTGGCCCCTGGAGAAGCTGAGGTCTTTGATGCCTCACTCCCCCACGACCACTTAGGTTATGGGACACCTTTATATTCAATACACAGGGACGAGATCGAGATAGCTCAGTGGTCAGAACACTCGCATTCCCCAAGCTAAGGTTAAGCAGTATGGAGCGTGGTTACCAAGTGGATGGGTGACCGTTTGGCTTCAGTACAGTCCCCCAGTTCACCCAGCTGTCAATGGGTACCTGCCTTCTTTAGGGTCAGGGAAGGTAAAGCAGCGAGAGAGAGGAGATGGGCGCCACCCTCAATATGCTGGCCCCTGGAGAAGCTGAGGTCTCTGACGCCTCACTCCCCAACGACCACATAGGTTATGGGACATCGACATCTTTACCTTTTTAACTTTTATATTGAACATGGCCTTTGTAGTCGGTCAGGCTATAAACAACAATGAAACAGTTTTCTTTATTATAAGTTGTTCACGGTTTTTATTTATTTTCTTTCTTTTAAAAAAACCACACAACTGTTCCCGTTTTGTTTGCATTTTCGTTTTCTCTTGACTGGGGGAGGGTTTATTGGTTGTTGTTTTTTAAGAGGTAGAGGGTTGTGGGTTCGTTAGGGGGTTTTTTCTTTTATAGGCGGGTTGAGAGTGTGGAATGGGGCAGAAGGTGAGTGTGGTCATTTTTATCTCTTAGTTTTGTTTCCTATTAATTTATTTTCATTTTGTTTAACCATTTGGGACAAATGATACAGAATGGAGTAGGTATAACACTTAGAAGGGGAACAAAGAAAAAAATTGACGAGATTAATGAATTATTCTTACAGAGGAAGTACCAAAACTAACACCCCCCCCCCCCCCCCAAGAATTTTTTAAAAACCCGAATAAAAGCAAAAACACAAACGACAATCCACAAAATCAATATTGGAACAACCCTTCCAACCACCACCATTTTGTTTTCACAAGTTCTCATGAAGAACACGTTAGGAAAAACAAGGTGCATGTAGGAGGACCCCTCAACACTTGGCATCACAGAGAATGGGAGAGTTCCACCAAAAACACGCTGAAGCCCTGGGATCCCACTTCAATGCTGCGTGGCCCAGAACAGTCGAGAGAAGCAAGCTTCCGTTGCTGCTGTCAGTGTCCAAGGGCAGAATGGGCTAGGCTGTCACAAGTAGCAGCTAATGATGAAGTTAGGCCTGAAGCTTCTTCTGTTGTCTGAGGCATACAGCAATATCCATGTTTCAGAAAATCCATGTATTGCACAGCTTTGTTTTTATTTGTTTGTTTTTTGGTTGGTTTTTTTGTTGTTTGTTTGTTGTCGGTTTTTTTGTGTTTTTTTGGGGGGAGGGTTGGGGGGAGGGTCTCTGTATAATGTTTTTCCCAATGGAACACAAAGGTGACATCAGAGAAATTGTTCCTATGTTAGGAATAAACTGCAGTGCATGTGTTTTATTTGTAAGCCACTCTAAGTCACGGCAGATTTCTTTGCCTGAAATTCAGGCTGCTCTCCCAGGGGAGAGCGTGTCACCACAAGAGCAGCGCCACCCTTTATTTCTTTTTTTCCTGTCTGCATGTGTAATCGTTTCCGTATCAGAGTAGCTCTTTTCCTTCATAATTTTGCCAGGGACAAATCTCTTATTGCCATGGGTTCCTTAACGTGTGCTGAATGCATGTTGCACACGGGGATCTCAGTTCATCATCTCATCTGAAAGACTAGTACTTGGACCACCACTTAGAGTCTAGTGGTGGGGGGTGGGGAGTTTAGGGCACAAACAGGGATCAAACCTGGACTGCTCACTTTCTAGGCAGGTGTGTTACCTCTAGACACACACACACACACAAATATGCATGCACAAAAGCACATACACACACACACAAACATGCATGC
>CM054138.1:76063370-76105870 GCA_028751875.1 Rapana venosa | reverse complement strand
AAACACATTTTTTTAAAGTTTTGTTCCCAAAGCTTTTTTTTCAGATTGCTGATGAAAACTACTTCAACATTTTATTTTGCTTGATTTTTTGTGTGTTCTTTCAGAATTTGTCAATACCAGACCTGGGATTTTGTGGAAGAAAAAAAAGGAACGAAATTTCTTTGAAAAAGCTTTATAGCGATGAATAAATCCTAACAGAGAGAAGACAAATCAAAACTAGTCTGACACAGACAAAAATACTTAAGCCACAGTGTAGACCCTCTCCTCCCAAACTGAGCAACCAAGAGAGGACCACAGCAAGCAGCCTGCAAGCTTTGTACTGTAATGCACACTGTCATTAATCTGGCTACTCAATAATACTTGGCTTACCAAGCACTGTTGAAAACGATGTTCATACACGTGTTAAAAGCTCAACCTACCATATAACAAAGCTTCTGCACATTTAAAAGGCCTAACCACGATTCTCAGCCAAACTGTTCGCATACTTCATAATTTCGGACATTTTTTTATAAATTCAAATGACTTATTACAGCTTATTATACAATCAACACTTCACATACACATCCTCCTCTTTACATTGCAATAAACTATGAACACCTTTGAAAACTTGCACACACAGAAACTCGCTGCATCCACCACCCACAGGCAAAAAGAGGACATGATTGTGAGCTGTATTGATCAACATGATGACTGGATACAAAAGAATGACGCAGCATGACTATGGACACCTAGCAGACCTTGCCTCCAGCTTAGCAAAGCATCCATGAGCATTATTTTCCAGGGCAGTGATTCGCCAACATTAGACCATTTAGTGAAGACAATGACGACACCTTTCAAACAGAGTGTAGGTCACCACACCATAACAGACCCTGGAGTTTAGACACGGCCCAGCATTCAATCAACAATGACAGGAACAAATCTACAATGAAAACCCATCTGTTATTCATCCGTTCAACATGGTTCAGTGCATGTGCGAAGCAGTGCAAAATACTGTTGTTTCATCTACATTAACTACACTTGGATCTCATGCAGAACAAAAATGACGGCTATCTGGATGTGGCTTCTGTTTCATGGTAGTGGGAAACTCTCAGCTCAGCTGTGATGACAAGATTTGAACGAAAGATAAAAAAACAACAACAAAAAAACAATCTTATCAGAATACAGCTTGTGTCTCAATCGGTGATTTACAGGCAGCTCTTAAAATCATACATGATGAGGACACTGCTTGGTGGGTTTTTTTCATCAGGTGAAGGAGAGAATGTAAACCTTGTGCAAGTTTTCAAACACTTCCACTCCCAAGAGCAGAGAGTGCAGTATCCATTTCCCGTCCAGCTGGACATGGTCTTCATTCAGCAATGGATCAAAACATGACCTCTATGAACACTGCCTTCCAATGATGCCATGCACTGCACTGCACTGCACTGCTATGCCTCTGCAGATTTGAACAGTGTTCCTTAAAGCTAGTAGATACTACTTCTAACAGCTTCAGTGATAATCAGCAAACTTGGTTTTTTTCAAAATAAATCAGATGCATGCAAGCAAATTACTAGTAAGACTTACAATCATTCTTCAAGAGGAAAACCAAGTGTTCATGACAGAAAAAAGATCCCATCTCTACAGCAAGTTTTCACCTACAGTTATAAAAATGTCAGTCTATAATCCAGGGGGCTGTTCATCATTCCTCAAACCTTAACTCAGTGTTTATGCCAGCATAAGATCAGAACAAGTAGTTGCTTACAACAGATTCCTCAAGCCTTAATTCTTTGTTTACGCCAGCATAAGATCAGAACAAATACCTGCTTACAACGGATTCCTCAAGCCTTAATTCTTTGTTTACGCCAGCATAAGATCAGAACAAACCTTTTCTCTCTACAGGTAACGTTGCATCTCCACTGCTCTTGCTACCTGGAATCCTGGAAGCAAAGTCATCAATCACAGACGTTGTCTGTCGTGAGATCCACAAGCCCAGCAGCAGCCACAGCAGCACCACAAGTCACCCAAAGCCTCCACGCTCTCTCATGCTGTCTGTGAGTGCAACCATCACTATCACAGTGCTCCACACCAACAACGTCAAAGGGTTGTTGTCCACTCTGTGCATCTGAAATCTCACAACTGCAGTCTTGCCGATTTTGACGTCGCACTTGAACAAGTTCCTTCCACTGCTGTCTTGTACACTTAAATACAGGTACACACAACATGTCCACTCACAACTGTATACATCCGTTCATGTGTGTGCTTGCTCAACGATGCAATATATACAGACAACAAAGCGCTCTTTTATATCTCCCGTATGAGAATCTGACTTCCTTCGTTGCATGTTTTTTCAGCTTCTGAACAGTCTACTTTCCATAAGCCAGCAACAATAGACATTTTCCCCACCAACTTTAAATATCCCATCCATTTTTTATTGTTCAATGAACTGAATATTCTGCTTTTTATATTCTTATGAAGTAACTAACACCAATAGCATATAACAACCTCAATATGTGGATCTCCAGTTAGAGCAAAGTATTTAGAATTAATGTCAGACATTACAACAAACAACATGATACCTGGGCATGGTTTTGCATTACAAATGACAAATCACAACTATCACGCATCCTCTGCCTTGACCAAAAACCAAACCTAAACAATCAAAACGGCAGACCTAGCTGTAATGAACATGTTGTAGTAGTAGTCGCTCGAAACACGAAAGAATCATACATCTCTTCAGTTTTTCCATGCATCAATGTCTATAACCAGTCACCAACAACCTTTGAACAGCGGTCACTAACCAAGCCCAACCATCAACATTCGATCCAGTGACACACTACATCTTCAGAGTCAGATGAAGTATGTGAACATCACCACGATACTGAAGACAACGTAGGGCCTCCAGGGTCAGTGTGGTTATTGTTTGTTATTCTTCACTTGTCGGTACGTCATCCTTATGGCAGAGAAGACACTCCACAATACAGACTGCTCCTATGGCTGGTAACGTCTTCAATACAAACCATTCACACTAGTTAACAGTCAAAGGATTTTTGCAGATTCATGTATACTGCTTTAGTAAATTCCTAGCCATCTACCTCCTCCCCCACAACCCCTGTTCCCAAAAAAGGAAGAAAAAAAAAGAAGAAAAAATCCCAACCAGCACACGAAACGCTTCTCTGATCCTGGCAGATGTTCTACAGAAACACAAGCTCTCCTGGAATCCAAATCAACACCCTCCACCCCCATCTCACCTATCAACGTCACTGGGTACAGCATGAGCTGCCACACCCAATGACACTTCCTTCCACCCTCAAAAAAACCGAAATCTCTGTCCCCAACCCTTTGTCTAACCTTCCCTTGTCACCACCACTACGACAACCCCTACACTGTTGACCTTGCTAACCATGGCCCTAAAGCAGATGCTCCTAACTGGTGAACTTTTTGCTGAAGTCCACTAGAGAGATGGTGGGTTTCTTGGGCTTGGCCACAGCTTTGGCCGCCGACCTCGCTTTTGCCTGCTCCTGTGCGGCCTGGTTCAGTTTGACGGCCGCGGTCAGACGAGGTCGAAGGTTGGCAGAGGCGGCCATGACCTGCTTGAAGTGATCGGTGTACAGCTGCCCCAGGCGTAGCAGCTTGCTGAGGGCGGTGTCGCTCAGGGACCGGCGGTTGGCGTTGGCAGTGGTGACGGAGGTTTCGTCCAGAAGGAAGGACACCAGGATGGGGACCAGCAGGGCCACCATGGTCACACCTGCCAGGTATGAACATGCCTTCTGTTAGAGAGATGTGACACGTACATACACAGTTCTCAGTCAGTGATGCATCCAGTTCTGTTGTTACAGAGATGTGACAACTGCATAGTCTTCTGTACGTGACATGTCAAGTTCTATTGTTAGAGAAACGAGGCACATACACAGATAGTCATATGTAAGTGATGTGTCAAGTTCTATTGAGAACTCATTGAGGTTGTGCGGAAGCTTAAGCTTCGGCACTCCTCTCCTTCACTGTGACAAATACACTAAGTGATGTTCAACTCAAGGGAAAGTACTCTGGCCTGTAGGGCAATCATTTTTCTAAATACAGTTGCTTTCCTTGACCATCAGCTTGCCTAGTTTGTGTCTGTTGGCTAATTTTTTGTTTGACATGTCAACAAGTGGCAGTGTTATGATTCTTTAAAAAAAAATCTGTTATACAAAAAGTGACATCAGATGGATTCAGCAAGCTTAAGGGAACTTTGGTGAAAAATCATCACATTGCTTCAAGGGGACTAGTTGAACAGTTCAAGGCATGTAAGATACACAGCCCTAGTTTCCAAAACTTTTATTTTTCAGCATTCAGCGACATATTTTGAAAATTTGTAAAAAGTAAATACAGTCACCTTTTGAAAAACTGTGAAACAATCTCAAAAGTAGACATTATAAACTTTTCAAAGATGTATAATGTGTATGTCATTATTATGTTGGGTAAGTCCACTGAATTTTTCAAATATAGCCAAAATCGCGCGTCACCACAAAATAGCGGGATCCATTTCACTGCGACTCCATTGAGTTTAAGAGATGTGACATGTACATAGTCCTATGTCAGTGATATGTTAAGCTGTACCATCAGTCAGTCTTTGTGGAGTGAGAATGATGTGTCAAAAATTGGTGGATCGGTGGTCTAGAGGTAACGCGCCTGTCTAGAATGCGAAAAGTCCGGGTCGGGTGTGTGCATGGTTCGTACCCCGTTTGGGCCCGAAATTTTTCCCCATCCATTAGACCATGAGTGGTGGTCTGGGCGCTAGTCTTTCGGATGAGACGATAAACCGAGGTCCCGTGTGTTACACAAAATTTTCAGCGCACGTAAAAGAACCCACGGCAACAAGAGAGTTGTCCCTGGCAAAATTCTTAGAAAAAAGCCACTCTGATAGGGAAACAAATACAGTTGCAGACCAAAAGAAAAAAAAAAGAAAAAAAAAAAAGGGTGGCACTGTTCTTGTGGCGACACGCCCTCCCTGGGGAGAGCAGCCCGAATTTCACGCAGAGAAATCTCGTGACTTAAAGTGGCATAAAATAAAATAAAAAACTGAGCGCTTTGATTTGTTGCTTTACAAGATTCAGCGCTATATAAATTCCATACATTATTATTATTATTATTATTATTATTAAATATATGAAGAAGCCTCTAAAGTGAAATATCAAATGTGCTCTGTCTAGGGAAATGCATAAATATATAAGCTGCTGTCCTCTCCCCCTTTCTTACTACCAAAATATGACACTGCATGAAATCAGACTGATTTCCCCTCTTGTCAATTCAAATCCCTTTAATTCTGTCTTTGAAGGTTCTGTTCTGTTTAGTTCATTGTTTTCACCACATACAACAATTCCATCTACATTACACCACATCTCCAAAAGTTTCCCTTAATTGCATATGCTAAAGCACTGGTAAAGCCAAGTCAAGTCAAACTATTATTTCCAGACGGCTAGACCATCAGAATCTGTCACCTGATGGTAACCCGTGAGTTTGTGTTCAAGTCAGCAGTGAGGTGTCAGTTTGAAAGAATTTTCCCCTGGGGTCAACGCTGGTTCCGACCCCCCTCCCCTGTCAGTCCTGAGGATGAGACTATAACCTGAGGTCCACCAGCACGAACACACACACAGGTAACACCTTGTGCACCATCAAAACCCAAGTCTTTTCCTGGAAGAGTAGGTCAGCTATGGCAGATGGCAGGGACAACACAAACATACCCAGCATGCAATCTAGGACCTGGAGAGGGATGGGCTCCACCAGGGTCATCTTGCACAAGACACACTGCCTGGACAATTCAATGCAGTGCCTAAACAACTTCTCAAGAAATCAAGGGAGAAGTCACGTCAGTCTACGTCTGTCTCATACGTCCCAAACACAAAAATGTCTTGTTGCCAAAGGTTCTTTCACATGCCCTAACCACAGAGCAAAGTAAAAGGGGGAAAAAGCCCCATCTTTACGTTTATTGTCCTCCGCCAGAGCCACCAGGGTTTCCATCATGCCCAGCTCCTCCAAGGTCAGCTGAAGGTCACTGTCGGAGGGGGGGGAGGTGGCGGCGGCGGTGCTGTGCAGATGCTCCATGATGCGCGGCGCCAGGCTGTGGATGTAGGGCGGCGCCACCTGCCGGTCAGGGTGCTGCAGGATGGAGACGAACGACTGCACACACTTCAGACGAACCTGCAACGACAGGGAGGGAAAGGGTAGCTATTTTACTGTACTGTACTGGACTGCATTGTGCTGTACCGTACTGTGTTGTTTTGCATTGTATTATATTGCATTGTTCTGTTTTATTGTTTGGTATTGTATTGTGTCCTATTGTATTGTGTCCTAATGTATTGTATTGTATTGTATTGTGTTGCATTGTATTGCATTGTATTGTATTCTATACCACTTTCAGCCACTGAAGAGTCTAGATACCTAATATTTTGGCTGCTATCCCAGGGGGGAGCGTGTTGCCACTAGAGCATGCTACCCTATTTTCCCCCTCTTTTTCTGTCTGCATGTGTATTTGTTTCCCTATCACGGTAGATTTTTCTACAGAATTTTACCAGGGACAACTCTCTTGTTGTGTGGATTCTTTTATGATGCGCTAAATGTGTGTCATACATGGGACCTCGGTTTTTCATCTCACCCAAGCGACTAGCAACCAAACCACCACTCAAAGCCTAGCGAAAGGGGGAAAAGCTGGGAATCAAACAGGGATTAAGTTCAAGACCAAATGGGGATCGAAACCTCACTTCTCGCTGTCTAGGCAGGTGCACTACCTCTAGGCCAGTGACCCACCCTCTAGATCACTGATTCACTGCTAAAAAAAATCTGCCAGCAGGTGACGGACTTTTCATGACAGTGGGTGCCCTAGTCTACAGTAGCGTGTAGCCTGATAGTCAGTGCAGACGTCTGTCCTGCGAGCTGTTCTCGCCATGGATACTGATCACATAGTATGGTACAAGCCTACTTTCCTTAATTTTACCAAATGTCTGTCTGTAAATTCGTAGAGAGCAATAGAAAATACACACACAAATTGGCATCCACGCTAAACCCCAGTCTTCAGGAGATTTTCCCTAAATACAAGATGCACCATCTTATACAGCCCAAAATACAAAAAAATGGTATGTCTTATAGTTCACATAACAGGTTTCTACACATCTTTCAGAGCAGGTTTCCAAGTGCCTGCAAGGTAAAGGTAAAAAAGGTAAAGGTGTCCCATAACCTATGCAGTTGTAGGGGAGCGAGGCGTCAGAGACCTCAGCTTCTCTATGGGCCAGCATATTGAGGGCGGCGCCCATCTCTTCTCCTTCACTGCTTTACCTCCCCTGACCCTAAAGAGGGCAGGTACCCATTTACAGCTGGGTGAACTGGGGGACTGTACTGAAGCCAAGCCATGCAAACGGTCACCCATCCACTTGGTAAGCACACTCAAAGCTGGTTAACCTTAGCTTGGGGAAGCGGAGTGCTCGACACTGATATGCAGCCAAGCAAGTGCCTAAAAAAACAACCCCACAGGAAGAAATGGGTCTGACGGATCCTCCGGGCACCTCAGCCTAGACGTCCCAGTCATCCTGAAGCAATGCCCTAGAACACCCCCCAGATGGGTTGGGTGGCCCTCCTGAGCGTGGTGCCAGGATCCGATGAACACCGTCACATCGCACCAACAGTCACCCTGGTCGATGGCCAGGCCGTTCTCCTGCACACATCCACGACACAACACACCATCATACGATCCATGCACATCATCATCCTCACATCACATCACATCACATCATCACAATAACACCATATAGACAGCTAACTCCTCAGTCTCTGACATGCTTGCAGCTGGTTTGCTTGGTTTTGTGCTGCGGTCAAGCCCAGCTGGGACGAGTTAAACCAAGGAAAGCAAAGTTGAATTGTGTCATGATGAGTTGTGTCATATCCCTTCTTCTTATATTCTTTCGTTACAGCAAAATTTATTTATGCGTATATGAGAAATGTTCAAGCAGCTTCATGTAAAGATGCACGAGTAAATATTACTGGTATTAGATATTTAAGTATGCCAAGCTTCTTTTAAGCATTCCTTTTTACTTTCTTCATATCACTGCTACAATACCTTCTTAAACTAATCAGATTAGAATAAATAAAACAGGAAAGCACCAAGTATGTAGGTAAGTAGCTTTTAACTAAGCAAAGAACTCCACATCCTTTTTTACACTGCCAACCCATCAACAGAAAATATAAAGTGACCAGAAGACTGCTAAAGATCATATTTCTACTTTCAAGTGATGCAAGTCTACAAGTCTGAAAAAAAAAAATTCAAAAACCCTACCGGTTAAAAATGATACATATCAACAATACACACAACGTCTTCCCACTCACCTGGCTTCCCATAATGCAACAGAGTGATGACAGCGCTCTGCAGCAGACGCAGCCAATCAGAGGCCACGGATTCCTCCTTCATCATCTCATTGGTGCAGAGCAGTTTGAGGGACTGCAGGCAGGCGGCGATGACGGTGGGGGCCGTGGTCTCTGCCGACCTGGAGGCCAGCTCCCGCACCACGCTGGTCGTCAGGTGGAGGATTGTGGGAAGGATCGTCACCGCCCCTGCACAGCATCGTTGCATCACTGTTTTAGATTTTTGAAACCTGGGAAATGCTAGGCTTTACTTCAGATGTTCGTTGTTTGTTTGCTTTTGTTGCTTGGCTAGAGCTCCCAGGTTCACCAATAATGAGATGTGTATGCGACTATTTTTACCCACCATGGAGGTAGCCACATTCAAACTTTGGAGATCTTTAGATGTTTAAATGCTGAGCCAATGGCTGCATAAGCAAAAATTTCACTATGGGTAAACCTCGAAGCTCTAGCCAAGGAATAAATATGTATATAAAGAGAGATATATATATGTATATTTTTTTTTTTTACCAACTATTTGGATGTACAAATGCAGAGCTATGTTCACCATTACTTAACATTTTAACAGATTGAGCAATGTCCACATCAAGAGCTCCTATTTCTGAGCAATGTCAACACTCTAAATACTATTTTTGGCAGAAGAATCGGCCATCAAGGGCCAGTGGTATGAATGCAATTTTTTTTTTGGGGGGGGGGGGGTCCTCAGCTAGAGCTCTGAGGTTCACCAAAGGTGAGATTTTGCGTACGCAACCATTCTTCCCCACTATGGAGGTAGCTGCATTCCAATTTCATGAATGTATGGATGACACAAACATACCCACCCAGTGAATAACATGTGCACTACATTACTGTCTACATGAAAACCTCATTCGCTGGTACTGTACAGTATGGAAACAGAGCAGAGCAGGGAAAAGTCTGTACAGAAGCTTCAGATACGATACTGACCCATAGGGGAGCACAGGTGCATGAGGTCGGGCATGAGCAGGACCACAGAGGACAGGAGGGCGAAGGTAGACTCTGGCAGGCGGGACAGGTTGGTGGGCACCTGGAAACCTGTGCTGGCCGCTGCAGGGTTGAGGGCAGGCAGGTGCCTCACCAAGGCACACAGACACACCTGCCACAGTACAAGGTAGACACAATTAAAAATCAACTGTTTGCTACACATTTTGTAACCTACACAAAAACAGAAACGACAACCAATTTCTAGCTCAGTGAGTACTGTTACCTGAAGACTTTAAAACTTGAAGTTTTGTATCTGTCTTGTTAGCATAGTCATCAAATTTGTTTCTGTTGTTATACAACAACAAAAAAGGAATAAATAGGTAGTGTGGTTGTACTGGACAGCTGATCAAAACTTTCAGTCTTATTTCTGTTTTAACAAATCCTTGGAAACGGCAGTTAACAGTTCTAAAATTCCTCAACGCTTTCTTACACACGGCACCGTGGTCGAGTGGTTTAGGCGGTCAACTCGTGATCCAGAGGTCGCGGGTTCGATCCCCGCTCAGCTCGGTGTTGTGTCCTTGGGAAAGACACTTTACTCCTATTTTCCTCACTCCACCCAGGTGTACAAGTGGGTACCAGCTCTGCTGGGGAAGTATCTGGTGACAGACTAGCGTCCTGTCACAGGGGTGGTGAAAAACCATCAGTTCGCTTAACGCTACAGAAACCGGGATAAGCTCCGGCTCTATGGGCCTTCTGGCTCGAAAGAACATACTACTTCTTACACACACCTCCAGGGTGGCAAAGACGACGGAGCGCTCAACGACAAAGTCGCCGGAGGTGCCCCCCTCCCCCGCCACGTGAGCGTCGCTGGCCGTGCTGTCGCCGGTGTCCATCGAGTCCGTGCTGCTCTCCGTGCCTGTGGAGGGGGACAGGTCTTTCTCTGCACACACACACATGCACACACACACCACACACGCACACAGCGCACGCACGCACTGCACGCACACACACGCCACGCACACACGCACAACACACACACACGCACACACACACACAACACACACACACACACACACACGCACGCACGCACACACACACACACAACACCAACACACCACACCACACACACACCACACACACACACACACACACACACACACACACACACACACACGCACACACACACACACACACCACACACACACACACGACGCACTGCACGACAAGCACACACACACCTAGGTGCACATTACAACACAACAACAAAGAACACAGACAAGCACACCAACACCACACAGGGCACACGCACAAGACTCACACACACACCTCCACGCACAGCATCACTGAGCGGCGCCACACACACACATCACACCACGCTGCACTACACATCACACACCTAGCCCTACACACACCAGACACCACACGCAACAACACAACACACACACACAACATGCACACACACACGCATGCAACACACAGCACACAGGCATGCATGACTTTACAGGTCAGTTCTCACACAGTTCCTAGTGTGCTCATTGAAATAATAATAAAGGTAAAGATAAAGGTGTTCCCATAACTTATGAGGTTGTTGGGGAGCGAGGCGTCAGAGGCCTCAGTTTCTCCAGGGGCCAGCATATTGAGGGCGGCGCCCATCTCCTCTCACTTGTTGCTTCATCTTCCCTGACCCAAAAAAGGGCAGGTATCTATTTACAGCTGGGTGAACTGGAGGGACTGTACTGAAGCCAAGGTGAGCAAACGGTCACCCATCCAAGTGGTAACCACGCTCAATGCTGCTTAAGCTTAGCTTGGGGAAGGTGAGTGCTCTGACCACTGAGTTAGAAATAGTGATATGTGTACTGAAATTTCAATATCAACATGAAACATACACTGCATAAGAATTGAATATTGTGTAATGATGGTGATGTACATGCTTTATGAAAGAATATGGCCTCAATGCAAGGGTCAAAAAACAACAAAAAAAGATTTCCTAGTGTGCCTACAGGACAACACAGCTCTGCTCTGCCATGGACAATTCGCTGATTTAAACTTACTATATCCCTGACCTAGCAGCAGAGCAACATGTTTCTTCAGGCAGAGGCCTTTCAACAGCTCTCAGAGTGTCAGACAAACCTCATGTGAAGCAGCAATGTCTGACAGAATCTCTGGATCACTGCTGCACAGTGACTGCATGAAAGGCAAGGCAGGACAGGGGGCGACAACAACCTCAATTCAATGAAAAGCAGCTTAAAAATGTTTTCCCTTAAAAAGCCAAAAGAAGAATCAAACAAACAAGAGAAAAAAATATTATGCCAGTAAACAAATATATACAAATATATATATCTTTTAAGCTGCACACTGAAAAAAGACTACACTCCCCTCTCTAACGCAGAGCAAGAGCCCTTATGGCATGATAACAGAACTACAGCCATACACTAACAACAAATCCCAAGGATTTGTAGGTAGATATGTTGTAAATGTAAGTGCACATATTAGCACTCCTTTAAAAAGTTGAAAGCCTATATACATAGATAAAAGAACCAACCAACCAAACAAACAAAACAGAATTAACAAAGAGAGAAAGGAAGGGAGACAGAAGACAGACAGACAGGGACAGGGGAGGATGGGAACGGACGGGACGGACAGGACAGGACAGGACAGCAGGATCAGGACAGGACAGGACAGGCAGGGCAGGACAGGACAGGACAGGGCAGGGCAGGGACAGGACAGGACAGCAGGATAGGACAGGACAGGACAAAGGCAGGGACAGGACAGGACAGGGCAGGACAGGACAGGACAGGGACAGGACAGGGCAGAAGAACAGGGAAGACGGCAGGACAGGGTGGTGGTATACCTTTAGCCCTGCCTCTGTTGGAGTCCATGATCTCCTTGGCAGCCCTGAGGACCTGTTTGACCACACTGATGGCGTGCTGGTGAGCCTCCACACTCTCTTTGGTCAGGATCACCCTGAACACATGCCATCATCATCATCACCATCTCCATCCTCATTTATCATCGTGTTCATCATCATATTCATCATAACTGTCATCTCCAGTAATGACCACACTCAAGGTGGGCTAGAGGGCCTCCACAATTTCTTTGGTTAGGATCACCCCGAAAACATTCCATCATCACTATCGTCATCATCATCAAGCATGAAAGCAAAGCCAGTGATAAAAGCATGCTTCAAGTCCTAACAGTCTTTAAGCACTGGTCACAGATTCCAATCTCAGAAAAACTACTTTCCAGCAAACTTTTCCAAAAAATCATTCCTTTGATAAAGAGAAAATTCTGTCACTGCTCTTACAAAAAGAGAGAACTCATTACATTTCTACATGACTACAGGAATGACACCAAAACTTCAGGGACTCAACACACACACACACACAATCATTACATATTAACATTACTTTTTTTATTTATTTTTTTTAAAAAGATAGATGGCTTTATGAAGAAAAGCAACTGCACTGCTTATTCAATGTACCATCTGAAAATAAAAGTTTCATTTTCATACACACACACACATTCCCTCTCTTTCTATTGTGTATGTTATCCGGTTTTTGCCCACTCTGTGGCATTGTCAATTTCTTCTACGCCAACCATGTATTATGGCCTAAGGCTGAGATACATTAAATTGCTGAGTTCTGAGTTCTCTTTCTCTCTCTCTTACACACACACATTCCCCCCCCCCCCCCCCCACCACAGCACACCAAACCCGCAGGTGTCTGTCTACCTGTGCATGACGTTGAGGAGCTCCCTGCAGAGGACCGGGTCCTCCCCCAGCTGTGTGCGGGGCCAGGAGGTGTTGAGCAGCGTGTAGAGGGCCTTCAGGCACTGCACCACCGTCCCCTCCTCCAGCAGCGCCGTCGTGGAGCACAGCGCCTCCATAGAGATGCCTGCAGGGGGGAAAGAGAGAAAGAACACAGGCCATGACTGTAGTGTGGGTGTGTGTGTGTGTGTGTCCAGCAGGTGGACACAAAACTCGAACAGTCTTAGGTTCAATTCCACCCCAACACTCACACACTCACTCTCTCTCTCTCTTCTCTCTCTCTCTCTCTCTCTCTCTCTCTCTCTCTCTCTCTCTCTCTCTCTTATTATCCGAAAGGGCGGGGACTAATTGTAAAAAAAGTACATGGGTGCTTATTCATTATCGTCGAAATAAAAGAATTTGTCATTGTCAATGTCATTGTGTGTGTGTGAGGGGGGGAGAGTCTGTATGTTTTGGAGGTGGAAAGGAAAGGTGTGTGTGTGTGTGGTGGGAGGGAGGGGGGGGGGGAAGGAGTGAATATGTGTGTGTGTTGGGAGGGAAGGGGAGTGAGTGTAAGTGTAAGTGTGCATGTGGGTGGGTGGGTGGGGAAGGGGGAGTGAGAGTGGTTGGTGGTGTGTGAGTGTGTGTGTGTGTGGGGGGGGGGGGGGGAGTGTGTAGGTGTGAGTGTGTGTGAGTGTGTGTGCGTGTGTGTGGGTGTGTGTGTGTGTGAAGTCAAGTCAAATTTTTATTTCCAGATGGTACATTGAATAACAATGCATTTGCTTTTTTTCATCAAGCCATCTATCTAGGAAAAAAACAACTACATCAATAATATCTCTGTGTGTGAGAGTGTATGCGTGCGTTGTGTGTGCATGCAAGCATGTGTGTGTGTGTGTGTGAGAGTGTGCATGCACGTGTGTGTGCATGCAGGTGTGTGTGTGTGAGTGTGTGTGTGTGTATGCGTGTGTGTGTGTGTATGTGTGTTTGAGTGTGTGTGTGTCTATGTGTGTTTGTGTGTGTGTGTGTGTGTGTGTGTTTGTGCGTGTGTGTACACACAAGTATGCAATATAAGTGTGCACATATATACCAAAAACTCAGCACTATTCCCCCTCCCCCAAAGCAAAACACACACACACACACACACATAAACATATACACACAGCTCTCACCCCTTCTCCCCACCTCTACTCCACCTTCCTTTTTCCCCTCTCCCCAAACTTCACCCCCTCCCCCTCCCCCCAAAACCAACACCACCACCACCACCCAAGCACTGACCCAGGATCAGGTAGAAGCGGTCCTTGTTGACCTCCTCAGGCTTCATGTTGGCCAGAGCGTTGGCCGGCTGCAGCGTCAGAGAACCCAGCGCCGGCTTGCTCCCTTCCGGTGAAGACTCTGCCCCGCTGCTGAGCTGAGCGAAGCCCTTCTCGTTGAGCCAGATGCCCAGGGCGTAGAGGATGGGGGGCCAGGAGCGCTTGTAGTGCCCCCTGGCCGTGTCCATGGTGTCGGGGTGATAGAAGGCCCCGCCCTCCTGGGGCAGCTGGCTGGAGAATTCTGTGTGAAACAAGACAAGGAGGACAATGTTTTAATGGCGAGCTTTTGTCTCCGTCAGCTGTATTTCTGGGTTTCTTTTCTTAATGTAAGGGTGAGGGCAGATGGAAAAAGAGACAGACCACCAATATCCTACATTGCCAACATCACTGAAATCAACTGTTCTGGGAGGGCTACAGGAGATTGTACAACTCAGCAGAGACAGAGAAAGATGGTGAACCCTGGTGGCATTGTATGGAGCTCCTGCCAATGACAGTGGCGATGGAGACAGTTTAAGCTGAGTTGAGATAGAGGACCCTGGAAAATTTAGAGTTAATCAGCCGCCATGTAGAGATATGTGTAAACAGTGCATGATATTCCTGAGGTGCTGCCCTTTTTCCCCCTCTCCCATTCCTTCCTATCCTTCATAGTAAGAAAACAAACACTAGAAGGAGAGAGAAAAACCAAATTATAATTATGTCTTGTTTTGTTTTCAAATCACAGACATTAAGTTACCAATATGAAGCAAGTAACTGTATATGTATACGTTGATACAGAGCTCACTTTGTTCAATTCTATGAAATCTAGGCACAAACTTGACATGCTGAATATTTCCACTGAATCAGGAAAATACCAGCCAAGTTTGGCAAATCTTTAGTTTTATGCAAGGATTCTCCACATTTTATTGTTTTATGCAAGGATTCTCCACATTTTTATTGTTTTATGCAAGGATTCTCCACATTTTTATTGTTTTATGCAAGGATTCTCCACATTTTTATTGTTTTATGCAGGGATTCTGTGCAAGTTTCAACAACAAAAAATCAGCTGATTCATGTCTTAAACACGTTTATGTAGCCTAATCATTGTGTAACAGAAGAACGGATTTCCTTCAACTCCACATTTCAGAAGAATAAACAGTTTCATGCCAGTAGGGAAGGACAACAAAATGCCAAAAACACACGCATGCAGCTGTCATGTATAGAGAGTCCCTGAAGTTGAAATGCTGCTACCTAAATGGTGAGAGAAAAAACAAAAATAATTGCATTTGCAAAAATTCCCACCACTGGTGAACCTCAAAGCTCTAGCTGAGGAAGAAAAAAACAACCAACAAAATAAACAATCCCTGTAGTCGGAATGCGGCTACCTTCATGATGGGCAAAAATGACTGCGAACATAAAATCTCACCATTAGTGAACCTCAAGAGCTCTAACCCAGGAACAACAACAACAAAAAAACAAACCACACATGTAAAACAGTGGAAAAGAAGGGCAGAAAGGAAGGGCTGTGCTGACCTGGGGGCAGGGAGAGCAGGGCGTGGTCCTTGAGGGCGTGGAACCAGTGGCTGCTGAGGTTGGCCAGCTCAGGCTGCACCAGGCTCAGCAGACTCTCCCCGGCGTGTTCGTACACCTCCTGCTGCTGATCCTCCTCCTCCTCCTCCTCCTCCTTCCCCCTCCCTCCGCGGCACAGCTGAGCCACCTGGGCCTCTTTTTCGCGGTCGATGGCCACGATGTACACCTGGAGGTAGAGGGTTCAAATATGTATAAAAAAAAATTTTTAAAAGAAGGATGAAGAAGAGTCAACACTAAAGAAATTCAATAAGTTTTGTTTTCCTAAATTTTGTGTTTGTCAACACTAAAGAAATTCAATAAGTTTTGCTTTCCTAAATTCTGTGTTTGCTACAGCTCTCTCACTCACTCTCTCTCTCTGTCGTACATATCTTATATCTATCTATCTATCTATATCTATATATATGCCTGTTTGTGCGCAAGTGAGAGTACATGCAGATGTGCATGTGTATATATATATATATACAAACTCACATAAAACACAGATCTACACAAAGATGTATGCATATGTGGGCTCTATCTCTCTCACTCACTCGCACACCTCACCCCCCCCCGGCGTTACTGACCTCTGCCCAGGCGCGGATGACGGCCAGTTTCTCCATGGTGGAGGCGCTCTCGTTGTAGAGCTGGGTGCGCGCCTTGCCGCTGTTGAGCTTGGCCAGGGAGGACACCAGCAGCTGGTGCACGCGCCGCAGGTCGTTGAGGTCACGCGCCACCCCGCTGCCAATCCACTTGCTGCACACCTGCGTGACACATGGCAGGGAGAGACAACAGCTAGCGGAGCGATTGAGAGGATTGGGGCGTGGGCGTGAGGTGAACATGAAGTGAAAAGAGAGCGATGGCGAAACCAGAATGGAATGAAGGTAAGGCTGATAATATCTTGAACTATTTTTTTAAAAAAAAGATAATGTGATAATAGAAGGAAGTTGAGGAATTTTTGGATATAATAATAATAATAATAATATATGGAATTTATATAGCGCTGAATCTTGTAAAAAACAAACAAATCGAAGCGCTTGCACTCAATCATTTACAGGCATGCAACTCTCCTTAAACATAATGAACAACAGATTTCAAAACCATGCGCGCGCACGTATGCACGCATGCACGCACACACACACACACACACACTCGGAACAACACTTAGAAGGTGAAAGATGCTGTTGAAAATTAGGGACAGATATTTGGGGGGAAAGTCTCAGGTAGGAAATAAGTGTGTTTTGAGGCTGGATTTGAAGGTATCAAGTGAAGGCTTTTGGCGAAGTGAAAGAGGGAGGTCATTCCAGGTGGATGGACCAGAAACAGAGAAGGAGCGACGGCCAACAGTGGTTTGTTTGAATCTGGGTGTTCGAAAGCACAAAGTATCTGCGGCTGAACGAAGGGAACGGGATGGAGTGTACAGATGAAGACAGTTACAGAAATAAGAGGGTGCAGATTTGTGGAGACATTTGAAACAGAGGGTATTGATTTTATACTCCAGTCTTTGTGAGACAGGCAGCCAGTGAAGAGATCGCAGAAGAGGAGTGATGTGTTCAGATTTTTTCTTTCTTAGGACCAGTCGAGCTGCAGGGAGGGAGGGGGGGGGGGGGGGGGTGCGTGTTCTAACTTGAAAACTTAAAAAATAGTCTTTGTGTAAGCATTTTGTGTGTGTGTGTGTGTTGTATGTATGCGTGCGTGCATGCATGCGTGTGTGTGTGTGCGCGTGTACGCCAAGTTGGGGTGTGGGGGGAAAAGGCAGAGCAGTGGAAGGAACAACATTTTTTCTTTCTTTTTTTTCTCTCTAAATTATGTAGAGGGAGTGTGGCACAGATGGAAAGATAACCAAACTGTACAGTTTTTAACATGCCACTGACAGACCACAGTCATTAATTCTACATCATCATCACCACAAGTCAGATCTGAAGACGTCCACTTACATCACAGGCAGCAGCAGTGACGTCAGAGGAGGTGTCGGGGGCAAAGGCTGGACGTAGCGCTGCACCCACCTGCACACAGTCACCATGCCACTGCAGTCACCTTCAACCAACACCTCTATCTATGCTGAAGCTTCAAGCAAAACAAAACAGATTTAGACACAGTTGTGGAAATATGCAGGCTTTTTCCCCCCCAGCTTCATGAAAACAAACAAAAGAAAAAAAAAGAAAACGAAAAAAAAAAGAGAGAGAGAATATACTACAGAGAGAAAATGGTGTGAAATGTTTAGTAGACGATTATGAAACATTTGACTTTTTTTCCCCCCTCATTATTCTGAATCTACAATCAATCAGTCAACTGTTTATAATTCTTTCATGCTTATGATAAAAATCTGCTATAATTCAAACAATAATGATATTTACTTCAGCTCTCTCTCTCTCTCTTCTCTCTCTCTCTCTCTCTCTCTCTCTCTCTCCTCTCTCTCTCTCTCTCTCTCTCTTATGATGTATCCCTAAGGGCGGGGACCAACTGTAAAAAAAGCACATGGGTGTTCATTCATTATCCTCAAAATAAAAGAATTTGTCATTCTCTCCCTCTCTCTCCCTCTCCTCTCTCTCTCTCTCTCTCTCTCTCCCTCTCTCTCTCCTCTCTCCCTCCCTCTTCTCTCTCTCTCTCCCTCTCTCTCTCTCTCTCTGTCTCTCTCTCTCCCAGCAGAGAGACTGACCTGTGCCTGGTACTGCTCCAAGATGACACAGCCTGGAAACTCAGGCTCTGGAACCTTAGCAAAGCGACTGATGATCTCCTGCAATCACCACACACACATGTATTCCAAAGCGACTGATGATCTCCTGCAATCACGACACACACATAGTCCAAAGCGACTGATGATCTCCTGCAATCACGACACACACATGTTCCAAAGCGACTGATGATCTCCTGCAATCACGACACACACATAGTCCAAAGCGACTGATGATCTCCTGCAATCACGACACACACATGTTCCAAAGCGACTGATGATCTCCTGCAATCACGACACACACGTTCCAAAGCGACTGATGATCTCCTGCAATCACGACACACACATAGTCCAAAGCGACTGATGATCTCCTGCAATCACGACACACACATGTTCCAAAGCGACTGATGATCTCCTGCAATCACGACACACACATGTTCCAAAGCAACTGATGATCTCCTGCAATCACGACACACATATTCCAACACACTGTCGTTTGCTTTCTACAGTGTTCCAAACATTGCAATAGCTTCAGTTGTATCTGAAATGTTCTGGAACAATTTCATCCAGAATCAGGAGCAACTCAATAAAAGAAATAACAAAATAATGATGTTATTGGGAGACAAAATAGAATGGGAAACAGTGAGCAAGCCAGACAGACAGACTCACTCATTCACTCACTCACTCTCTCTCTCACGCACACACGCGCGCACACACACACACTCTATAATCTGTTAAAAAAAACAACCCCAAAACCCCCTCTCATACTGAAATAAAGGTACGACACCAAGTCATGTAAACATTTTCAATTACAATGGTGATATTAAATATGCCAGAAATGAAAGCAGTTTTTGCTCCACACTACAATATCAATCTTTCTACCCTCCCCCCCCCCCTTCAAATCTCTTTGTCCCCACCTCCCCTCGCCTCTCTCCCCTTTCCTTTCAACGTATCAGCATGACTATCACATTTACGCTGTCAGAGACATCCCACCCCACCCCCACCCCCCCAACACACTCACCTCCAGGGCGGACATGCCGGCCAGACGGAGCTGGTTGCTGTCTGAGGTGGCCGCTATGAAGGACATGCGTATCAAGTCACTGAGGTGAGACACCAGGAAACTCCCTGAAACACGTCACACCAACCGTCAGTCAGTCAAACATGCAAGCCAGCAAGTGAAGGTTGTTTTGCTTTTTTATTCAATTGCCTGTCTCAATACATGGGATTACAATCTGTGTGCAAATGGTTTTAAAATGTTGTCATCCTGCATACACAAAATAATGTACACTTCTGAAAGGTAGTATGGGTTTTTAACATGTGTGTAAGATGTTCTGCATGCATTCCCACACTCAGTTTATAGTCCCATCCAAAGGACTTTGACATTCAGTTCAATTTTCTCATAAAAAAAAGGGGAAAATGGGCAAGGCTGGGAATCGAACCCAGAATCTCAGGGTTTACTTGTTAGGCAGGTAAACATCTTAACCGTCCTGCCACCTTCCCTCTCAGCCAGGTGTTTGTTAATTACTCACCTTTATGTTCAGGGTTCTGCTGAAGCTCCTTGGCTCTGGCCAGGTCGTACTGACCCTCCCCTTCCTCACAGGACGTCATGATCCTCATCAGACACTCCACCGCAAACACCTTGGTGGGCCATCTGCCACCACACACAGACCAACTCATACAGACATTCTTATATAAGACATGTACCGTGCATTTGTTTGCACGCTTCTGTATTAAGTGCACACACAGGTTTGTACACAAATATCCATATATATGCCCAGTCTTGAATGCACACATCCATATATGTAAGCGCTCTCTGCTCTCTCTCTCTCTCACGATCTCATACACATACACACACACACACACTCAAACAGACACACAAAATGTACCATCTGGAAATTTTAAAAAATTACTTTGACATGCACACACATGCCCACTGTGTTCATTTACAAGCACACATCTACACACACACACACACACCGCTCTGCACCCCACCCACCCCCACCTCCCAAATACATGTGTGCGCACACAACACACTATCCCTCCCAACACCCCCCTCCCACACCCCCCCCTCCACACACAACCACACACACACACACACACACACACACACACACACACACACACACACACACACACACCCAGACTATATCATACCCACCTAGGCTGGATGGTAGGGTGGGTATCATCAGGCTGTCCAGCGTTGAACTGAACGATGTCATCCCCTCCCTCCTCATCGTCATCATCACCCTCATCCAAGTCAGGCTCTATCACGCTGTTGTCTGCAGAAGGAAAGGAGGAAAAGATGATACAGAAGCAGGGCAGAAAAAAGATGATACAGAAGCAGGGTAGGAAAAGATGATACAGAAGCAGGGCAGGAAAAAGATGATACAGAAGCAGGGTAGGAAAAGATGATACAGAAGCAGGGCAGGAAAAAGATGATACAGAAGCAGGGCAGAAAAAAGATGATACAGAAGCAGGGCAGAAAAAAGATGATACAGAAGCAGGGTAGGAAAAGATGATACAGAAGCAGGGTAGGAAAAGATGATACAGAAGCACTTTCAACCCCAAATAACTCTCCTTTCATTTCAATAATTTCACTACTACTGGCAAAGGTTTTTCTGTAAAACAGTTTTCATTCAAAATGACCATGTGAGGGATGACTAAGACTTTGTTTGAGCGCTTGTTATGAACGAACATTTTTACAATAATATTATACACACAACACACAGCTGTCAGTTTCCCTCACTTTCAGCCACTCTCAGCTGCTGTCCATTTCATCCCAGCCCACCCCTGGTGCTGATTGTAGCAGGAACTGACCACTCCAGGACATGGTAAAAGGAAGAGCCACGAATTGAAAGAATAAACAATGTTTAAATATTTTAAAACACACACACACATGCTCACAGCCTTACCCCCTCCCCCCCTTTAAAGTCCTTCAGATGAGGCTATAAACCGAGGCCCCGTGTTCGAACGCATGCAGAACATCTTGCGCACACGTTAAATCCTGTTCCGCTTTTCGGAAGAGTAGGCCATTGTGTGCCGGTGGAAACAGATGACAAAATTTACAAAAACCGCATACACACGGGGGACTGGATGTAAAAAAAGAACATGAGTGCTTATTCCATTATCCTCGATATAAAAGAATGAATAAATAAATAAATAAAAAACACACACACATGTACCCCACACTATCCCTACCCTACCCCTGCCGCTACCCCGGGTACCCTGACCTATAGAGGAGGAGGCGGAGAGGACGTCCTTGAGCAGCTGCAGCCAGCGCGTCAGGTTGGGGATGGCCAGCGCCTGCAGCAGGCTCACCAGCGTGTCCTGCACGTCCGACGTCAGCTTGCCATCCGTCTCCGTGTCCAGCATGCTGAACAGCGCCCCTTCCAGCCCCGACTCCGTGATGTTGGCCGACGAGCGGCCGTCCTTCCCCTCCCCAGCCAGGGTCAAGGCCATGGCGCTGACCTCCTTGGCCTCGCGGGTCACCAGCTGGCGGAGGCAGGCGACGGCCGCCCGGCGGAGGAGGAGGTGGGAGCTGGTGAGGATGTCCTGGGGAGAAGGAGGCGAGAGGTCGTGGATTGATAATAATAATAATAATAATAATAATGTATGGAATTTATATAGTGCTGAATCAGATCGTGGATTGATGATTGACTGGGCAGCGTATGACATTTACAGACTATTTCCATCCAATTCAATTCCATTCAAAAACTTTATTATCTCAGAGACAGAGAAAGTATTTGTTGTCCAACAGTAAGAATTGTTGTCCAATAGTAAGAATAAGAAATACCGAGCATGGATGTGCCAATTTTAAGATTGTATTGGCATGTTTTGGGTGTATGTGTGTGTAAATGAATTTGTTCATGGGTTTAGGTTTCTTTTGGTTGGGTTTTTTTTTTTTTGTGCAAAGTTATTTAGTTCTGTTTGCTGGAAAATGTATCCCAAATGTTGCTTTATGAGTGGGTGGCTGTGTGTATGTTATGATGTGGCAGGAGGGAGGGGCGGGGACGGTTGTAAGCAATACAAGTCCAAAGAAAAAAAGAATTCCTAAATTAGGTGTTTTTTTAAAAAAAAGAAACACTGCATAAAGTCAATAAGAATTTCAACAAAAAAAACAACGCTTTACCTGAATAAAATAGCATTACAATCTTCTTTTTTAAAGATACTAGCTATGCATATAAGATTCTCACTTATCAAGCAGATGCTTCATATTTGAGAGAAGTGAAGAGAAGCTTCTAGTCTTTCCTTTAATCAGCCTTTCCCTGTCCTTCAGTATAGAAAATACTGAAAAATAGCATGGAAATATACGGAAAAACATTTTCCTTCAATTAAGTTCTGGCACAAGGGAGGCACCATGGTCGAGTGGTTTAGGCGGTCGACTCGTGATCCAGAGGTCGCGGGTTCGATCCCGCTCGGCTCGGTGTTGTGTCCTTGGGAAAGACACTTTACTCCTATTTTCCTCACTCCACCCAGGTGTACAAGTGGGTACCAGCTCTGCTGGGGAAGTATCTGGCGACAGACTAGCGTCCTGTCACAGGGGTGGTGAAAAACCATCAGTTCGCTTAACGCTACAGAAACCGGGATAAGCTCCGGCTCTATGGTCCTTCTGGATCGAAAGAACATACTTTTTAAGTACTGGCACACACATTTTAAAACAAAAAACTGATCTGGGATTCCTTCTTCATTCTTTTTCCTTGGCAAAAACTCTGCAGATCACAACAGGAAACACTGTTTTGACAACTGAACCCTTTTTATCCCACCACTTAGGGTAAACACATTCCATCTTCGGTAAAGTTCTTTGAGGACTGCTCAGTTAGCCATCACTTACACAGAGGTGGGGGACGAGCGTGTTGAGGTTGACGTGGCGGGGAGCGAACATGTGCAGCTGCTGCAGACAGGCAATGGCTTCTGCCTGCACCAGAGAGTCTGGGTGATCCTGCATCACCGCACAGCACACCAGGCACGACAGACGCGCTGTGGCGATGGCTCCCGTGTTGCCTGTGAGACAAAATGGCAACACGTTCGTTATTCTTAAAATTCTTGATTTCATTAAGAGTGCTGTGGCGATGGCTCCTGTGTTGCCTGTGAGACAAAATGTTTACAGGTTAGTTTTTGTTTATCAAATTCTTGATTTCATAAGTGTGCTGTGGCGATGGCTCCTGTGTTGCCTGTGAGACAAAATGTTTACAGGTTAGTTTTTGTTTATTAAATTCTTGATTTCATAAGTGTGCTGTGGCGATGGCTCCTGTGTTGCCTGTGAGACAAAAATGGCAACAGGTTCGTTATTCTTAAAATTCTTGATTTCATTAAGTGTGCTGTGGCGATGGCTCCTGTGTTGCCTGTGAGACAAAAATGGCAACACGTTCGTTATTCTTAAAATTCTTGATTTCATTAAGTGTGCTGTGGCAATGGCTTCTGTGTTGCCTGTGAGACAAAAATGGCAACACGTTAGTTTTTGTTTGTTTTTTTAAATTCTTGATTTCATAAGTGTGCTGTGGCGATGGCTCCTGTGTTGCCTGTGAGACATATGGCAACACGTTAGTTTTTGTTTGTTTTTTTAAATTCTTGATTTCATAAGTGTGCTGTGGCGATGGCTCCTGTGTTGCCTGTGAGACAAAAATGGCAACACGTTAGTTTTTGTTTGTTTTTTTAAATTCTTGATTTCATAAGTGTGCTGTGGCGATGGCTCCTGTGTTGCCTGTGAGACAAAATGGCAACACGTTAGTTTTTGTTTGTTTTTTTAAATTCTTGATTTCATAAGTGTGCTGTGGCGATGGCTCCTGTGTTGCCTGTGAGACAAAAATGGCAACACGTTAGTTTTTGTTTGTTTTTTTAAATTCTTGATTTCATAAGTGTGCTGTGGCGATGGCTCCTGTGTTGCCTGTGAGACAAAAATGGCAACAGGTTCTTTATTCTTAAAATTCTTGATTTCATAAGTGTGCTGTGGCAATGGCTTCTGTGTTGCCTGTGAGACAAAATGGCAACAGGTTCGTTTTTGTTTTTTAATTCTTGATTACATAAGTGTGCTGTGGCAATGGCTTCTGTGTTGCCTGTGAGACAAAATGGCAACAGGTTCGTTTTTGTTTTTTTAATTCTTGATTTCATAAGTGTGCTGTGGCAATGGCTTCTGTGTTGCCTGTGAGACAAAATGGCAACAGGTTCGTTTTTGTTTTTTTAATTCTTGATTTCATAAGTGTGCTGTGGCGATGGCTCCTGTGTTGCCTGTGAGACAAAAATGGCAACAGGTTCGTTATTCTTAAAATTCTTGATTTCATTAAGTGTGCTATGGCGATGGCTCCTGTGTTGTCTGTGAGAAAAAATGTTTAAAGGTTAGGTTTTTTTTGGGGGTTTTTTAATTCTTGATTTCATAAGTGTGCTGTGGCAATGGATCCCGTGTTGCCTGTGAGAAAAAATGGCAACAGGTTACTTTTGTTTGTTTTTTTAAATTATTGATTTCATAAGTGTGCTGTGGCAATGGCTCCCGTGTTGCCTGTGAGAAAAATGTTGACATTTTTATCATTTTTTTAATTCTTCATTTCAGAAGCAGTGTGGTGAAGTCTTGACTCTTCAGTTCTTAGTCTCCAGTCAGTGGTAAGTCCTTCCACTAAAATATGAAATCAGATGAGAAAGTGTATGTGTGTGTGCATGTGCATGCATGGGTGCGTGCGTGCATGCATGTGTGTGTGGGGCGAAGATGCATGCACATGTGCATACTCATATCTGTGTATACATGTTAAAATCTATATGGGAGTGTACATTAGCTGTTTCCAAATATATGCACAAACATACATCCACACCTTTAGAAATAACTCCTCCAAAATAATTCTTTTTTTTTTTTAGCAGACGCAGCAGTACTACATAATGAAACAATCCACATGTAGCACCACTTTGAGAAAAAACCCACAAAACCTTAAACCCAAACCCTGAAGCAGCAACAAGCGACACCCCCATACTCACTCTGCAGCTCGGGGCCGATGGAGGTGATGAGGGCGGAGAGACACTTGCCCAGACACTGGTGCACGTCCACGGTGGCCGGGGGCACGGTCAGCAGCAGCTGCAGCACCAGCGACAGCGTGGGCTCCACGTAGCCCCGGAACATGGGCCCTCCACAGTCCGCGATCAGGGCCAGCGCGTGCAGGGACCACACCTGACACACCAGCACGTACTACATTAATTAACCTACTAGTAACCAGCGTCGTGAGCAGATACATTAACCTACTAGTAACCAGCGTCATGAGCAGATACATTAACCTACTAGTAACCAGCGTCATGAGCAGATACAGTAACCTACTAGTAACCAGCGTCGTGAGCAGATATAGTAACCTACTAGTAACCAGCGTCGTGAGCAGATACAGTAACCTACTAGTAACCAGCGTCGTGAGCAGATACAGTAACCTACTAGTAACCAGCGTCGTGAGCAGATACAGTAACCTACTGCCTTGAAGGACGAAAGAGAAAGGAGCCCATAGCAAATATCTCCAGCGCTTTCTTTCATAAGAGATCGAAGGAAATGACTTCATCAAAGCTTTACCACTTTCACTAAGTGGAATTCAGGAGTCTGGTGGACAGTGTGTCGTGGTAAAATTTCACTGACTACACACTTCTTCATCCAAGTGGGGTTTTTTGTTGTTGTTGATGTTGTGGGGTGGGTTTTTTTTTTTTGGGGGGGGGAGGTTGTCACCTTACATTAAGAAATAAAATTTGTAAACCATTACTTCAGCTAAAAGGAGCTTGGGTTTCATTATTTTTTATTTAAAGTGATGCTTCCAACAAGAGGAAATGATACCAGATTTCTACACAGTCTACAAAAGCTGCTGTCATACATTTTTCAATCTCATTTTAAAAAGATTCTCAACAAAATCGGCAACAGCAAGCCAAATCATACTGGTGTTTGAGCAAAATTTCTCTATCATAAAAAATGGTCTTTCCCAGCTGCAGAAAGCTGCTTCATAAACATGTGAAGGGCACTGTCTGTCTGCTGTGGACACAACAAAGTACAAGTCTGACAAAAATCCCAAAGGTGCAGTGACTTGCTTTTGGTTCCGACGCCTACCTTACCTATAAAGAACCCACAGTGAACCTAAGTATTCCTCAAAATGATAAAACGATGAGGTTTCTTCAAAAATAGCGAAACAGACCCTTTCCTCTACAAAAATCAATAAACCATACCCTAACTTTCCTACACAAAAAATCAACTACTTTCCCAAACATGCCAGTATCAAGCAGAGGAGTGGCCGTGAGGTGTTTTACCTGCACAACTGGGGAGTTGAAGTCCTGAGCCAGGGCCAGCAGGATGGACACAGAGGTGTTGAGGTGCTGGCCTGACCCCATGCCCCCCACGTAGCGATGCAGGCAGCCCAGGGCCAGAGAGTGACCCGTCCGACTGACCACATCCCGCGCTGACTTCAGCCTGAAACAGCAACAACACACACACGGTGGAGGCTTTTAGCTTGTGCCTTGAAGACAAACTATGGCTGTCTTTACAACAACAACAAAATGTTCTTTTTTAATTTAAATCAACAGAAACAAGAAAGCAAAAACTAAAACGACAAAAAATCCTACCCATATGGACAAAATGATGACCCAGAAGTTAGGTAGGTAGGTAGGTAGGTAGGTAGGTAGTGTTTTTGTGAACTTACATGCTTTAGACTGGTGGTTTTCTTAGAAGCTGCTGCATTTCGAGTCTGCTCATGAAGAAGAAAAAGCAAAAGGGGAGAAGAAAAAAGAGGAGAGGGAGGAGGTGCAAAAAGAGGAGGGAAAGAGAGAACAAGAGAGAGAGAGAGAGAGAGAGAGAGGAGAGAGAGAGAGAGAGAGAGAGAGAGAGAGAGAGAGAGAGAGAGAGAGAGGAGAGAGAGAGAGAGGTGTGTGTGAGTGTGAGTGTGTGTGTGTGTGTACATCTGTGTGAGTTAATATGTGCATGCGTGTCTGCATCTGTTTTAGTTAATGTGTGTGTGTTAGTGTGTTAATGAGTGAGCAAGTAAGTGAAGGAATGGGAGGGTGTGGATGAAGTGTAAATGCGTGCATCTATTTCTAGCTGCATGTGTGAGTGTGGTTTATCTGGCTGCCAGTGTGTGACAGGGCGAGGTTGACTCATACTTGTCAAAGCTGTACTGCGCCGTCTCAGCAATGAACTTGCTGTCTCCCACCACCTGAGCCAGACGTCCCAGAGCTTCCCCTGCTGCGCAGCGCAGGATGGGGTTTGTGCTGCCCAGGGCATCCTGAACACAGAACAACACACACACACACACACACGTGTATAAGACACTGCATTTTCACTGATAGACCCAAACATGAACAGTAAGTGAAGATTCTTCTCTCATCAGCCATAGATTTTGGGGGAGGGGGTGTTTTGTTTTGTTTTGGGTTTGTTTGGGTTTTGTTGTTGTTTTTTAGTTATTTTTTGTTGTGTTTTTTTGTTTTTGTTGTTTGTTGTTGTTTTTTTGGGGGAGGTTGTTCCTTGGCTAGATCTGTAAGGTTCACCAGTCAGGATATTTTTTGCATATGCGACCATTTTTGCCCACCATTTAGGCAGCCACATTCGGACTTCAGGGATGGATGCTGGGTATGTTCATGTTTCCGTAACACACCACATGATAGCATGAATTACGAGATCTTTAACGTATATATTTGATCTTCTGCATGTGTAAATATACAAGAAAGGAATTAAGGCACTGGCAGGTCTGCACTTGAAGTTGACCTGGGAGATGGTAAAAATCCCCACCCTTACTTCTCCAGACGCTGCCGAGATTTGAACCCACGACTTCATGGACCCAAAGGACTGAGGTAAACGGTCACGCACCACTCGGACACAGCGCCTCGTCTGTCAGCCAGGGATAATTCAGCGACACCAACCACCAGACTAATGACTGACTTTACCTGACTTCTCCTGTCACTCCTTATGGAGTTCCTGGGTCACTGCAACGACTCAGCGGAGACCTGAAATCTCCACCCTCACCTGACATGAGATTAGGAGTCTGATGCTGTCACCACAAGGCAAGTCTACCCCTAATTAATGACAGATCTCTATAACCATGTGTGACATCCACTGACCACAATCAGACAGATCTCTATAACCATGTGTGACATCCACTGACCACAATCAGACAGATCTCTGTCATCATGTGTGACATCCACTGACCATAATCAGACAGATCTCTATAACCATGTGTGACATCCACTGACCACAATCAGACAGATCTCTATAATCATGTGTGACATCCACTGACCATAATCAGACAGATCTCTGTCATCATGTGTGACATCCACTGACCATAATCAGACAGATCTCTGTCATCATGTGTCACATCCACTGACCATAATCAGACAGATCTCTATAATCATGTGTGACATCCACTGACCATAATCAGACAGATCTCTATAATCATGTGTGACATCCACTGACCATAATCAGATCTCTATAATCATGTGTGACATCCACTGACCACAATCAGACAGATCTCTATAATCATGTGTGACATCCACTGACCATAATCAGACAGATCTCTATAATCATGTGTGACATCCACTGACCATAATCAGACAGATCTCTGTAATCATGTGTGACATCCACTGACCACAATCAGACAGATCTCTATAATCATGTGTGACATCCACTGACCATAATCAGACAGATCTCTGTCATCATGTGTGACATCCACTGACCATAATCAGACAGATCTCTGTCATCATGTGTGACATCCACTGACCATAATCAGACAGGTCTCTGTCATCATGTGTGACATCCACTGACCATAATCAGACAGATCTCTGTAATCATGTATGCCATCCACTGACCATAATCAGACAGATCTCTGTAATCATGTGTGACATCCACTGACCATAATCAGACAGATCTCTGTCATCATGTGTGACATCCACTGACCATAATCAGACAGATCTCTGTCATCATGTGTGACATCCACTGACCATAATCAGACAGATCTCTGTCATCATGTGTGACATCCACTGACCATAATCAGACAGATCTCTGTCATCATGTGTGACATCCACTGACCATAATCAGACAGATCTCTGTCATCATGTGTGACATCCACTGACCATAATCAGACAGATCTCTGTCATCATGTGTGACATCCACTGACCATAATCAGACAGATCTCTATTATCATGTGTGACATCCACTGACCATAATCAGACAGATCTCTAAAATCATGTGTGACATCCACTGACCATAATCAGACAGATCTCTATTATCATGTGTGACATCCACTGACCATAATCAGACAGATCTCTGTCATCATGTGTGACATCCACTGACCATAATTAGACAGATATCTGTAATCATGTGTGACATCCACTGAACATAATCAGACAGATCTCTGTCATCATGTGTGACATCCACTGACCATAATCATGTGTGACATCCACTGACCATAATCAGACAGATCTCTGTCATCATGTGTGACATCCACTGACCATAATCAGAGTGAAGGCGGCTTTCCTCACGTCGTCCTGGCCCACATTGGTCTTGGTCTCTGACAAGCTCTGCACAGTCAAAACAAATAAAACACTTGTCAGCATGCACCAACCACATATATGTGTGTGTGTGTGTGTGTGTGTGTGTGTGTGTGTGTGCGTGTAAAAAGTCATCAACAGATGTTTATGAATAGTTTGGAAGTATCCTTTTGGATTGTAACATTGTCTTTTTAGATTGTAACATTATCCTTTTAGATTGTGATATCACCCTTTCAGCTTATAACATTATCACACATATGCCAGTTGATATATATGTACAACATGAAGCAAACACACATACATGCTCATTTGCTCATTCACTCACGCTAGCACACTCACTCACTCTTTCCCCCACCTTCCCTCCCTCTGTATGTCACGCTAGTCTAGAAAAGAACGTCAGATCATCATAATAACACACACATAAAACAAAGTAAAATGGTAAGCATTGAAAAACCATTATATTTTATATATATTTTCTATTTATTCTTTTATACCGAGGATAATGGAATAAGCACTCATGTGCTTTTTTTACATCCAGTCCCCGTGTGTATGCGGTTTTGTAAATTTTGTCACCTGTTTCCACCGGCACACAATGGCCTACTCTTCCGAAAAGCGGAACAGGATTTAACGTGTGCGCAAGATGTTCTGCATGCGTACGAACACGGGGCCTCGGTTTATAGTCTCATCCTCCGAAGTTTGTTATAACAGGGAGTCCGGCTCACCTTCAAGGCGCAGAGGACGGCGGTGAAGATGTTCATCTGCACGGCCTGTTGGCGCGAGGACTTGGCCTGGCGGATACACTCGATGAAGTGCTGCAGCATCTGGTAGCGGTGCTTGTGGGCCACGCGGGGGAAGATCACCCCGTACAGCTTGACCGAGCTGTCAATCACCGCCACGCCCAACGGGAGGGGGCCAGGGATGGGGTCGCTCTGCCCACAGAGATGGGATGGTGTCAGATACCATAAAAGGCTTGCTGAAGTTGGAAGGGGAAAACTCTTAATTTTTCAAGAACTCTTCTTACAAGAAGAAATGAGACAATGAAGGTTTGTCAAAATCTGGATGGGTTTCTCTGCTGAAAAAAGTGAGATGATAATAACATCTATATCAAGCGCTTTGATTTGAATTTGCGAGATATAGCGCTATATAAATTCCATGTATTTATTTATTATTATTTTTATATGAAAAAGCTTCTTTTGTTTATTTGTTGCAATATGACTTTTATGATTCTGTTTGTTATACCTGTACATGTTTGGTGTCAATACACGAGGATATAGAAGTATTTTAAACTACAACACATCAGGAAAGAGGAAGATTTTAAGAACACTTTCTTCAGCCTGAGCTACGATCTCTTCCATTACAGATCCAAAAAGTATGGTAATAAAACTAAAATGTCCCCAAGAGTATTTTAATGTCCCCAAGAGTATATTTTGAGAAGGCAATCAAAATTCAGTATGTGCCAAGAAATATTTGTGTACACAACCTTGTATAATATAATGCAATGCACACATGGACTATGCGAATACATATGTTTTTAGCATGTATCTCAAAATAGAATCATGTGTAAGAAACCGCACAACAGACACCACAAATGTCAATAACCATGCCACAAGCATATTTCCACACAAACACCTTTACAAACATGTAAATGTGCCTCCATCTATCCGACACACACACTAAACACATATCCTTACCCCACCCCATACACACACACCATCCACTCACCCACCCACTTACCCACCCCCCCACTTACCCACCCAATCCACACAACATCCAACTCACACCCCACACACAACCCACACTCAACACACCACCCACACTCACCACCACCCACCCATCCACCCACACACCCCACCCACCTCAAACACCATTTCACACACCACACCACATTCACACACACTCACACACCATCCACCCCCCATCACACACCCCCACCCCAAAACACCACTCACACACCACCCCACACCCACCCACACACACCCCCCCAACATCACACACACCCACACACCATCCACCCACACTCACACACCACCCCACACCCCACACACAACCCACATCACACACCATCCACCCACACTCAACACCACCCACACTCACACACCACCTGTGACCCACACTCACACACCACCTGTGACCCACATCACACACCCCCCACACTCACACCCACCCACACTCACCCCACCCACACTCACACACCACCACCCACCCACATACCCACCCACACTCACACACCACCCACACTCACACACCACCCACACTCACCCACCCAAACCCACACTCCCAGACACACTCACCGGCGGGGACCTGAGGTACAGAGACTGGGCGTCGTGCTCCAAGGCCCCTGACCCTGAGGCGCTGTTGGGCTGCAGCTGCACAACACACCAGGAGACCTCTGCATCATCACTCTGCATCCATCATCACTCTGCATCCATCAACACTCTGCATCCATCATCACTCTGCATCCATCATCACTTTGCATCCATCATCACTCTGCATCCATCATCACTCTGCATCCATCATCACTCTGCATCCATCATCACTCTGCATCCATCAACACTCTGCATCCATCATCACTCTGCATCCATCATCACTTTGCATCCATCATCACTCTGCATCCATCATCACTCTGCATCCATCACCACTCTGCATCAACACTCTGCATCATCTCTCTGCATCCATCATCACTCTGCATCCATCATCACTCTGCATGCATCAACACTCTGCATCCATCATCACTCTGCATCAACACTCTGCATCCACCATCACTCTGCATCCACCATCACTCTGCATCCACCATCACTCTGCATCCACCATCACTCTGCATCCACCATCACTCTGCATCCATCATCACTCTGCATCCACCATCACTCTGCATCCACCATCACTCTGCATCCATCATCACTCTGCATCCATCATCACTCTGCATCAACATTCTGCATCCATCATCACTCTGCATTCATCACTCTGCACCCATCAACACTCTGCATCCATCAACACTCTGCATCCATCAACACTCTGCATCCATCAACACTCTGCATCCATCATCACTCTGCATCCATCATCACTCTGCATCCATCAACACTCTGCATCCATCAACACTCTGCATCCATCAACACTCTGCATCCATCATCACTCTGCATCCATCGACACTCTGCATCCATCGACACTCTGCATCCATCGACACTTTGCATCCATCGACACTCTGCATCCATCGACACTCTGCATCCATCGACACTCTGCATCATCACTCTGCATTCATTATCACTCTGCATCCATCACTCTGCATCATCACTCTGCATCCATCAACACTCTGCATCATCACTCTGCGTCCATCAACACTCTGCATCATCACTCTGCATCCATCAACATTCTGCATCATCACTCTGTATCAACACTCTACATCAACACTCTGCATCAACACTCTGCATCAACACTCTGCCGCATCACATCCATTTTCCCATCCTCTATTTTATCACTGCATTCAAAATCTCGCCGTCTAAGCCTTTAAAGCCCTGATTTAGGATGTAAGCTTCATAACTCATACATCCTCTTTGTTTTAAACTCTTCATATCTCTCTACCACTTCCCCCCCCCCCCCCCCCCAAAAAAAGAAGAAGAAACAGATATTTATAAAACTGTACTGTGAAATGAAGTGCATTATCAAACCAAGTCAGTAATGTAAATATGGAGAACATGTTGTGAACTGTCCACCTTAAACCCCCATATTTTCTTCAAAAGAACATACAACCAGCAAATCTTACATGTCCTAATCTTGGTGAAAGGGATCATGACAGCTTTAACTGAACACATGCATATGAAAATGCATGTACTTTGTGCATAAATATGTGTGCGCATGTATGCATGCACATGTGCACATGTGCACACGTGAACACACACATACACACGCACCTTAACAAAATGTGGTGGAACTAATTCATTAAATAGTATACTGAGACTCAAGAAGGGAAGGATGAAGAGAAGGGGAAAGAGAAGAAAGAAGAAAGAAGAAAGGAAAGAGGAGAGAGAAGAGAAACAAGAAAGAAAGAGAGAAAGAAAGAAAGAAAGGGTGAAGTGGAAAAGCAAAGGGAGAGAAAAGAGAGAGGGGAGAAAAAAGGGAAGGGAAAATAAGAAATCTAATTTTGAGGATGATGGGGTAGGCCTTTTGTGTGTGTGTGTGGTTAGAAAAGAGAGAGAGGGAGGGGGGAGGGGCAGACAACAACAGAAGAGGACGACAGACAGACAGAGACAGACAGAGAGACAGAGACAGGACATACACAGAGAGTCCTTTTGACAGAAACAAAATATAGCTACAGTGACACAAAGAGAGAAAGACTAAAACTACAGATAAACAAATAAAAGGCAGAAGAACACACACAAATAAAGAGATGAAAATACTTCACAGGCTGTACAGAAATGAAGCAATGCACAGACCTGCCTTAAAAACAACACAACCAAACAAACACATTCAAACAGAATCCTATACCACTCATGATACTACTAACCAAGGCTAACAGAGAACCGAACAACAGACAACAGAGAAAGCAAGAGAAGCAGGGAGGGTGTGTGTGTGTGAAGACACAGAGTTGTGGCCACAGTGTCTGATCCTACAAGTGTGCTTTCTTGAGAGAACAGTTATTGCAAACAAAACAAAAAACAAAAACAAAACAAAACCCAACAAACAAAAACAAAAATATATATATATATACATAGAGAAGTTCAGAAAGTTTCATAAAAACAAATACACCTTCAACAACTCAAAGTATAAAATGAAGAAGATGGCTGGGTGTTGTTGTTTTTTCATATCAATACAATACTTGCAAAAACAAAAAAACAAAACCACAAAAAAGACTGAAAGAATACATAAGATAAGTACTTCGAGAAAAAAAAGAAGAGTACTTCAGGGGGTCTTAAGACGTTTCAAAGCATCTAATAAATAAGTTTTTGTAATTTTTTTTAAAAAGAAATAAAGGAAAATTGATAAACTTTTAACTCGTACAATCAATAACCAAAGAAAATTAAAATACTCTTTTTTTTTGGTTTAATTTGTATTCATTTATTATTCTCTTCCATACCATTTCATTTTAGATATTTTACATCTATACATGTGACATAAACTGGAAAGGGATGTCAAAGCGTTTTCATATAAATGCACATTCATGTGTGCCCCAGTCTATGATAGTCTTTACCACATGGAACTCAGTCCATCAACAAGTCAGCTGTGATTCAGACAACAGTCTGGGCTAAAGGCAAAAGAGTGGGGAAAGATTTTGAGTCACATTTGACTGGGCAAATGAACTTGACATGCCCCAAAACATGGGCTTTTATGGGCTTGACATATGCCTATAAGCACCAGTTTTTGCTGTGTGATATTCTTGATACTTTGTTTCTCTAAGAAAAAGGAACACATAACAAAGAGTGTGAAGAGCATAAGCATAATATACAGCTGCATCTGGACATCACTGTGCATGGCTGAGCTTCATACACTCAAACAGTGTGTGTGTGATAGCTAATCACTGAACGGGACCAAATGCAAAAGCAGTGATGAGTGACAAAAACAAATATACGATAAAAAAAAACCGAAAAGTTGTGATGCTAAGAGATCAAATACTTCTGACAAATTCAATAAAACTGTTTAAAAAAATTTTTGAAGTGCATGTGTATAAATACATGCGTACACACACACACACACACACAAAATTCATGTACCATATGGAAATGAAAATTTGACACTCTCTCTCTCTCTCTCTCTCTCTCTCTCTCTCTCTCTCTCTCTCTCTCTCTCTCTCTCTCTCAATCCGTGTATATATTTGTAAAAATGCAAGCTGCTGCTTTGTAATGGGTTTGGCTTTTTGATCATGCATAGTCATTTTCATACTCATGAACACTCAAACACAAGTCTGCAATGCATCTCATGTAGGCTAAAGAACAAAGACATAGATACGTGTTTGGTAGTGGGCAAATTTCAAATGATACACCATAAATCATGAAATAATGTACCAAGTAAATAAATTCCAAATGAACTCAAAGAAAATTATTACTCCAACCCCCCCACCCCCCCCAAAAAAAAAAAAAGTAATGCAATAACATAAAAATGAATTGAAAGATGAGCTAGAGGTAATGAGTATGGTTTTCTCCATAAATTCATAAACAATATTTTTCATCCACTTCAAATGCATGACTTGATATTCTTCTCAAAGCCCTAAGAAAAATAACACTCCAAAACAAAACAAAACAAAACAAATCAAACAAAAAAACTGTTACAAAGGAAAAACAAATTTTAAAATACAACAAAAATCCCACACTCACACACATGCTGGTATCTGCAAACACACATGCAGGCAGGCAAGCAGGCAGGCACTCAAAAACAAACAAAAAATACTGAAGTCCATCTCTAGCCTCTTCACTCTAAATAATATCATAGTTATCACTCACAATTTCCATCCTCTCCCCTCCCCCCAACAAACCCCACCCTTACGCTTGCTTTTTTTCTCTCTTTCATACACTAACAGGAACAATTAATCAAACAAAAAGCTGAGGAATTTGCCAGAAATAGCTATATCACAGTCCTCCTCTTGCCCATCCGAAGCAGTGATACTAGCAAGAGAGTGGCCCATGAACTAAACAGGCTGATCCTAGTTCTAGCTCAACTCCGCTATTGATCAACGCCTTCGCCTTCCTCTATTCTAAGCTCATGAAGCCGGGGACATCCTGACAGCAGACCTGGACAGAAGGATGGATACTACAGAAATGTCTGGAACGAGACTAGACGTTACCACCACAACATCCCTGTAGATCTCCTATCAAAACAGCACCAGACATGACGATGCTTGAAAGATTTTTTTTTAACATGAATTTTTTTTTTTTAAAGACAGTCAGTGCTCCTTTTTTTTTGGTTTGTTTCCTGAACAGAGAGCTCTGATTTTGCATCAGCATATGTACGTGACCATTTGCCCATGACATGATAGCAGTATTCCGCCTTCAGGGAGCCGATCCTCCTGAATACCTATTGAATAATGTGTTGAAAACTAACAGCTAGGCCGGTGCAACCACATCACCAACCACCTGGTTATTAACAAAAAACATGTCACAGGGTACAAAGAAGGGCTAGATGGGTGAGGAGCAACAAGGGGTGGGTGGATAGTGGCAATGTGCCTGAACATTGCTATGCCAACTCCTTTAAGAGCGGAACAAGATAGACAGGGATGGCTGAGAACTACTGTCTAGATAAGGATCAAAGGTGGTGGTGAGTGAGTGAGTTACTGAGTCAGTGAGTGAAAGAGTATTCATGATATATAAAGGCTCAGAACTGGCACCGTCAAACATTGCTGAAATGACACAGGAAAGATGCAGGACCTACTCTGACTGGGGGGGGGAGGCATTCATATGGCCTGACAAGACTCTGATGACAACAGAAAAAGTTTGGATGTGTCTATGTATGATGAAACAGGAATGAGTGGGTGTGTGAGTTACAATACTGACTGACAAGAGAAGATGATGAGAGCAAAAAATATTTAGTGACTGTGTGATATGGAGAGAGAGAAAAGTGATAGACCAAGAGAGAAAGAGAGAAGGAGTTAGAGAGGAGGGATAGAGCGCGCACAAGAGAGAGAGAGATTAACATTTATCCCTCAAGAATAATAGTTAAAGAAAGAGGGTTGGAGAGACAAAAGCATGTATGAGAGAGAGAGAGAGAGAGGAGAGAGAGAGAGAGAGAGGAGAGAGAGAGAGAGAGAGAGAGAGAGTGTGTGTGTGGTGTGTGTGTGTGTGTGTGTGTGTGTGTGTGTGGTGTGTGTGTGTGTGTGCACTGTGTAATAATAATAATAATAATAATGTATGGAATTTATATACGCAGAATCTGTAAAGTAAACAAATTATACATATATATATATATATATATATATATATATATATATATATATATATATATATATGCATGTGTGAGTGTGTGTGCCTATCTGCATATCAATTTATGAAACAGCTTGCATGTGTATGACTGTGCACAAGCACATTGTACAAGAAGACTTAGGGTTTTAAAAAAAATTATTTTCGTTCCTCAGCAAAAGCTCCGAGGTTCACCAATGGTGAGATTTTTGTGCAACCGTTTTTACCCACCATTAAGGTAGCCACATTCTGACTTCAGAGATATGTCTAAATTCATATTCATACATCAATATCCATGATGCACAAACACATGCACGTACATTATAAGTTACACCAACACTATAACATAAAATATATTCCCCAGAGTACAAAAACATCTAACAGACCCTATACACATGTACATACATACATACATACATACATACATACATATATATACACTTACTCCCAGGTCCCTACATAAAACAATCTTCGCATTCTTATTCTCATGCATAATGCTGCTGGTGTATACTATATAATGGCAATGACGACAATCAAATAAGAAAACAAACAAACAAACAGACAAACACTCCACATGCACAAAAAAGCGACAAACATGATAACGAAGATACACGGCGGGCGGGTCCACCAGACAAAGCAGTGTGGACAGTGTGAAGGTGGCTGGTCAGACTCAACAACTCAGCATGCCTGCCATGCAGTATCAGTCTCAGTCTCATTTCCAAGCCTACCACAGACACCACCTCAGGCTCTAGGAGCAAAACGACTACTCAGAATTATCGCTACACCAGAATTACTTCACAAACTCATGCCCATTTTTTTTTTTTTTAATAGATACATCAATCTTTTGAATTATTCTGCTTGACAATTTTCCAAGACAATGCCTCTCCCTCCCTTTGCCTTTTTTTTTTTTTTTTTTTTTTGATGGGGGGGGGGGGGGAGATTTTTCTTTCCATCTTTTTGTTTCATTTTCAAGAATGGGGGTGGGTGGGGTGGTGGAAGGAATTGTTTCTTTTTTTTTTTGTTAACAAAGGAGGAAACAGGGAATTTAACGTGATTCTTATCCGTCAAACCAAACAGAAACAAAAGCTGACAGAAGTTGTGCTATGTATGCCATGAAAAAAGATATATAAATTATATAAAATAAATAAATAAATAATTCCAGCCACAGGATTATTTTCAAATCAGTTGCCAAATGACAGGAAACTGAGGAAAGGAGGGGGTGGGGGAGGGAGACAAGTTTTAACAACTCATGCAGCAAAAAAAGGGTTTCAAAATTAAAGAAAAAATTTGGGGTCATTTTTCGGTTGTAAAGCCAGTTTAACCCCCTGAGTCCTGTGTGGTGAACCCATCTTTAAAAAATCAGCATAAAAACAAGAAAGAATGAATCTTTACAAATGCTTACAGTCTCTTTGAAATTGTTATTTACAACCTGAATTTTCTTTCTTTAAATGATGATGTTTACCACTTTCAACACATCTTATGCTGAATTTCTACAAATTCCAATCCACTACTGCCTCATCAGGTTTCAAATTTGATTAAATTGAATAATAATTCCACCTTTGCTGTCAAATATGGATACTAATTAAATCAAATAAATTCAGCAAGAAAATGCTGATTTCATTCATATCTGCTCATTTTACTGTCATAAAAAAACAACAAACAAAAAAAACAAAAACGCTCACCTGTTTAGTTTTCACTCAAAACAGCTTTGACTCACAAAGAAACCTTACATAGCTGCTGTTGACAAATTACCTGATCTGTAATTCTATATTCAGTTGCTATCTTCTGTAAATAACAGTTCCAAGAACTCTTTCTATAAGCAGCAAATTACCAGCCTTAATCAATATTTGCCATCTCACGATCAACATTTCTTTCAAACTTTCAAAATGATTCCATCAAATGTCTCCTCTCCTTGGCTCTTTAAAAAAAAAAAAATTAATGTGTTAAAATTGCCAGCTGCTGAACTTCACAATACAAATTTCTTGATCTTTCAATGACATTTTTTTTAAAAAGCTAATCAGGTCTTTCTATACAGGTCCTCACCATTTCTTAGAACGGCAGCGAGAGGTCTGATAACCAGCCAACTCTCGCCGGTCGAGGAGGACTCAGGGGGTTAATGAAGGTTGTGTGTAGTAGTGGACGACGGTAGGAGGCAAAAAAAGTAAAAAATACTGAGATCAGGCAGAGGCCAAGTCATAAAAAAGAAAAGCCACAATGAGCAGATCACATCCATCGAGCCCACATGGCGGCCCTGGTCGTTGCTATACTCACATTTTCCTTATCCACTCTACGATTAGGCTCAAGCTACACACAGAAACAGCAATCCATTTCAACCACAATTGGAATTTCTCTTTTTGGAGATGTAGAGGGGGGAAAAGAGCAGAGCAAAAAAAAAAAAAAAAAGACAAGACAAGAGAGAAGCTGAGAGCAAAACAGGAGATATTTTTAGACCAGATAAATATATCAGATTATCAGCAAACCATTTAATCATTATTTTTGTTCATGTTTCTAACATTACTCTTTGAACTATCCAGAATTCAATACAAATAATAACCAGACTGGGAAATGAGACTGAAGAAGTCTTCTCAATAAACACAAAAACAAAAGGGAAAAAAAGCTGTTACTTGAACATAACCCAAAAGGAATCTTTAACGAAGAGAAAAAAGGGGGAACAAAAGGAAATAGCTGCACAAATGGAAAAGATTTTGCAGCAAAGGAATGACATCAAGAACACAACTGGTATGCACAATAGAAAACACTGTGTACAATACTTAACTAGCCAATAAATCGATAAATAAAACTGCACGGTTGAGAAAACAAGAAACTAAGAACTGAGGGAACGTTGAGGAAACTTGGATAAAAAGAAAATATATTTTTTGGATAAAAAGACAATCATAGCAAATTCACAACAACAAAATATCCAAACTACTATTTAAAGATTTTAAACAAGCAACCTATCAGAAACACCAGATGAATGAAAGTAAACATTAACATATTTTAAAACACTGACCAAAAAAAAAATGCAAATTTATAACCATCCTTTTGAAGAAAAATAAATACAACATGATTCCAATCTTAAGGTTTGAAATATCAAGGTTTGTGGAGGAAAGGTAGCTTAGATACTCATGTGTCTGTTGCTTGCTTGTAGTTTTAAATGAAAACCAAGGTTTCCTCAATACTCATGTGTCTGTTGCTTGCTTGTAGTTTTAAATGAAAAGTAAGGTTTCCTCAATACTCATGTGTCTGTTGCTTGCTTGTAGTTTTAAATAAAAACCAAGGTTTCTTCAAAACTCACATTCATGTAGATTGTTGTTTTAAATCAAAACTTCAGCATACTTTTAACAATTTCAGAGATCTGATTTCTTATTTTGCCAAGCTGAAGTATATCGTGTCCATCAAGCAGGAAATACTTTCACCAGATATAGTAATACCAGCATGGACAGTAAAATCACTGAAGTACAAGAGATCAAAAGTTTCAGAAACAACAGAGGCGATGTCTGCTAGATTCCTTCTACAGGAGCATGTTTAAGGGCTTTTTCCTTGCCCACTATGGGTACTGCCAATTCTGTTCTCAATAACCTCTTTCATCGATAGGATCCTAAACTGAATGCACAGAAGTTCTTCTAGTGTACGGTTATTCAATGAAAACAAATCTGAAACGTTTATCCATGACATTCACCACTTCATTCTAAGTAAATCAAATAAATCTAAAAGTCTCCTGTTTTGAGCATATATGCATGAGGGTATATGCACATGCATGATTACATATGCATGTGTAAGCATGTGTACATGCATGCATGTGCATGAGAAGATGCATGTGCGCTCATGCAAGGATGCTTTTGCCCAGGCGAAATCGTGCTTTGCACAAACCAGTGCCTGTACAATGTGTGTACAGTAAACGGCAGATGTATAAAGAGTCCTGGGTGAGGTACAGACAAAAAGGTTTTGGGGAAAAGGGTTTGGTTTTTCTTTTCAGTCTTTTGGTTAGTTTTTTGGGGGAAGTTACATCCTCATACTTTCATTCTTTTCTTTAAAGCATTTGGTGTTATTTTATTTCCTCACTCTCTGTTCTGTTTCATTCCTAATGTCTTTTTGGGGGGGTCTTTTTTGAAGATTTATTTTCATACTCATACATTTAGTATTGAGATGCCAACAATGTTTGCTCTTTTTGTTTGTTTTAACCAAAAGAAATGAACGGTGTTTCTATGAGTGGTGGTGGTGATTCTCTGTAAACCTCAGCGCTCTTCATGCAGACAGAAGATACAGCACAGAGGCTTCAGCCTTCAGACTGTGGGTGAGTGTTTCGACAGAACTTCAATAAAAAATTCCTTTTCAGCTAAGTCATGTCCAGCATTCCATGGCTTCTTCTGTACCATTCCTTAGTTGTCTATCTGTTTAGTCGATACGAAATTATGTATATATACATATTTGTAAACAGGTCACTTGATTGGAAATTATGTATATTATATTTGTAGAGAGAGAGCAAGAGAGAGAGACAGAGAAAGAGACGGAGAGAGACAGAGAGAGACAGAGTATCCATAATTTCTTTTTGAAGTTTGATTATTCACAGA